>CM039730.1:30428833-31028833 GCA_022539455.1 Dendrobium nobile
AATAATAAAAATTTTATAAATAGGACCTTATTCCAACTACTAACGAGTCGAAGCAAAACATGCAACTAGGCCTAACTCACACTAGGTTATGAATTAGATTTACAATTATATATTGGGATAAAATTACTAAATAGTTAATTATTTTATTTATCTAGTTTGTGCCATTAGATAATTTAAATATCTTTTTATTTTATCAATGATTGCTCACATTCTTAAAAATTTTGATAAGCATCTTTGGTGGTAAAAGTGAACATGGATGCTGAACTTATCATTATCTTATAATTTTGAGTGGTTACACTCATTCCAAAAGCTGCATGGTTGTTGAAACTGCTTTCGTAATAGATTATTGATAAATAAAACTAATAGGTATAATAAAAGATAAAAGAAAAAATTCTTCTAAAAATAGAATTCTGATGTCTACAAGCAAAACTTGTTACATTTATTATGTGAAATAAAGTTCATATAAAATTCCTGTTTATGTACTTTATTAGTTATTATTTTTTAAAATCTTTGTTTTAACTGCATTGTTATTATTACTCTGCTTTTGCACAGGTGAACCATGGTTATATTAATTTAACTAATTTTGAATAATGTTTTTATAAAAAAAAAATATTTAAATAATTAAGATTTGATACTTTGCTGAGCTAATTTTTCTCTTTGTAATTTTGCATTTTATTTTTAGGGCATGGGAAAAGAATATAAAGGATGTGAAAGCAGTTTAAGGAATATGATCTACAGTATGTATGTATTTCTTTTTTTTGGCTTTTACACAGTCTTACTTACTCTCATATAGAACCTGTTCGGTATGTGGGTCATATCAAGTGGGTTGTGACACAAGGACCCTGCCACGACGAGTAGGGAGTGACGACTCTTTACAAAATAGCCATCTAAACACCTGGACGGTTGATACAGATACAAGATACATGAAAGGCACAATGTAACTAGCTCCGAGGTCCTGCTATTGTTATTCATAATTGTATCAATATTGGCATTGCAATCTTGCATGCATTTGCATAAGAGCATATTATTTGATTGATAAATAAAACTGATTAACATTGTATTGAGACTGATATAATAGACACATCATGTGATAGTGACACTGATAGATGCTATAGACATATTGATGCAACATATTATATGACATTCTTGATATGTTTTACTCATACATGATATAATGATTGATAAAAAATTGCTAATAAGAACCATATTATGATATAAACTGATAGAAAATTAAGTTTGTTTTATAAAGTACAACTCACTGTTATTGGTTGATAGGCTTTTTTATTGATTTTATTATAGATTGAATGTACTTTTCTTGCTTAGTGAGATAAATCTGATTTCACTATTCCTACTTGTGATAGATATCTGATTGCATATGATTGGTTACTATTCATGTGATAGTAGAATAAGTGATTTAATTTGAATTAGCCTCCACATATTAATTCTTTAGTTCTTGCATTGCTTTAGTGTTGGTTTTGCTTATCTACTGAGCTTTGTAAGCTAATTATGTGATTTTGATTCCAGGTTTAAGAAAGAGTTAGAATTCTGCAGAGTGCGGCTCGTTCAAAAGATTATAAGTTTTTTTTTTATGCATTTTCTTTTACTTATTTTCGTAGCCATGAAGCTGAAAGATAAATCAATCTATTGAATGATTTCCTGGCCATTGTAAATCATCATTTTAAAGAATGATTATAAATTAAGTTTGATTTATATGGATTGTAGTGGCGTCATTGAATATATTAATTATGGATATTTATATGACTATGGTGGATAATTAAGAGATTTAAAACGATACCAATCTTCTAATTTAAATTATGAGATGTTACTAGAGCCAATCCTTACATTATCATGGTCGATCAATTCAACACATTTCAATTTTTTTTTATACGATCTTCATAGTGTTCTAAAAATGTATAAACTTGAGTTGAATTATTAGTAAGAAGAATTTTAATTATAATTACTAATTAATGTTGATTAATTTTATTTCAATGAAATTAATTTGAAAAAGAAAAAAAACATTAATTAATTATATGATTAGTTTGAATTTTGATTATAATTTAATGAAGAATTTAATTTAAAATTTACTTACGATCAAAAGATGAAGCTTAAGCTCACTATAAATTCACCTAATTTATCTTGTGAATTGCCTAAGACCCATTAAAGCTCTAAAATAATGCAAACATCAATTACTAAAGAATTATTCTATCTTATCTATAGAGGCCTCATCAATGTATAAGTTCGGAAAACTTAGCTTGACAGACAAGACAACATAAATGCTGCAAGAAGTTACACTCATATTGTGCAGTGATAATAAATAGTAGTTGCTATGCTGGACTAGCTTCTCCTCTTTTCACAACTAAAAACTTTACGGACATGAAGAAATTCTTCTTAGAGTAATCCATAATGCCCGCCCGCTCTCACGCTTTTGAGAGCATTATATTAATCTATGCTTGTGGGGAGCACTTGAAGATGGAAACCATCCGGGAATCCCAATCCTGGAGTCCTTATTATGCTCACTCCTCTGAATAGCCTTCCCACCTGACACATTACAATCCCCATGCAAGTATAATTAACTTGCTAATTGATTTGCATTAGAAATAACTTATCGGTTTAGGGGGCCCATTCACAAGAAAACAAAATCCAGTAGGAGGTTTGCTATGATGCACGGACACGGATGATCGACAAAAATTTGTGTTCTTATGGGGGGGCACGACACGACATGCAACAGGACACGATTTTCAGAAAATATAGGACACGGTATGGCGCGGAGGTTTTCTTGTCAATGTTAGGATGAGTTTTTCTTGACATCATGATTTCAAGGCCCTGTTGGGGGTGCACTTTTATTATTGCTTCTTAAAGGAACTTTTTAGATAAAATTTTAATTTTTCTATTAAACAATTTGCTTTAAGACAAGCAAGTAAGAATGCTTTTCCAAACAAAGCCTAAGAGAGAGGGTCTATAAATAAAACCAAAAAAAAAAAACAAAAAAAAAAAAAAAAAAAAAAAAAAAAAAAAAATGTTAAGGCGAAACTAATAAAGGGCTTAGTGAGGTAATCAATCTAGACTCTAACCTTATTTTCCATAATACTTATCAGGAAACTAATTACCTGTTCTTAGTTACCAAGCAATGAGGAAGACATCCATTAGCAGCTTGCTGAGAGTCGACCAAACAGAACCTCATCACTCCACCAAAACATAAATGTTTTGTCTCACCACTAAGCTCACGGGCTTATTCCTAAATTAACACAAATACAGTCTTAAATAGAATTTAACTTTCCAGACCAATTTAGCTTCATTTCAATCTTATTTTCGTCGCGCTTCAATAAATTTTCCCCAATACTTATTCAAAAATTGATCAATGATATCAGTCTAATGAAATCATGAATAGAATATTTTAATTGATATTTCAAACCTTCCCATCTCCAGGATTGACAGGACCTGTGGAATCCTATATATTACAGGGTTCAAATGAACAGCCGGTGGGACAGACCATTTATCCCAAGCCTGCTGGAATTGTATATCCTGACATCCATTATAGTAAGTACAGGAGTCATGTTAGCTACCATTAAGGCTGTTTGTTCGATATATTTTCTCATTATAATCTATATGACGATATATACATTTATCTTGAATGTCGTTCTCAGAGTTTTTTCTGAAAATTCCAGGAACTATGTTTGCCAGGTCTCACGGTTCGTTGATAACCTGCATAATTGCCCAGACGCTCAGTATAAATTAAGAATTTCCAAGTTAAAAAAGCCATAATGTTCTTTTCAATGATGATTAGATATAATAGGCTTCGTTAGATAGCTTTAATATTGCTTTTTTAAAACATTTTTTTAGTACTAGAAAGATGTTTTAAAGAAAGCAAGAAGAAAACTCCGTTCCAAGGAAGTCTAAGGTTTCTTTTGGGCCAAGTTTTTCAAAGCAAATTTCTAATATAAAATTTTTTAAATTAAAAAAATTTTTGTAATTTAAAGTGGTTAGAAAGCAATAAGAAATTTTCGTTTGGAACAGCTTTCTTATTATTTTATGAATGGTTCTTAGCAGTATAAAATTTTTAATACTAAAAGTTGCTTTATAAAAATAATAAGAAAGCTGTTCCAATATTATGCCTAAGAAGATGGTTCATTTTTTTTATTATGTGTTATATAAAATTACTATTGAAATTGTTGATTTGAAACGGGAAGAAGAAGCTCTCGAGAGTTAAGGGATCTTGATTCCTTACAAATTATTTATGACGTTGGTTTCAATAGCAGCTATTATTTTTAGATATCATTTTACGGGAGATCCTCATGGGTTGTGTTTCATGCATCTGAGCTCTATCATGCTTCACTGCATATATTATATCTCTCGATCCTGAACAACTTAGGAAATATTATCAAATATGCACAGTTCATAAGAAATTAAGGCGTTACATGTGAAAAAAGAGGTTCTCTCTTGCTTACTTGATGTGAAGCTCATAGATTTATATTCCTTCCACGTGATCCGGAATCTGGTTCTTCTGCTCATAATAATCCCATATGTTCTTCCGGAATTTACAAAATTCCTGGATATCATTTCGTAGTAACCTTTTTGCTATGGTTTGCAAAGCATCTACATAAATGTCATAAAAAATTACTGAAGCTTTTTATATATATATTATATAAATATTTCTTATATTTATATATATGTATATATATATATATATACCTTTAGCTTTTCAAGCACTTAGGATGATCAGTAGAAGTTGACGGAAGGGTAAGAGCAAGGGAGGTGTCCAAAGCTTGCACTAAAGGAGTACAAAAATGAGTTCCAGGGGCTAATAAGCCGCTGTTCTTAGACTGGATTTTCTCCATTGAGCTCTTCCACTATACAGTCGAAGAAATCCTTGCACACTTTTGTTGGTGATTTCATCCTCTCTGCTTAGAATTCTTTTACAGTACTTTCCATTGCTTTTTTACGTCCCTGGAAATGCTAAGCAGGCTGATTCATTACACAAAACAATATGATCGTTGAACATGATATGTTGTTGAATTATTTTATAATGAAAAGAGTAAAAATCATATGAGAATAGGGGATGTCAATTTCAGGTCATGGGTCGGCGTTCGAGGGCAAATCCCGGAACTTAACCGACCACTGGACCCCGAACCCGTTTAGGGTTCTAAAGAGTCGGTTTTTCGGAACCCGATCCGACCCGCCAAGTGAGTACCTTAGTGAGCTCGACTCGTTGTTCGTCCTTGGACGATGTTTCTCTTCCCGTCGGATCGGAGTTAGAAACATTTGATCGGAAGCACACCGACAGAAGTGTGCTCGTTATGAAGAACTTTCTTCCGTTTCGCGCGTTCTTCGGCCAAATCCTGTAAATACTCCGATCGTTCAAAACCGGGTCATTTTTTAGTCCGTTCAACCCGACACCCGACCCGGAATTCAAAAAGCCGTACAAAATCCAGGTCCCCAACCCGAAACGTTTTCGGTGACGCCTTTAACAATCATACCCGAGAAATTTGTGTTATCAAACATGCCTGACAAACAAATATTGTACGCAGTTCTGGAACATTCACAGGAAAGGAGATCAATCCCGTTATGAAAGCAGCAACATTGCTCCTCAAATCCCTCTGATTCACAGGAAGCATCATAGCCAATCAACTTCTTAGTAGTGAGGTCATATCATCTACATGATAAATAAACAAATATTAGAATCTTAAATATAATGTTATTAACTTAAATTGATAAAATTCTTTGTTGTAGATTAAGGCTTTGATTGGGACGGACTTTTTTGTTGCTTTTTATAAACCGTTTTTGAGAAATTTTTGACTAGAAACCTGCTTTAAGAAAGCAGGAAGAAAGCCCGTCCCAAACGAAGCCTAAACTTACAAGCTGAGATCTTGATCTTTGAGCTCAATGCTTGACTCGCGAGAACCTAAGCTGAGTCGGTCCCGAGACATTCTTCTCCATATCTTGAATGCATAGTCTCTTTAAGGTTTTCTGGGACAAAAAAGCTAAGAAACCAAGGCCTTGAGGTATTTGTACATGTAACCATCCGTTCTGCAACGTTTCTTTTCCAAATATTCTCTTTGGAATGATTCAGGATAAGAGCTCTTAAATAGTTTCCCTCTTGCTGGAATACCTAGCTGGTTCAAGCTCGGGTCGGTCGATATCACAAGTGGTCGGCCGACTAAAGCTGGTCTTGAAACACTGCGTCCCATATCTATAAAAAGCCGGTTCACCGTAGGAGGGAAAATACAATTTTTATTTCAAATAAATTAATTTTGCGCAGTGAAAATTTTTGTAACAGATGCTCTCTCTTTATAGATAAAACGTTACATCATTTTTCATAAGGAAAAAAATATTTGAGAACCTCATATAAGTAACGATAGAATAAACCATATTTAGATTCTAATTGATTTGATATAATAAATTAAATAATTTGTATTGCATTTATTTTAAAATAGATTAATAATTTTATCAGTCTATCATTGATAAAAATTAGATTATTGATTCTAGAGCAGTTTTAGTACTAGAAGTTGCTTTAAAAAATTATAAGAAAGTCGTCCCAACCAAAACCTATTCTTATTCTAGAGCAGTTTTTCTTGTATAACAATCTCTTGAACAAATTTTTTTTTACTAAAAAAAGCTCTAGAAAACAATAAAAATTCACCATCTCAAATGAAGTCTAATTTAGAGGATCTAGTCTAAGAAAAGCCCACATCTTAAGGGACAAATTTATAAATTGAGCTGCAATCTTTAAAGAAAACAACTTTAGATCTGAGTATTCCAATTAATAAAAATTTGAACCTAATAAAATTTCAAAATACTACATATTATTTTGAAATTCACTGTAATATATGATTATTCAAATTAAAATTTTTCTATTAAAAATATTTCTATTTATCTAAATAAAAAAAATACCAACAAAATATGACATATAACAAAAAACAAAATTCTGTACGAAAATATACGTATATATAACCAACACATGTAATTAAAAATAGAAAAAATACTAACACTTAGTGTAGTAAAATGCAGAGCAAATAAGCAACGCCACCTCTTCATCTTTCTTTGACAAATGGAGAGTATCAAAGGTTGTACTATGGAGAGAAGAACGGATGGTTTCTCCTAGAGAGGCCAGCCCATGGAACCAGGAGGAGTTTTCCTTGCTAGCTTTGTTCCTCCATCTCTGAAAACCACGTATCAGCAAGATGGTGATCAACCACATAAGGCCATGGCGTAAGTATTCCTATTTATATACCCTGCAACTCAAAAACCCTGCAAACTAATTATGTGAAGAGAGAAGGAAGAGTTAGTGGATACTAATGCTACATGGTATGGCAGGAAAAATAAGGAGTGAGAAGCAGGAGAGAGATCCAGGGACTGAACTATATGGTGAAGGGAGCTGACCTGAAAAAAGTTTAATAGGGAAAAACTGCCACCGCTGCAATTTTAGAAAATACACTCCTCTTTACTATAAGAATGCTCGATTTTTCTGTTTGGACGGCAATATCTTCATAATTTTAATGAGATGTCAAATATATATAAGTAACTTTTCAAATAAAAAATAATTGATCGGACCCTTATATTTTCATGTCTTCCTCTTTCTGAACAATTCTCATTCGTAGGTGATGCTAATGAGACAATATTTTCAACTGTAGGTTTTCTCTCCTTCTTTATCTATTAGCGTAGGCGGCAATATATTTTAAACGGTTAATGACTGCCATACATTTACACTTTGAATCTAAACCTAGGTCATTCATAACCTATGTTTGACTTTGATTGAAACATATTTGACTTATGATTAATATTCTTTATAACACTTATTCGAAATTTGTTTTGTATTCAAAGCCAGGATTGAATACTAGCAGACTAAACTTCAATCACAATTCATCAAAGTCCAAAAACGTTTTGATTATATTGGTAGCTAGAGGTGTCGATATTGGACCGACCCGAACCGACGAAAATTTCGGGGTTCAGGTCACACCTGACTGGGTCGGGTACGGGTTAGGGATTTCGTACGTTTGTAAAACGGGTAGGGTCGGGTTGACCGGATAACCTGAAATCGTACCCGGCTTGACCCGTTTTTTAATTAATTTAGGAGGATTTGTAAAGATTTTATGCAATAAAGTAAATAGATATCAAAAAAAATGATAAACGATTGTTGCAAAATTAAACTAAATCTTGATTTATTTTAAATTAATTAAGTATATCATTACTTAATTTGATTTGATTTAAATAATTGATATTAAATAAAAAAAATTTAATAAATATACTCGAACGGGTCGGGTTCAGGTTTATAAACCTGGACCGAGCGGAGTCGGGTTCGGGTTCGAAAAAACACCGTACCCGTTTACAAAACGGGTTGGGTTGTAAGTGTCGGGTCCATCTTCGGGGTTGGACCCGTAACCGGACCAGTGACCGTTTTTCGCAGCCCTGAAGTTGGAGCATTGTTTAATGACCTCTTTTATTTTTTAAAAAATTTTTATTATTATATTTTAATAACTCTAATAATGGTTGATCAAATTCAATCAAAAGTCATGACAATTTTTGAATGAAAAATTCTTATATTATAGTTGGGTTCAAATTTATGTACTTCGTAGTGATTTAACTTTTTTTTTTTTTTAGTGTTATATACTATATTATTGTTGTTGTTAATAGTTGTATTCAAAGATTTTTTGATCTACTAGTTATAACTATTGTGATTTGTACTCAACAATGTTATTTTAAAAAATAATTATAACCACTTCAATTTAATATAAGGTTTTCTCTATTAATATTTTTATCTTTTTTTATGTTTTCTTCATAACATATAATATTTATGGATATATTCTATCTATAATGTTGTTTAAAATGTTCGAATCAGATTCGAAACATTGAAAAAATATATAGTCCATGTGTCCCCAGGAAATAAATAGCTTTTTATTTTTTAATTTTTTATTTTTAATTCAGGCTTATGAGGCATATAATAAATTTTTAACTGTTAATTTTTTTCATGAGTAAAGTTTTCCTTTTATTTTTTCGATATTTAAATAAAACGTTGATACAAATTGTCTCTTAAAAGTATTTGTAATTATAATTTATTTTTACTTTTAAAAGTAATAATTTATTTTTGATTAAATTTAATTTAATTTAATTTATATATTTAGGATAATGACTTGAGCCTCTCAAAACGTTGCACCGACTTTTGATGCAATCATCATATGCTATTTTGTATAAGCCATACTTGATACAAAATGTAAATTTAATATTAAATTAAATAAAAAGTTATTTTTTTCAAAAATTTATTTTTAAATTTATATTTTATTTTTATTATCTAATTTACAAACAAATTTAAAAGTTCAATTTAAATTAAATTAAGATTTAATAAAAAAAATTTAAAATTTAGAATTTAAAAGAATAATTCTAAAAGTAGGTATATATCTAAATTGCTATTTTAACTTGGAAATACAAACAAAAAATTTTTAATTCAAAATTAGATTTCGTTTAGGATTACTTTCTTACTAATTATTAAAGTAAAATTTTAGTACAAAAATTTTTTTAATTTTTATACTCAATAGAGTCTATTTTAGAAAGCAGTAGAAAGCTCCTTTAGACTTTTGAGACATAAAAGCTTTTTACTGTTTATTAAGGTATTTTTTTAATTAAAAAATATTGTTTGTATTTAAAACAATTATTTTAAAAATATAATAAAAATTTATCTTGAGTAATGCATAAAAAATGTCGACAAGGTCTCCTATAATAATAAAATCAACCTTTTATGTTTTGATGATTAGGAAAGGAGATCTCAATTGAAAATACGCCGCTAGGACATACTACAGTACGTAAATTATTAGTTCTATCTGATGCTGTTGAGCGGCCCTGACCCATAGTGTCAGCCAAAATTAAAAGAAAAAAAAATGCATGCATTGTGCATCTTAAAAAACATATATCCCTGTAGCCTGACGTACGACTAATTAATAGATATCATGGATTTACCTGCACAGTAATCCATGTTTCTTAAGTTTAAGTACAAATGACAATTCTATTTATTTGATGAAAGTAAGGTTAACTACTGCGCTTTCATGGCTATAATCAAGCTTAAAAAGAAATAGGTTTTGAGTTTTGTAGGTGGGTCACATGGGACCCTGATCAATGTTTAAAGCTCTAGAAGTCAGTACGCTTCTAGTTCTCACTTGCACCACGCTGAGAGCTACTTGGTACCCACGATTACCTTCATTCCCAGGCATTTGGTTTTCGTTTGGGATGACCAAAACTTTCCTTATTGTTTTTACAACAACTTTTCAATATAAAAAGTAAATTAAATTTTTGTTACCAAAATACTGCTTTTAAGATCATTGGAAAGTACGTCCCAAACGAAGACTTTAGCTAGCAAGTCCTCACCAAGGATATTTTTTAACAAGAGCGTATATTAACATAATTAGGCAAGGTAGTTGGTTGAATTATATGACGAAATCAACTTTTGTGAAGAAAATATCAAAATATTTGTTATTTTTGTCACAAATAAAAAATTTACCAACCGACTCCTATTGATGGCTAAAGAGAGATAGATGAGAGAGTGGGGGGGGGGGGGGTTGATGAGAGGACAAGAGAGAGATTGTAGATGGGGGAGTCCGGCGTTGATAATAAACCCCACATCCTAATCTTGTACTTCTGTGCTAAAAACCTATTTACTATGATATCATTGTTGTGTAACCATTTATGTGTTAGATAAAAGAATTCTATTTTACACGTCCGGAGCCCTGTTCGTTCTTTTTTCACTCGGTACCTTACACATGGTATCAGACAACCAGTAGCTCCCCTCTCTTTCTTCTCTGTCTCTACCTTTCTTTACCGTTTAGATCTCTCGTCCGGGTTCCTCTTTCCATTACGAATTCATGGACCTCCTACGGTCTCCTCCACACCGGCCCGTCCACTTCCGGCTGCTATATATCCACATCACCTACCACCCCAAACTTCAAATTGCCTTGATGCACACAACATCAAGAAACCTCGTCACACTACCCATACACTGAATTACCGATTTGGCGTGCTCAGCGTTTGAAAAAATCGTTCATGGCCAGTGGCCCTTCCTAGGCTTCTTGACGGTTCTTGCACAGCCCCAACACAGTGGAAAACCAATACCGACAGACAAACTCAGGTCTCACACATGATTCTTGGAACCATCCTCGACTAAGCACCTGAACAGCTGACACTTCTTTGGTTATCTCCCAATCTATACTACACATTTGTTCTTTCTCTAACCCTCATGTTCAGACGTTGGATTACTCTCGCCACCGTCTCCAAGTCGTTCTTACCCTTTCCCGGACTCATCTAATATAGAACGAGTTGCAACCAACCTTATCATCAAGGGGGATCAAACCCATGTATAAATACCTACTCACCGTCTAATCAAGGTCGAGCGCAATCACCTTCGCGGACGGACATCTTATCTGCATCCCTGAAGACTTTATCTTATACACCCTAAACGGGCTTCCCGGCGTCCCCTCCACCCACCCCCCCCACCCCCTAGCTTCGAAACTCGGTCCATCCGCACAAACTTACAGCACTGCAGCCTTGATGATCTCTTTTCCACTCATATGAGTGAAGAGATCATTCAGTCAAGATATCACCAAAGAACTTAATGCGCTGTAACTTCGTCTAACCCAACGGCTATCCGCCGCCTCTCGCGGTCTGTGTTCGCGGTCTGATCGTCATCAGGTACGAGGTCGACAACAAATCAGCAATCGAAGAAACAGATCCAGACAAATCGGAATAAATCCAAAATACAGCAACACTTTCTGTTGATCTGCAGCCTAGCAAGGTCACTCCGCCGCACGCTGTGGACCGGTTGATCCAAATTCCAGCCTGCTCACCCTCGACAAGACTTTTCCATCCAGCCGAACAAGACTAACGTCGCCTATGTTCTTGGGACTTGCGGGAGCCTCAAACATTTGACTCCGACTCCTCTCTCATTCAATATACCGACCCTACTCCAAAAAAATTCACAGGTATACTATTGGCAACGGACAGACAATTACCCAATCAATTACTTAAGGCCGCGGCATTCTTCACAACACCACTCAGGTGATCTTCAAAACTTAAATAAACTTACCATGTCTCAATCTGAGCTTTTATCTTCTTTCAGATCCCATAATAAACAGAGGAATTATTTGTCGTGATCTGTTTTGCTCAAATGGGATACTATAATCCAAGGACAGATGAACCAAGCAAGCTTCGCTTCAGGGCCCATGCCACTTAACGCCTATACCGATTCGTCCAGCTGCTCGCCTCCCACATTAGCGTATCTCCTTCCAGTCCTGCCTGATCTTTGGCTATGCCTACTTGGACTCCTGGTCAACCCACACTCAACAGCTGCCATGTAAATTCATTACCGGTACGATCGTCCGTTCCTTCATACTATAGTGTTGTACACATGCATTATAGAAGCAGTGTCACTTAGGCTTTCATTTTTCATCTACTAATTCTACTACTATAATTCCATTTGGCAAATTTTACATTACTAACGTTGGGGCCCATCCCAATCGTTATATCTGTATAATCGGCTATAGGTTACTATGTATCATTTATAGAAGTTTACTTACAAACTTTTGTTGGATTTTTCCTCTCAATCAGATATCAGTAGGTTGTTCTTGAAATGTCTTTGAACTTTTACAATCTCACATTTGCATTCAAAAACCAAAATAAAGATCCTCAGCACTGACGGCCGGTGGCCGAATTCATTAACTAGAATTCCATACATTATCGTCGATTATCCAGGAATGCGTCATACATTTAGTTCTCTTTATATTACTCTAGCACAAATTGGCACCGCTGATGGAAACAACTGTTCACATCTTGGACATTGTACGCACCCTTCTTATTCTACTCATCTCGCATCCACACATACTCTGTGGGTTCATGATCTTCTTATGGCAAGCAATATCAACATCCTCTCCAACCCGTAAGTTAAGCTTAACATATCCACTACGAAGATCCCACTACTACCAAAAAACCGCCACTTACGATCACCTTAATCATTTTCGGGTGTTTATGCTACCCGTGGCTTGCCCTACTCCACGCAAAGCTAACATCAATCTCAAAATCTTATTGTGTTTTCGTGCGCTATGCATCCTACCATAAATGGCTTAATCTCTGCCTGATCCTCATAACTCACAACAAAGATATATACATGTCATGTTATTTTTAACGAGAAGTTCCCCTATCAATGCACTTCTAAGCCAATCCGACAAACTGCTACCTCGTCCTTCATTACCTCCATTAATCTCGTCCCCCACCCCAGCCTTCCTTCTCTACCCAATCACCCAAAACTGCTCCCACAACAAACCAGACCACCGATTCCTAACTCAGGTTCCCACAACAAACGCTCAATACCATTCCTACTTAATCCATTCCCCAACATAACTCAGCTCCAAAAAGTCGCACCACATGACCACCAGATTCCCAGGCCGGGCAGTCTCACGAAGGAAACAAACTATTTAAATCTTAACTCATCATATCGCCTTCACCAGACCCGACCACTTACACTGAAGCATTCAAAACACAAACTAGGTCGGCATGCATGTCTAGGTAATTTCAGGCGCTCTACAATCTCAGGAATGTGGGTCTCGTTTCATCTCAACCATACCAAAATAATTTTGGGGTTGCAATGGACTTATCGCTCAAAATCAATGCTGACGGAACACATCACCAGGACATAAGGCCGCCTTGTAGCTCTCGGTTACAAACAAGAAAAGTATCAACTAATCCACGTGTATTTATCCCGTGGAGAAAATTCCCCCTTCCGGATTCTACTTACTACAGACTCTAACAACAACTGGTACATAAACAACTTGACGTCTCTCAATGTGTTTCTACTTGGCACTCTACACGACACGGTTGCCCCCCTACAGTGAAGACCCCCACCACTACTCCCGAATTTCTTGACGAAAAATACTATCCAACTCTGTCTGTTAAACTAAAGAATCGCTCTATGGCCTAAAAGGCATCCCCATCGAATAACTGGCTTTGAGACTCTCTCAACGATTTCCTCCACAAGCTCGGCTTCCACACTAGAACTCGGATCCGTCACCTCTGATCTATCACAAATATAAGATTCGATCCTATTTCTTATCTATGTCGATGACATTATATTTACCGGGATATTAACAACAACTTCTTGAGGATCAATATATACAAACAACACAATTTAACACTTGAAGGACATCAAACACTGTCCCAGTTCTCGGAGCTATGTCCATCTGCACAGCTCCGGACTCATCTACGACAAACACATATGCCCGAACTATTCTTGTACCGAGCAGGCATTTGAATTGTAAACAGTATCAAACCCCTTGCCACAATCAAACTTAATGTCTGGAGCGAAGGCATTTAGCTAACCTGATTCTACAACCCGCTGCTCTACCGTCAATTGTGGGATCCTTTCAGTACTCAACGCTCCACTGGACCGGAGATTCACTATGCCAGTTAACAAGGTACTGTCATCACAATGCCTCCATCAAGTATCTCTCTTCGAGACGATTCAAACAAAATCCTTCGCTTCATACACCGGATCCCTCTTAACATCGGTTCTTCCTCTTTACCAAGGACTCCCTACACTCACTCTATGTCGACGCCGACAGAGCTGGCGATCAAACCGTCCATTAATCTACAACGGGGTAGTATTCACTTTTGGAAATTACTCTATATTCTCTTGGTGCATGTCAAGAAGCAAGCCACGTCGCACAAATCCTCCACCAATGCTAGAAGATCGGGACTCTAGCTTTCCAGCCCCAACCGAATCATCTAGACTACGCCATCTGCTTCATGAAACTCGGTGTCCGCAACAACATCCACAACTCTTTACAGCACACAACCTACGCTAATGCCCTTGCTCATAATCCCGGTATTCTTGCATCGGACCAAAGTACATTTGAGTAGTCTGCCACTTCATAACGCGAATGCAACTAGAGAAACTTCATTTCAAGTTTAACATTCTCAACTAAGGCGGACCAAATCGCAGATATCTTTACCAACCTCTACCGGCAGCTCAATTTATCCAATCTCACAACAAACTGTAAAATCCCCTCCGAAGTGCATGTTTTTTAGTGCAGTTAGTTGTCGAACTGATTTAGTCATGGGACGACTGAAGTAAATTATGAGAATCTGTCTTGGTTCGTTGTACGACACTTGTACGAGCCTGTACGACCATCGGGATCGAAAATTGTGTTTAGAAGAGCAAACTGCTCCAGAACGATTACACTTCGTCTAGACGAGATTTGTCCTGAGGGCAATTCGCTCCCGGGACGCAAATAGGAATCGTATCGCGAGACGATCATGTTTTCGATAGTATTGGAATTGAGATATTTTGGTTCATTTTGAAAGAGAGAGAAAAAGCTGGAGAGAGAAAGAGAAGGAAAGAGAAGTGGAAGGCTTGATTTCAGGAGGGCCGGAGCGCTTTTGTTTGTCACCGTTGTTGGAAGATTTGTTTGCTCCGCAGTAAGGACTCTGAAATCCTATTTCTGATTTCAAAGATTTCGAGTTTGGTATTTCTCTGCTCGTTTTGTGTTTACCGTTTATCGATAAAATGTGCTTCATCTTTGTATTGACGAATCTTTCTATCGCGGAACTTTTGGCTATTTTATTAAATGACTGTTTTTATTCAATTTGACGTTATTTTCCTAAAAAGTTTTCCACTAGATATTTGGTTATGTGCCAATTTTTATCAATAGGAAATTATTCTGGACATTGAAATTATTCTTCAGTACATTAAAGACTTTGAAACATTGTTTTATTCGATTTCTGGTAATTTGGTGATTTACTGAAACTGTGTTTTTTATATGTTTGGTTCATTCGTCGGCTGTATTGATATTTTTAAGGGTTCTCTTAATTGGCTTATTTGTTATTTGTTGTTTATTATGAATGTGCATTATGATTGAATCTATTGCTTATGTATAATTCTGAAAGACAAAGTGAAGAATGGTTGAACGTTGGTTGGAGATGATTGACCTGTACAGGATGGTGGGCCGGCGGGCTTTCCTTTAAAACGGGTTTGGTGTTATTTTCTTGATCATGGATACAACGATTGGGAGTCATAGTGGATTATTATGTGCGCAGGCGGCAGACGGGCAAAAGAGTGACGACTCTATTATTGAGCCAATGGATATATGATGGATATTACAATGTGACTATCGATAATTTAATACGTTCCCGTAATTTATAACTAGTGATTGTTTTCTTTTTTATACTTTAGTAAGACTATTGTATTGTATTGCATGTTAAAGTTTGTTCTTATTATTTATTGTTGGATATTACCGATATTAATTGATCTATTGTTTACTGATTGATTTATCGATTTATTGTTCGGATTTGTTTGATATCGACCGATTATTGGTTTATCTTGATATTGATTGATTTATGATACTACTTTTAGATTTTACTCACGGAATTTACGAGTTCAACTGTTACTACATGATCTTATTGATATTGGTTCATTAATATTTGTACGGATCCTGGATACAGATATTGTTATGGATATTGTATTGATCATTTATTGATTCATTGATACTACGGACACCGATACTATTGATTCCCGATCTATCGATTTATTGATACTATGATGGAGTATTTGATTTGAATTAGATATTATTGATACGATGGTTTTTCTTTTGATTTTACTCATTGTTTGACAGATACGGATCGATTGACGTATGGATTAATTTATTGAGCATTTGGAGAATTTTACTGTTTTCGATTTCTCATGACCGACGAATTATGGATGTTATTGATCGATAGTGTTGTTACTGATGTTTTGTATGGCATAGATTTCAATTGATCATGTGCAGTGACTAGTTGGAGGTTGACTGATTGTCTGCATATCTGTTTCAGTTTCAGTGCTTTGATTTCAGTTTGTAGGCTTGTGGACATGAACTGATGGGCTTTTTGACAGCTTCCATTATTCGCGAGTTAACAATTTCTGGTAAGGCCAAGGGTAGCAGGAATGTGAGGTTGTATGCTGGATCTGTCAGTTATTGTACTCAGGGACTGTTGGAGATGTATCATTGCTCGAGATCCTAAGTATTGCAAATGACTTTTGGGAATGAATAGAATTGTTTACGCTTGATGTTGAAATTATAGATTTTGTTTGACGGGTTATTCACTGATTAATGAATATAGATGCTTGGTGAAAATAATCTGATTTAATGGATTCACGAATATTCTTTCCACAGTTAGATTTTGGGGCCGTCAACAAAACTAACTATCTCCTACCGAGTCATAGTTTGCCAGGGGGTGTTCAGATTATAATCCAACATCTCTAATCTTGTACTTCTGTGGTCTTAAACTATTATTATATTTATTAGGTTGTGTAACCCTTTTTGTGATAATATAAAAGATATTCATTTTTACCACGTCACGTAAGCCCTGTTCGTTCTTCTTTCACTCATGTACTCTCCACAGTGGAGATTGAGTGATAGGGGGGAGGAGAGAGAGAGACAGTGAGAGAGTATGGGAGGTATTATTTTTTCACATGGGATTGAAATGACTGAGCACGAAGAAGCCAAAAGTACGCTTCTAGTTCTCGCTTAAACACGCTGTAGCTACATGTATACCCAACGGCATTCCCTTCCGTTTCCACCAACAATTTAGGCTTCATTTGGGCGATTTTCTTTTTGTTTCTTAAAACAACTTTTTATGGATATAAATTTAAAGCTTTTTGTTATGAAAATGACTGCTTTACAGAATCAATAAGTAAACGCCGTCCCACTCAGGAAATATTCATGAATTTCCCAGCGGTCCAGACCGGCGGTTCATCATAAAGCTTTCCGACGGCTTTTGGTAAAAATCGGGACTTTGTGGCGGTTACAATTCCGTTGGTTTAAAATCTGTCGGAAAAAAAACAAGTAGGAATCTTTTCCGTAACAGTTTTGTTTTCGGGTGGTTTTTAAGCATCGGCGGTTGTTTTTTTCCGCTAGTAGTGTAACCTTACCAGCTGGTAGTTTCCGAGCGGTCATAATGCCGCGTGACCGCCAGTTATTTACTTGTGGCATACTGATGTTTTTAACTGTTGGTTTGTCAGGATTTCTTCTAGCGTGAAACTGTAGCGGAATCTCGTCGGTAACGAACAGACGGTTTATCGGGGTGATAACCGATAGGACATCTACCGACGGCACCCCGTCGGCCGTATTGTCAGAGAACCGTCAGATCTGTCTGTAAGCCGTTCTGAAAACTAGCGGCGGTAATAATAATCTTCCGTGAGTTCTACTTAGTCGCTCCGGTTATCGAGGTTTCGTATACAAATCTGAGGGAATTTACATGTCCGTTGGATTTTGTTTTCTTTGAGAAGAACAAATGAAGTCATTGAAACCAATCATGTAAGTAATATTATATTCATATTTAATACTTAGCATCCTCACTGTAATCGATAATTCCGAATGAGTTTTGCAACGTCCCAATATTGGTTTTTGAGCATACATGTATATAACTCAAAGAATTTTTTAGTTTCTGCATTGGTGGCTCTTTACACATAGCACTTAATTCGGAACATAATGCATCAAAATAAGTTCTTCATACGATCTATGTCATTGGATATTCATCAAATATTTCAAAGTTTATGGATGGTACCAGCTCATGAGTATTTAATTTGTGGCTCGTACTCGCATGTGAGAAAAGTCCAAATCCAGTAGTCTCGAGAAGAAATCCCTTGACGATATTAATCAAGCTCTTCACTTCATGGGCGTGAGCAAATGACTTGATTTTTATGCTTTTGAACATGGACAATGTCATTTTATCAAAACTTAAAGGTAAGGTAGTGTGATGCAGCTTGATGTGTTCAATCCCTGTATAAATTTTCTGTCATCCTCCGTTCGATCCGATAACAATCTGTTAGATATATATTCAAATATCTCTTTCTTGGATAGTCATTTGGCGTTGAGACAAAACCCCTACTTAGTTATGAATCAATTATTAGATACGAATGCACCTGAACAATGTGTTACCGTGATTATACTTCAAAAAAAATATACTTTACTTGAATTGAAATGCTTGTAGGTCCTCACATTAAGCATTGTTAGGTCTCAAATCATATCACAACCATTGGGTCCAATATACTTGTTTGTATCAGCCCTAATCATATTCATTATTGGTGGAAACAAACATGACCTCTAGATTGCAGAGGTACTTTTTTTAATTTAGTCCTTTATCAGTTTTTATTTTCTTCTCTATGAATGGTATCTATGTATTTATATGATGCTTAGTTTCACTGAGAATGACTAAGAAGTAGCTGGTATTTGAAGGTTACTTCATATGGGGGTTATAGTAGTCTCAAGAACATAGACATTGAAACTAATTGAATGAAGTGCTTAACAAAATGATTTATGAAACCTTAGGTTGTGCTCTTTAAAGATGGCTACCTTTTAACCATGACGAAAGCACAATGTTTCTTCGTTGAAATGATTCTCATGGTAAAAGCTTATGGATGTACTTTTTAGATTACCTTGGGGTAGGACTGTCATATGAGATGATATTGAGGATAAAAAAAGACATGTTGCTACTATGAGGCATATGTAGTAGGGAAAAATGCCTTAGTCCAATAGATGTAATTGTCTATATATATTATACAATAAGGTAGTTAGACTTATGAGTAATGAATGGATTTTATTATCATTTTAGAGTTAAGAAATGGTTAAATAAGGTGGGAGAGTTAGCTAAATAATATTAAAGAATACATAAGTTAGAGTAGATGTAGATGCATTCACAATCTTCCACAGAGCTTTTTTATATTAGGCGTCTTAAAAGGAACAGATGAGGATTAAGAAGGAAGTGAGAAGGTGCTACCATACCCAACCTTGGATTTGAAAGAACAACATGATAGGAGCAAAATACCCACTTGAAAGAACAATTGTACGAGTATGAAAGACAAATGATTAATTGAAACTATGAGTATGAAAAAAATTTTTGCCAATTTAGCTCTAACCTAGCCCTAATACCTATACAAATCCACACTCAACCTACCCTACACTATCCCCTTCCCACCTTAAGCATTATCTCTCTATAATTATACTTATTTAATATTCAAAAACAAAACGAATATGCTATTTGATAGTCAAAATGATTTTACAATTAGTACGAAAAATTATGTGTTGATTATTATAGCCATTCTATGGATTAATTAAAATCTCATGTTCCTAACATAAAGTGGTATCAAAGAAAAAAGCCATGTCCTATGATGAAATGAACAAATTATATTAAGAGATAATAAAATGAAGAAGTATGGCAAACAATTAATCACGCATATGAATTAAAGTTCATATTCTATTACAATACAATGTCATAGCTCTTTTATTCCTTATCAATTGACAATCACTAAGGAGTTAGATATAATAAAGCTATATTACAAAATTCCTTACCCTATGAGTATGAAAGAACAATGATTAAATTTAAAAAAAATAACCAAACCTGGACTCGGACCCGGTTTTCGGCAAGAGTGGGGGCGAGATCCTTGGCATTGCTTTGATGCTCAAAACGGGGGCAGATTCAGCCGGTGGGGGTTGTCGGTGGCCGAAGGGAGCGTCTCTCTTGATCGCTAGAGGGTGGAGGAGACGGGGGCTATTGTGCCTGCAAGGGAGAGAGAGAGGACGATGCGAAGCAAATGTATGGTGAGGCTGGGGATGGCTAATTTTTGGGGCTTTTCGGACTGTGTTCCGGCGGTTCTGCACAAACCATAAATTCCAAGTAACAACCAAAATTCTTAAATTATATTATTAAAAAAATAAAAATTATGGATCCAGGCATGTAGTGTTGTTAGCTTAGGAAAAGCCCCTCGCGGTTATTTCAGTCTTAGGTTCTACACGTATTAATTTTGGCGATTAGTATACTAACACAACAAAGCTAGGAAGTTAGTTTTCTTCAGCGCTGCACACTGAACCGATAGTTTTTAAATATATATTTAATATAAAAATATCCCTCATCATCTGTGACGTTCCCAAAATCTAATTGGAAAGAATTATTTCAGTCAATCTCTTATATCATTTTCTACCACTAGTTTCTATAGTCATCAATCAGTGACAAACAGTCTAACAAAAAATCTACATCATTCAAAATTCATGTAATATTTATATTCATTTTCCATAAAGTTACATTTCAATTACTCAATGATCTACACATCAAATCACAGTAATCTATCCTTTCCCTGGGAGTACAAAAAGAATCACTTCACAAAAGGACAAAAAACCTGTGATTCCTGATCACCGTAATCTCCTGCTCCTTGCCTAATGGAAAATATTAATCACATATAATGACGCTTCAAAAAGCCCGCAGCGTCACCAAATACTACACTGAAATCAAGCACCGGATACGAATAGCAAATGCATGTCAATAATAGTATTATAGCGTCACTTATAGATGATCAATGAGTCAAATGCAGAATATATGTCGTGTAGAAATGGTATTATAAATGCTTATATAGTAAATCAGTAAATGTAGCCCATACAAAAACATGTGAATATCTAAATCAGTAGTAGAAGAATCCAGAATAAACAGTATAAAATGTTCGTATTAGTTAATTGAATCAATACATGCGTGTCAATCTCTACAGTAGTCGTTCGTTCAATAAACCCAGTCAATACAATAAACAAATATTCATATCCAAATCGCTAAAATCACTTAAGGAAATTTCGTATCGATATAATCACAACATCAGTCAATAAATCCAAATAAACATCAAAATCAAATACTGTCGTTCAAGGACTACTTAGAAATCAAATCAATAAAATATAAAATATTACTATTTTGAAACCAGTTGGGAAATCATCAATGCCTGTAGTAGTCGTATCAAAACGTCACAACTTGCATTCAGTTCATCATTTCACGTGATCAGTGAATTTCATGCAATCTAATAATCCTTTATCACAATGTTTAGTAAACATTGTCACTTACTCAGTTATATCAGTGCTAATATATCAGTACACGTAAATCAGTAGCTATCAGTGCGGGTATCAGTATCAATAACAATCCTAGTGTACATGAACAGAAATGTTATAACATGAAATTCATGCATTTTAACAGTAATTCATGCAGTACAAAATCCGTACACGTATCAGTAACGATAAAAGCCGTCAGTTTTATCAAAATCCCGTACACGTAGCCAGTAACGATACAATCCGTACCACAATAACGGTAAGGACAAGGATTAAACACATGTATTTCAGTAATCAATAATCATACACACAACAAAACTCAACAGTAAAGCCCTGGGCTGATTACGGTCTTTTTCGTCTTGTATTAATATCTTGTATCTTGTATCCGTTAGTTAGTAAAAAGGTCGTTTCTCTTTGCCCGTCGGCACAGTAATCATCTCTTTATAACTCCCTTCAAGTAATCACGTGATCAGTGGAGGATAACACCAAATCATATTTAAAGGAAAGCCCGTCGGCCCACCATCCTGTACAGGTTCAATCAGTCTCCAACCAACGGTCTCAACAATCTTTACTTGTCTTTCCACACCAGTACACAGTAGTATCTCAATAATATACCAACAGCTTTCAATCATATAACAATATTCATCATTATCTCATCAACGCATTGCAACCAATAAACATGATTTTACTCAATTTAGAAAACCCCTTAAAATATCGTATAGTAGATAGAAGTCGTTGTAAAATGCACAGATCCAGAAAATTATCAAAATTACTAGAAGTGACGTAAAATAAAATTTTAAAAACTTTACTTGTACTGAATCAATATTTTCCAACTTCGGATAATTTTCTGTTTGATAAATTCTCACACGAATTCATACCTGGTGAAAACTTTCCAGAAATACTCAAATCGTGGAAAATCATCATTTCAAACATACCAAAAGTTAGCGGTTAAAAGTTTCGTCAATACAAGATCAGTGCACGTTTTTTCGTAACAGAAATACAAAACTGAGCAGTAAATGTCCAAAACTCGAATATCTTCAATCAGAAATAGGATTTGGATTCCTTTCTTGAGACAAACAAATCTTCCAACAGCGACGACGGGTCGAAAAGCGCTCCGCGGCCTCCGAATATACAGCCTTTCCTTCCTTTCCTTCTCTTCTCTCTCCTCTCTCTTCAAACATATCCACAAAATATCTCAAATCGGAATTTATAAACCTAGATCGCTTTGGACGATCCATTTTCGTCCCGGACGATTTGCCCTATGGATAAAATCGTTCGACGAAATAGTTTATCGTATTAGGACAGTTGCTCTTTGGCAAATTTCGTACGGACGAACTTGGTCTTCGTCCTGGGACGAATCTCTCTGTCCCAGATTCTGAACTGATCGTCCCGGACGATCCAACTTCGTCCGGCGAACCGAAAAGGAAAAAAATGGCTTTCACATCATCACCCCATACCCCCTCATTTCCATTTACTTTCTTGGGGCAGAAGAAAGATAATGAGAAGAGAAGAGAGAGAAGATCCTTTGGGGCTTCTTTTTCCTTCACTCTGTTATAAAAATTATTCTGATCGTTATATATGACCTCTATTCTACTTCTATTTTCAATGATTTTAAGTTTGGTACATTTCTCCCTCTTGAAAGTTGATAAAAAAAAAAAAAAGGTAAAATTCCTATTTTAGTGAACTTTTATCATATAATTTTTTATATGTAATAGGTATCGTCATTCTATATGTTTTGACTTAGTTTATGAAATTTTCACTAGGTAAATTGCTAGGCATAGATTTTTGAAATAAATAAATAATATATACATTTTTTTGTATTTAATAGATTATTATATTTCATACATATGATGGCTTGTATAGAGAAAATGATAAGACTGATTTATGATGCATTTATATATAGCAAGGAAGACTGACTATTAACATTATAATTAATACATTGTTAGTATCTTAAAATGAATACCCTATAAAGGAGGTAAGCCGATGACTATCCTTTAAATAAGAGGTTTTTGGTGCAATCTTAGATGTCGACCGATTACGCTGCGAGTAGAGAGAGGACAACTCTTCAATGATTATTAAAAGCCACCTATTTAATAAAAATATTAAATGTAAATAATTAAAAGATATGAATGACAATGATATGAATTGAATAAGACAGATGCATGACAGATGGAAAGATGAAATACATTTTAAAATAAGATGTACGTTATGGCCCTATTTAATTAAACATTAATATGCATACATGATAACATAACATAATTACATATGATATAATATATATTATATATATATATTATATATATATATATATATTTTATATATATATTATATAATAATTCAATTATTTTATTTATATATATATATATAATAAATAGATATGGCAGATGTAGATAAATTAAATAGATTGATGATAGATGTATCTGATGATTGGGACTGAAAAAATTGTTTGATATATAATTGACTAATTATGATTAATAGATTAATGATACGTGAGATATGATATACGGTGATTGATTGATTGATGACATAATTGACATATAGTTAGATTGTAGGACACTGATATAATATTGATATAACTATATGTATTATGATAAGACTGTATATGAAAATAATAAAATGCAATTCTTCCAATTAGTATTATGGGATGTGTACACTCAATCTTCTCAAATTTGAGAAAATATGATATATTTATAAATTTATAAAAGGAAATTCTGATAATTTCAATCAAAAATCAAAACACTCTATCTCAAATGACTTATGTGTTGTTCTTCTTGATCAAGTAAAATTTTGAGCATCTAATAGGCCCATAATGATATTAGAATTATACGATGTCTAGCTTTTTGATTTATCTCACAAAGACATTCACTCTAACTATAAACACTCAAGCATTAGAGTTCAAATGATCCCTTCACCAATTCCAAAATTTTTTTATTCTTATTCTACTTGTTTTTGTATTGAAAAATTCTTCAAAATCCATAGGTTGTAAACGTATCACCTCTTCAAGAGTAAATTTTCACTCTTAGGTTGGAGAAATTATTACATCCGATCAAAAAACCGAACGGTGCGAATGTATACCGAGCAGTACCGAAAGTCCAAATATACAAGTTTAGTTATGAGACGTCGGCGCGTGGTTATTGGTCTTGTAAAGCATTCGGACACACGGATGTAATAATTCCTCCTTTGATTGTGGGTAAAACGTATCCTTGGAGTGCTCTTTATGAAGCTTTTAGGTTTTTACTAGCAGCCACAGGAGCCCTTCAGGCCGCCTCCAATAAAGGCTACCCATATACATTTCGTATGAAACTTTCTTAGATTTGGAGTGATTAGTGAACACTAAAAAAACTTATCCATTTGGTCTGGGCTAAGGAAATCTTGATTACTCTTAGGGGATACGACAGAGCCACACAACACACAAAAAGATTATTTTCAGAGATAGTCTTTATGAGTAAAATCTTTTGAAAAGTTCTGTACAGTAATTGGGTAGCTTCTGAGCCTTGTGCTGGAAGGGGGGCTATCAATGCTCGTGTTTGATGATGATGGTCAAAGCGATTGTGACGTTTAATTAGGATATTATTTTCCACATAACAGGAATGATTTGTTTAATTGGAGCTAGCTAGAAATTTTTCTCTTTTACAATTTCATGAAAAAGCTACATTGCTACAGTGATAGAACTAATAAAATGAAGAGAAACACTGTCCAGTGACCTTTCCTCCCTTGTCTGTCTTCGGTTCCCCTTCTCTTCATGCTCCTGGAATAACAGACAAGTTCATAGGTGCAGAGCTAGCTTTTATTTGGACCAAACCAAGTTGATATCATGTCACAGTATTTGTGTTTCGTGCTCTAGCAGTGATATATATATATAAGAGATGGGCTCGAGATCTACTCGTTTATGGGCTTGCGAGCCGAGCTTATCGGGCTCTAGAGGTCAAGCTCGAGTTTGTGCTTGGTTGAGGCTCAGCTCGCGAGCTAGCTCGATTCACTATTAATATTTTTAAAAATATTTTTTTAATTATTCAATTTTAACCCACCTAATCCCGCCAAAAATTAATACTACATGTTTTAATCTTCCTGCCTAATCCCTCTCGAATTCGAGGAAATAGCGCTCGAGGCGGTCACGTTTGTTGGTGCCACCGTACTGATGAGATGAGTGCAGAAGGCGTTGAGGACGAACAGTCCATCGCAGACAAGACGGTTGCGGAAGACGCCGTAGTCCTTGCGATTTTGAACGGCAGGCGAATTCGAGTTTCTTGACGAGCCCGTTTCAATGTCCCGAGTCAAGCTCGAGCTCATAGTTTTGAGCTCAGTATTAATGGACTCACGAATCGAGCTAGAACACCCTTGATTCGAGCTCGACTCGACTTGTTTACACACCTAATATGAGTCAATGATGTTACACCTAGTCTTCGGGTTTATCGTAGAAAAGGCTACTTTACATATTAGTTTAGAATGCTTAAAAAAAGCAATTTTGTTCTTATCATAAAAACATTCTAATTTCCATTTGAATAAATATTCGTTTCTCTGTACTTCATGAGGATGTGAATGGGAGAAAGTTTTTATTATTGCGTTCTTCTTGCAGTCGAAAAAGTGATTAATTTTTTGATACTTGATCCGACCGAAATGCCAGTTACAACTGTAGATGCAGGTTGCCTACATGAAGAAATGAGCATTATGTACTTTTTACTGTTTCTAAAAATAACTTTTAGTAAAAAATAAAAAATTTATACTAAAAAAGCTCTTTTAAGTAATACAAAAGTAAAACCAAATGAGCCTAGTATTAAAACTTGATTAATGACCGAGTTTCCATATATTGTGTAAAGAATGAACGAATCACTGTCAAACTGATTTTGTCATTTGTTAGGAGTTTATGAAGGTTTGTTAATCTGGGTTTTTAGTTTAAAGTTCATCCAGTTTACGCAGACTTATCTTTCATTAATGGGCAAAAATTCAGTTTTTTTATGACTTAAATGACAATTAAAGGTTAGTGGCAACTCCTTATCACTTTTGAATTATCCACTCAGGCTTCATTGGGATGGTTTTTTACTGCTTCTTAAAACAATTTTTTAGTAGAAAATTAAATTTTTTATACTAAAAAATTGTTTTTTGAAGCAATAAAAAAGCTGTCCCAACGAAGCTTAATCTTCATTTTTTCATATTTTGACAAATTTGGGTCGGTATTAAGTTGACGAACACTTGATTGAGTTAACTTTAGGTTAATATGTGCTTTGATTGGTAAGATTTATCAATTCTCTAAGTTAGGGTGTAGGAAAATGTTCCTATTCACATTTAGGCTCGTTTGGGATAGTTTTTTTGCTACTTTCTAAAGCGACGTTTTAGTACAAAAAAGAAAAATTTTTACTAAAAAGTTGCTTTGAGAAGTAATAAGAAGCCGTCTCAAACGAAGCCTTAGAAACCTCCTCTAACTACTATTTCTCCTATGGGTGCTAACATGGGACCCTTTTTTTCAATATTATTGAATAGTTAGATTGGATACCATTAAAACTACACTACTTTTGAGGCGTTTTAGAGGGCGACAAACACATACATCAAACAGAAGAAATTTATATTAATTCCTATGATCCACGTCCACTAAAGATAGAGCTGAGATAAAAAATATTGACTATAAAATTATAAATTAAATTATTAGGACATATAAATTCTTTGGAAGGTTATATTATAATGCATGCTAAAGAAAAAAAAAGAGAAGAAAAAGATAAAGCGACCTAGATAAAAGAGGGATGCAAATGGAGAGAATATATGAGATATGGATTGTGCACCATTGGACTTACTTGATGTTAAGATAGTGAGAAGGTCCATAATTTATAGAGTAAAAGGCATTAAGTTGCAAAAAATGCCTCTTAATGTCCTTAAGAATAAAACAGGGTTATTTATATGTATACCTTGGTAATAGGCTGACCATAATTAGGTGAGTATTTAAAATCTGGATGATTTATACTACAACAAAAGATATGTAAAGATCATGAACCGGACGATATTGGAATATGTGTGTGTTCCATATTGTGAAGTGCGATACTGTGGGAAAATAATTTTTTATGCTTAAAGTCCATCCATATTTGGGGTGCTCTACTCTTGTAATCGAATACGAACTGTGAATAAAATACTATCTAGAAAGATTGATAAATTATTCTATAATGGATTCAGATACGAAAATAGGGTTTTGAAAACTATCACTTTCATAATTAAATACAAACTAGGGGAATGACATATCATTTTGAAAGATAAAAATATCATTTCATAATAGTATTTAAAGATGATAAGAGTTTTAAAAATTCTCCATTTTTGTTATCAAATATCACAACGATCGTATCATCTTCTCGAAAGATGAAAATAATATTCTACGAAGTGATTTGAATAGAAAAATGAGTTTTTGAATTCATCTAAGCTACTAGAGATTTTCCCCCTATGTTATTCTCATAAGATAGGTTTTTTTTAATATGGAGTTATATGTTCTCATGGGCGGATCCTCATAGAGCCTAGGTGGGTATTTCCTCAAAAAGAAAGAAAATGCTTATATAAAGACAAATTTGAAATTTTGACCCATCTAAAAAAATATTTGTCCAATGGTTGAAATATATACTCTTTGAATTGATATCTTTCTCATAAAAAAAATTAAGGTGATTACTTTCTGGTTGTATAAAGTAGAGGTAAACTTATCCATGGAAAAAAGAAGTGATCTTTTAGTTTATAAGTTGGGTTTGTTTTGCCTTAGATTTGACATAAATTTATGCAAGAGTCCTAGGATGGCTATGTAGTAGGCAGCAACTTTAGGAAATGATGACCTTTATTTTTCTTTGGAAGATATATGATAAAAATTTCCTCTTATAAATTTGTTAAGCATTATATTGATTAAATTAAAAAAAATATTTTCTTATTATTACTATTTTTATTAATAATTTATTATTATTATTATTATTATTATTATTATTATTATTATTATTATTATTATTTATTATTGCTGTTGTTGTTTAATACTTTAATTAACTAAAATTTTGCCCATTCAGAGAAAAAGAAGTTGGATCCGTATGTTCCCCATAAAGCCAAACCTTTATTAGTTAATACATCTTAGGAAAATTAAATCTCCTAAGAATACTCTTGATAAATAGTGACGATATATTCTTTTAGCTCAATGATTAAGACGGATAAGGTGTTTGCAAGCTTTGTTGAAAAGTGCAAAACAATTGTAATTATATTTTCTTTGGGAAAATTAGAACTATATTCATTTGAATTTATTTTGGTTTGTAGTCGAACTTATCATATTGAACGACATATCCTTTGGGTGGTGAAAATATTATTTCCTAATGGTTCAAGTTACAAAACAATGAATTTTTATCGAGACCACCATATTCAAATTTAGAAGAAAATACAATATGATTTCAGAGAATAAAAATGACATTCAATTGTATATTGACTTATGATTAGTTAAAATGTTTTTATCATCAATTATTATAATCAAATCGTCGTAGTGAACTACTATGACATCGAGAGGTCAAAATGATCTTCAAATACATATCTAGCTACAATGATCAGATACACTTATTATTCATTTCATGTACAATCTTTCAATAAAAATAGTGTATTTTTTGTAAGTTGGAAGGCAACTTATATATTGAATATGTTTAACATAATGATAATAATTATCTTTGATTTATATTTTCCCAACTAAATAGAATGTGATTTGATTATTGCTGGGTCTTGAATCTCCTACAAAGGAAGCCTTCATATTAGTTATACATCATAGGGATTTTGAGGTTTTTATCATACTCCCAATTAAAATAAAAGTAGAATTGTATTTTTTGAATTTTTAATAGTTATATGAAATGAGTGAGATGGAATTTTCAAGTGGATTTGATCAATTTTGAACACTTATTTTTGGAGGTCATTGTTAGAGGAGCAAGAGGCAATTTAAGATTCTGAAACATTTCAGAAATGCTTCAATCTATCCTTATGTGTTAAGCTTTAAATTTTTGGATGAAAGAAAATTTTAATTGAGTTGTTATTTTATTAAAAATTTGAGATTATATCTCGATGTTGGGGACTTATGATTTTGGTCCGCCTCGAATCCTAAATTTAATTTGGGCACTAGATAATAGTAATAATACTTAAAGTTATAAATACTGATAAATATGATTTATTTTGAATTCAAGTGCATTTGTGGGAGAGATCTAAGAGAATGTTCTAATTCATGATTCATACCAATAGGCCTCTTAGAGGACTATCTAGAGAGAATTCTCAGAGCGAAAGCAATTTGAATGTTTGGAGTAATTGCCTCACATGTAGAACAAGATGCCCTTATGGATGATATAAATTTCATGTATAATGCCCCAAACAAGGCTATTTCCTTCATCTTTATGAGCTAGTGAATCTTTTCCACACTAGTAACTGTTAAAGCACATGATAATGGCTTGCCCTTATCTGATACGTCGGCTCACCTATCCACTATGCACTGAGCTGCAGGCACCAATTCCTGCGTATTTCTATGTTACCAACCTTTGATCCTCTGCTACTGATTTTATTCAGTCGTTCTTATATAAACGAAACTGGCCATCTTCTCTATATTAAGGAATGTACTGTAGCTAAAGCTGAGGAATACAACAAGAGTTTCTATGGCAATCTCTTAGTCATTTGCATTTTCTGTTTCTCTCTGTTTTCTCTAACCCTTTATGCAGGTTTTCATTGCAGCTGCATCTGAGGGAAATATTTTCAGTAACAAGTATCCTTTTATAACTACTATGCTTGGTGGATGCGCAAGCTTTTAACCAACTGCCACTTCTTTTGGTAGTTGATTTTCACCTTATTTAGTAAAGATTTAGCTCTAAAATCTTCTTCACCGCCTCTAATAGCTTTGTGCAATGCACTTGTCTAATTTTTCTTAATGAACTCAAAAAATGTGCTAGCTAGAAGCCTAGAAAGATAGTCATATACTCGTATTTGTAAAAACAAAGAAGAAATGAAGAGCAAAAAAAAAAAAATCTAATCATTTGTAGTTTCGTATTTATAAATTTGGTCACTAATACCTCTGCCAATTACAATTGAAAAAACTTTGTCATATATTTTCTAGAAACTTTAAGATTTAGGCTTAAATTGGGACATTTTTCTTAATGCTTTTAAAAATTAGTTTTCTAGTACAAAAATTTCTAGTTCAAGAGATTTTTTACTAGAAAATTGCTTTAGAAAGCATTAAATAAGTCATCCCAAATAAAACCTTTATGTTCACCAAGACAAATTAGGGCCTTTACATTTATTCTAGTGCTCTTCTCTACTTTGGGAAGGAATAGAGAATCATAGAATTGATGTATACCCATTTTGGTTTAGACACAACTGATCAAATCAATTGATAAAATCAAATATGTTTTTTTGAACTCAATGATTGTAAATTGGTTTAATTTGCTCATACTTGCAAAGCTTAGATTCCTTAAGGCCTTGAGATGCCTTGTGCTCTTACTCCCAATAGTTGAAACTTAACAAGCCACCTAAATCAACATATCTTACACAAACTTAGAACTTAGATATTAGCTCACTCGAGGGACAACAAAATTAGTTTGATAACAAAGCCACTCTTCCTGAAAATCGCCAGAACGTGTCTTAGTTCTCTCCTAGGGGTGCAAATGAGTCGAGCCGAGCTCGAGTCAGAGGGTGATTTAAGTCGAGCTCGATTGTCACAATACCGAGCTCGAGCTCAAGCTCGAACTCGAGTCTAGCACAAAAGTCGAGCTCGAGCTCGACTCGCGAAGTGTAACGAGCTCCATCGAGCAGCTTGATTTCCGAGTTTTTTTCCTCTAGGTTTTGAAGGCTGGCGCTTTGGAAAGATGCAATTCTCCTCTATAATGAATTTTAATCGCTTTGGGATAGAACTTTTAAATTTTATATAGTTTTTTTTTTTTTTTTTTTGAAAATTTTACTGCTTTAGTAATGATTAAAGCTGCAATATTAATTTCATTGTTTTTTGAAAATCTCACCTCAACTTTAGTGTGGTGCTTTGGAAAAATTGACTAATATTTTAGTGTTTAAAACACCTTATTGAACTTGCTTTAAACATTAACTGTTGCCGCTTTGGATTGTTTTAGCTTAATGTAATAAACAAAATTAATAATTAAAAAAATTCAAACATTTATTCGAACCGGCTTGCGAGCTCATGAGCCGAGCCTCATCGAGTTCGAACTGGAGCTCATTTACTAAATTCAAACAATAATTTAAACTCGACTCGTGAGCTCGATAAATTTGGCTCATAACGAGTCGAGCTCAAGCCAGCTCGAGAGGCTTGCTCGGCTCACTGACACCCCTATTCTCTCCCATCAATTAAAGTATCTCACCAAAACTCACTCTAAATTCTTACTATGCTATTGAATTTGCACTAACATGCCAATTCATAATATCTTTGAGATTTTCCTATTATAATTCCTAAAACCCTAATTTGATGTGATATCTCTTTAAGCGATTCTTCAAATTCTATGTAATTCCCCATCAATAAAATAGAAACTATGTTTCACACCTAATCTCATATCTTTCTTTCTCTAATTTCCTTAGCACTGACAAGTTTTTCCAGCCTTAGACTTATTTTGGAACAATTTTTTTTATTGTTTATTAAAACAGCTTTATAATAAAAGAAATTTGTAATGAAAAAAGCTTTCAGAAGCAGTATGAAAGTCGTCCCAACTGAGAAAAATTATTTTGTCCAGACAGCGTACCGACTACCGATGGTCGAGAGTGGTACTGAGCGCGATACCGAGCGCCCAGTGATGGGCACTTTTTGATTGGTCTTGGACACGTTCGTGTCTGGATGCAATAATCACTCCCCAATTGAAGCCATAGTTAATTTACAATATTCATAATTTGTAAGTTAAAGATCGCTAGAGTGGCGATCAATGAACTATTTATTTGATGATCGAATGCTTATTTGGATCTGAAATGGTTAATCAACTTGTAGGTGTTATAGGCCGTGCTGAAATTTAATCTCCATTGAGCCCAAAATCAATGATAATGATGTATTGGGCAAGGTGGGCTATCACTTTTTGAAAACTTAAGAATCTCTATTGCAACGAATGGGCTTAATGATTCCTGAATTTGATTACTGATCTGTCACCATGCTTTAGTGAGCTTTTTCAACCCCTTTAAACAAGATTGGAATAGCCACTTACTTATGAACCATCTTTTTGTCCTTGTTGAAGACTTGAAGCAAGAAAAAGAAATCATAACAACATATGCTGGTTTTTATTAAAGCTGGTCCCCTCCCCCTAAAAAAAAAAATAGCATTATGGCTACCATTTCAGTTCATAGTTATGATTTTCAAACTTAACGAGACGAATTAGCTTGGATTGAGCTTGAATCGAGCCAAACGAGTCGAGGCATTAGTCAAGTTTTTGGCTCAACTAATATCATGTCGATTGAATCGAGTTAGCTTAAGATCGGCTCAAATACGCACACATACATATAATCTATCTTAAAATGTCGAAAATACAAAGTATAAGGAATGTATATCAAAGTTTTGATAGATTATAGGATGTTTTGTCTAAAAAATTTGGAGTGGCTCAATTTAAGTTCAAGAATTAGTAAGTTCAAAGATAAACAAGATAAAGGCAAATAAAAAACGTATAGGTTGCTTATAGGATGGTCCAAGATTTGTCTAGCACTTGAGAATGAGCACAACTAAATATCTTATAAATATATATATATATATATAACTCAGGAAGAATCCTCTATAAATTCCTCCAACCCAATGAGCCTCTCCCTCTAAATAAATCATCATCAACAAATTTTTATAAATATCTTACAACTCACTAAGAAACCTCCATAAAATTCTCCAATTCAATGAACCTCACCCTCTAGATAATTCATATTAAATCATTATTGAAGAACTATATGATAAAATTAACTCACAAAGGGACCTAAATATTAATTAAACAGGAAAATTACAGGTCCTTAAAAAACTAAAAGCTATCTAAAATACAGCCTTTGAAATAAAACTTTGAGCCAATAGTTCTATCTATTACAATAAATAAGAAAAAAAAAAACAACAAAGTGAAAGCAAGCAAAAGGGACCAACTGTAGATATTAAATAGCATGAAGGACCACAACCAAGGAGAAGCCACATAAACAGGAACAAGCCACCTGCAGGAAAAAAAAGAAAGAAAGAAACAGACAACAAGCAGCCACAACCAAGCAACACAACAAACTATAGGAAAAGCCTCATAGACCGCAACCAAAGCCAACAACACAAACAATAAGCAAAAAACGGACGAGCGAAAAACAACGCCCCATCCAGCAAACCCAAAGACTAACAGAAACCCACAAACCCCAAGAACCCAACCACCGAGCAAACCACATGGCACAACCACCAACTAAACCAGGCAAATCCAAAGCCAGAATTGGAGCACCGGACCAACAACAAAGAAAAACAAGAAACACTTCCTTTTGAATTTACTTTCTACTTTGATAGGCCACAAGATAACTCAATAACTACGTAATTAAAAAAATATATTTTTCCAAAATATTTCTCAAATCCTTGATAATTCACATTGAATTTAACCTCATAGTGCTTCTCTTTGTGCATTTTTCTATTTAAAAGAAAAAAGACCAAACACAATCAAGTTCATCATTTAATTATGCTCAATAAATTCATAGACCTAACCTTTTTTGTATTAAAATGTCACATGTGAATGATTATTGCTTCGGCTTCAGTGGCATTGTTAAACAAAATATTTTTATAGGTCTAACCTTCTTTTATTAAGCATCTAAATTGAAGGTGGTTTCATTTGAAATTTCCCATCTTGCAATTAGTGGAGCGGTTGAGAATGTTTAAAAAAATAAAACCTTTTTTTATTATATTATATAGTAGGAGAAGAAAGTTTTAAAATAAAATGTAATTAAAAAAAAAAAACAAATGTGAGGAATAATAGCAACAAGCCATGTAGGATTCCTTCACGTTAAATGACCAAAGAATGTTCCGCATCATATTAGCAAATTCGAAATTGAGTGCTCTTTGGGTTACATTAAGGTTACCAACTCCTAGGGGTGATCCGATCTGTCAATCCAACTTAAAATTTTTTCAGTTTGAGTTCATCTGTTTAATAAATGAGTTGAATTCTGATTGTGCATTCTGATCCATTTATTAAAAGGCTCAAGTTTTGCTTAACCCGCCAATTCGATTTTGACCAAAATTGATTTGTTTAATTTTTTTAATTTAATTTATTTATTGATATGATCTTCTTATGTCTGATTAATTAAAGTAAAATATATGATTAATAAGCTAATAAAAATATTTTTTTAATTAAAAATATGATATCAGGTTAGGTTAGATTTTGATTCAATTTTTACATCCGTTAATTAAGCGGTTCAGATTTGGATTAATTGGATTTGAGTAGGCTTAATTTTGGATCGGATACAAACCTGACCCGTTTTAACACCCCTACCTGTTCCATTAGTTGAATATGCTCTAATATCAGCTATAATCTGAGTCAAACTCTCTTTGGTTGCATTATATGTATTTATATATATAATGACTTGATAATGTCATTCTCTGAGCTAAAAAAAGTTGTTGACTTAGCATTGCAGTACCAGTAGCTTTCCATATGAAGGAAGCTAGTTAGCAAGTAGCCCACTTGAATAATCACTAGGGCTAACCTGATTGGCAACACATACCAACTTGGGACGAGTTCTTAGGCCATAGTCGTCCACTTGAGGCAAATTTATTTGTAGACTGACAACTTACTTTTAAGTTATTAAGATAGAGTTGACCAATGCAACTTAGCTTGAATTTGGTTGACTTGGCCGGAATCGGGCCAACTCTATTTAAAACTCAATGTGTATGTGTGCACGCGCACGTTTATACACATTGGAGATTTCTCTCTCTCTCTCTCTCTCTCTCTCTCTCTCTCTCTCTCTCTCTCTCTATATATATATATATATATATATATATATCCCTCTCTCACTCTCACAAAAGCGCTTAATTTCGATACATTCATACATCAATAATAGAAGTCTTCTTATTTTGATGGAATTTGTATGATTACAAGAGTTGTTATATAGTTCACATCAAATGTTAAATACTCTATAGAAATATAGTAAAATGTTGAACAACATTTACAATGAATGGCAGTTCAAGATATCATATACAAGACAACATTTATTAAAATCTAAAGGTAACAATGTCTTATTTTGAGTAGATCAGTCTCATTATAAAGCCCCAATGCAAGAATTGAATCCCAAGAAGTCTAGATATAATATGTCTATCTTAACCTTCCAATACAACATACACATGAAATTAATGAAAGATCATGAGAGATGAAATGCAATAGTGTAGCTAAATATAAGATCTCTTTCACAAGATTTTTAACATACATGCATGTAAAGTCCAGAAACTACCCCCCCCCCCCCCCCAATTTATTTTTTCACCCTAATTAAGGCATTGCCGAACTTCCCCCTTTGTTCTGTTTCTTCACGCACACGACACGCTGGCATAGGCATGCCAAGTTGCGAGGCGTAAGGGCTCAAACACAAAGCTGCTCCTAGTTTGTGAATAGTGATCTCATCTCTCTTCTTGGCCCCCATATATATATATATATATATATTATATATATATATATATATATATATATATATATATATATATATATATATATATTATTGTTGATATGCAACTTCAAAAATTGCATAACCACTTCTTAGAAATTTAGAAATTAGTATTGAGTTACATGTTTGTGTGACATGTCTAAATCCAACCAATATATTCTCTGCTTATGATAAGGGGAAGTTTATTCGTCTTGCAAAGTTATATATATCTAATGGATTTTTTCATTGTGTCTCTTGAACATCAGCTATTTACTAATATTATTGATATACATACAGACGACGAGTTCCCATCTTTGACTAGCATTACTGCTCTTGCAAAACAGATTGTGAATTATTAATGAATATCATGTTTCCCTTGGTTTATAAACTTATTGTTCTGATATTGACTTTACTAGTGGCTACTACTATATTGGAAAGAGCATTTTCTACAATGAAGATCATCAAACATCGATTGCATAGTAAAATGGGTGATGCCTGACTTAATGACTGTCTAGTGCTATATATTGAGAAGAAAATATTTGACTCTATTCCAATGAAGTCATTATTGAATATTATCAGAAAATGCAAAGTTGAATATAGAGTTTGTAATTTTTTTTAAATTCATAAATTATAATGAAATACAAGATTTTATTTAAAATTATATATATAGAGTTTGCCCCTCTCGAAAATAAGACTGGTTCCGCCTCTCTATACAAGACTAGCCATTAGATGATTATTTTGGTCATTTTAAAACTTGCTTTGGAAGAAGGAGAATGATGAATGTTTGAAAATTTTGGGCTGAGAGTTACAAGTTGCTTAGAATTTTCCATAATGCATTTACTTTGATGGCTCAACGGCTAATGAGGAAGGTGCAAGGAACCTGTCCTTGTTATTGCATGTTGGGTAGGGTCAAGCCCTAATTCGTCAACACATGGAAGAAACTTCTATGTAATAATTTCGAAGAAAAATATTCATGCATCTTTGCATGGATGACCACATCAATATAATTCTTTTGATGACTATTTTGTCTTAAAAAACATGACTTCTCTTTCTATATAATCATGTAATGGAAGTTTCTCTCTCTATATATATAATTTTAACAAATAGTTATGATTTTTGAAAATATAATTAGAATTTTTCCCTTCATATTGGCTTGGTGCCTCTCCTCTCTTCCTTTTATGGATGAGGTTGGGTTTATCATATCCTATGTTATATTTCACCTTATTTATTTGTTGTTTTAAAATCATTTACATCTTCAAAAGCATTTTGATCCTCTAAAAGTCAAATTATTATAGCCCTTTAGTAATTTATCAATTTTATTATTTAAATTATATTATATATTATCATAATTTTAATAATAATAAGAATGAAGCATCATAATTTGAATGTGAGAATATACAAAATTATTTTTTTTTATTATTGTATCATATTTATATTTAAAAGTGTTAATCTCTCATGTATTTGCATGAGGTTATCTTCTTGTAAATATTGTTAGGTAATTTGAAGATAATGTCCTTCCTCTTTTAGAATTCTCCTATGTAACATGAAATATTCTCTTAATTCTATATCTTCGATTGAGGATTTGTGTATCTTGTTTTGGGATGGAAAAAAAACATCAGAGATTTTTAATCCGCAATTTAGGCTTTGTTTGTGACTGCTTTCAACTCTTTCTAAAGCATCTTTCTAGTATAAAAATTTCGAGTTTAAAAATTTAATCTTAAAAGACTGTTTTAGAAAGCTATAAAATAGTTTTCTCAAACAAAACTTTAGTCATTTGGTGCTTCCCAACTTATGGGACTACCCGTCTAAAAAGCAACTTTACAAAGTAATAAGAAAATTATCCCAAGCAAAGCAAAGAATTCTTGAGCTTTATAGGACCACGTTGTGTTTATTTATTTTTCAATAAAGTTTTGTGAAAGCACACACAGGTGTTCAAAAATACCTATTCTGATAAAAGAAGTTGATAAATTATAAAATGATGAATACATTTTTCTTGTTAGTTCAACCATGGATAAAATTTTCATAGAAGTCGTAGAGATTTCAAAGATGTGTGGCTTAGGCTATATTTTTTGTACATCAACAAAAATCTCTCCAATAATATAAAGGAAAAAAGATTATACAATAATTTTTAATTAAATATGGATGTATTATGCCTATCTCAAAATAAATTAATAATTTAAGACTTATAATGATAAAAAGTTTAACCAAATTTTATGAACTGAATTTTTTTTCCTTTCTCATTTTTTCCTAATTTATCCAAAATGTTTTCCACATTCAATTTCAGCTTCTCTTTCTCTCTATATTACATAAACCAAACACAAAAGAAATGCAAAGAAATACCAAATACAGCTTTTCCGTACGCCAAACAATAAATTTCTTACGATCGTAGGCTTCATTTGGGACGGTTTTTTTATTGTTTCTTAAAGCAGTTGTTTAGTTCAGTAATTAGCAACTTTCTTAAACAAAAGTTTTAATTTTTGTACTAAAAGCTACTAAGAATTAAGCAACAAGAAAGCCAACCCAAACGAAACATTAGACTTTATTTGAAACAGTTTTCTTATTGATTTCTAAAACGATTTTTTATATATAAAAAAAATGAACTAAAAATTTTAATATTAAAAAGTCACTTTAAAAAACTATAAAAAGTTATCCCAAATGATTCAAAGCTGCAAGCCTGCAACATTAAATTATGTATATATTTTTTCTATATACTTAGAAGTAGAAAAGAAAAAAAGAAAAAGAATAGAGAATGATATGACTCAGATTTAATTAAAATGAATTTATTTTTATCAAATTTATTTTAGAATAATATAATATACACTTAATAAAGTAAAATTTATATTCCACTAATCTAAAAATAAATCTAATAATAATAATAAAATTCATCCTAAATTAAATTAAGTCAAAAATATCAAATTATTTCTTTAATATATTATAACAAATTAATACTCTCCAAATAACAGCAATAATTGCACCTCACATCTCAGCCATTAAAATCACATCGTATGATAATTGCGATTTATGCCACCTAACCTTATCTTCAAATAATTTTAATAAAATAAAATAATATTATCTAATCCAAAACCACTTTAAATGATAGAAATGAATAGCTACCCTAATAATATATCAAGTGGTGATGATCCGATTACATAATTATGACTCACTAAACTCCACACTTTGCCTTAGCTGCCATTGTCAAGTAGTTAAGAAAAGTATCTAATGCCCTCTGCTTCATGTGGTAGCTCCACTCGCAGTCAGCTTCTTATAGGAGGCGTGCAAACCTAACGCTAGACTTCGTTGCCCTATTTGGCCCACCTCAGGCCAACTTATGCCTTTCTCATGCTCCTTTGAGTACAATATCTGGCCTTAGGCCTATTTGAAAAGCCCTCTTGACTTTCTCTGCATAATTGTACTAATATTATATATTTTTTATATGTTATATTATTTGAATTAAAAGAAGATATTTAAAAAAGAAGCACTAGCAAATAGAAAATTAGTTGAAGGATTAAATTATTATCAAAATTTAAAAAGAATCAAAATAGTCAAATTATTTGACGCATTTCTTTGAATGGGTTGAATGGCTTACTTAAGAAACTTCAGTCATCAAGCAAAGAACAGATCCTCCAACTTCGTCAGCGGATTGTTTCAGCCTTCACAACACATATTGCTTAAATATCCAGCTCAAAGAGAAAAAAATGATAATAGTATTTGATGACGAACACCTTTCACTTTCTCGCCCCGTAGAACTCGGATCTGGTCGGCTGACTAGATGGGCGCAGCTTAAATGCGCTAATCGATTCGGCGCATTCATTAGAATGTGTTGAATGATTCGGCGTATTATAATTGCGTCGAATCATTTGGCATTCTAATGAATGCACCATTCACTTTTGATGCGTTGCTCCGTTTAAAATATATATAAATTAGTTTGCTCCTATGACTAAAAAGCATGTTATGCATGGTCCTTCTTAAAAATTGCTTCAATTAAAATTAGATAGGATTATTAGTTGATTAATTACTGGATTAGCATGGATCATTAAATGGAAGATGAATAAACAAAATGGAAATTTCTAAACACATTTTTCATTAAATTTAAATTATTTTTTTGAGAAAATTAAGCAAAAGGCTAAGATCAAGACTTGTATAGGAGTTTTTATTAAAATTTTAATCATGATCAATTTTAACTTTATTGAATTTATTTTAAAATGAGTTTTAATTGATTGTAGATGTATTATATTTATCTTAAAATAAATTTTCTAATTTTCAGATTCATAATAATTAAATTTTAATTAAATGTTTTATATATATATATATATATGAAGAATTTATGCTATAATTATTTAATCTCAATTATAATAATTTGTAAAATATCATTTATATAAAAATATTTTTAGACAAATTTCTGCTTTAAAGTATGGCATTTCAGAGGTTGCTTGGAAAGTAGGCATTGCATAAACCACCAATCTGAAGGCAGTGGTGAGCTGTCATGCGAAGTAGCAAAAGTATTGCACGGTGAAATCAAACTTTACTTAAAAAGTGTCTACAATAAAGGCATGTGAAGGGCAAAAATGGAAGCTGGGAATATGTTGATTTTGCCTGTGAAGAAAACTTTATGGCTGATCTGCTTTGCTTCTTCCTTCATGCTTACATCTGATAGGCGCTGTTTGGCCTTCTTTTGTAAATATGAATATTAGTTTATGGTTATTAAATTTACTAATAAATTTCATCATTTGATTGAATGTTGGTAGAAATCAACATCATTTATAAATTTCTGAAATTAAATTTATTTTTTAATGTGACAGAAGAGACTGTGAAATAGTATTGATACGTCACTAAAAAAAAAAATATTTTAATTAAGCACTAATATTGAAGTATATTTGAATTGAACTTTAAATTTGGGATTAGTCGAACTTTGATGTCAAAAACTTATAGTCAAATTGAACATCTTGACAAGAAAAAACCTGACACCAAAATTGGTTCAATCCGAATGCATGCAAATGTGCTCGAATTAAAGGATTGAAGCATATTTGAAAGTTTTAAAACAATAATTGGATAACCAAATAATATCCAAATATAGAATGCTTATAATCGAATCAATTAGCTTGATAAGACATCCAACGAGCCAAAAATCACTTAATTATGATATCATTAAGGCATTTAAATGCTTGATGAGAGTTTTATGATCAAAAGAATTAATACCGACCATTTGATGGAGCACTCCAACTTTGTCCTAGATTTTTTCTATATTTTTTGAGTATGTCACTCTAAAAAATCTATAAATAAGCCATCATTCTTCGTATGAGGGGAGAGAAAGGAAGGAGAAGAGAGCTATAGAGAGAATTCTCTTGCATTTTCTATCCACCGATGAGAACCACCAACTATCACCAACGACAACCATCATCACCACCAAGGATCAGCATCATAAATCAGTATCATCTTAAGAATATTAATAAGATCAAATTCTTTTTTTAGGCATATTTATTCTCCTGTGGACATCTACTTTCTATAATCCCTATTAGGAAAATTAAACACTGTTGTTGGGTATTGACTATCCCGGTAGACATTTGCTCTTTATACTCTCCCTCTTCTTTAACGGTGAAGAAAATATGATCTTTGTATCACTTGCTATATAGTGGATTTTACAACTATGACATGCCTCGTGACTTCTTATCTTTTATGACTAATCACGTAAAAAAATATCTTGTCTTATTATTTTTATTGATACGGGCTGAATTTTTGTTCAACACCGAGACATAAAACACACTTTACCCTCTCAAATTTTCTAGCATGTAAATAAGTATTGAATGAATTTATATGTCAAAGAGATGAGGAGATAAAATAATTGAAATTACTCTAAAGAAGGGAGAGCAAAAATAAAATAAATTATGTACTACAATTACATCTATAATATTTAAATGTGATAAAACTAGATGGACGCATGTCATAAATTAATAAGAAAGAAAATTCTTATGATCTTATTTGTCCTAAACAGGTACAAGAAACCGGTACGAGTGGTATTTTATTCCTAAAAATGTATTTAATTAAGATGTTCCTACATCAAATCTCTTAATGGAAATCATCAAGTGAAGCATGTTTTTTTTGTAAGGCTAATCTATGCTTCATTAATAATGATTATCGTCAATTATTTTTATAGAGAATTTGAGCTTGCCAAATCAATTGTCAGTGATGATGAAATCCCCAATCACTATTAATAATTTAATATATTCACATTCTCCTTTAATTATCTTGATGCAATTATTAGAAACGAAAATTGATACTCACAACTTCAATGAATGATATAAGTGAAACTTACAGATATTTTGCTTATGATATATTAGTAAAATAAATATGAAATCTCAAATGTTTAATAAACATCAATAATTTATAAAAAACCAAGTGAGCAAAGAAAGATGAAGAGAGAAAATTAAGAATATTGAATGAGAATAAAAATTATTCAACAAAGAGTCCATTTGAGTAGCTTAATTTTATTTTATTTTTTTACAACCATAGTTATAGTTAACATTTTTTTTTTTAAGAAAAAAAGTTAATAATCAAACCTTTTATAAAATGGTAAATGAAAGAAAATTAATATATGATTTTTTAATTTTTTTTAATACCCATAATAATTTTAAACAAAATTACTTTTTCATAACAATTCTACAACAATTTTGTATAAAATTACAACCACCCCAAAAAGATTGTAAATCAATTTGCAATAAGACTAGTACCATAAATAGTTTCCTACATTGCGATACAACAAAAAATGAAAGCATATAAAACACACTTCTTACATGTTAAAATCTATTCAGCTCATCTTGGTCTGTTGGTTGGGAGCTTAGACTATCAACTAAGAGGTATTGGGTTTGAGTTTTTTGTATGCGATGTGTATCAGTTTGTCTTAATTGGTCAAAATGTTCCAAAAAAATGTCAAAATCTAATTAAATTTCCTGCTGTTTAGACCACGAACAAATTTTCTGCCTTACAAGACATCCTTGATCTGGAAACAGCTTCTTTCGTCCAAGTTCAAATTTCGCAGACTAGGGAGCCTCAGATCAACCTGACATTTGGCAATCCCTCTCTTGTGTTGGAAATTCTTCCCAGTAGCATTAATCAAACTTCAATTCAAGGTCCTCCAAACAAGGGAATTCAAAAACAAGTAAGTACTAGAAGAAAAGGCTCTAAAAGGAGCAACAATTCTAAATCATGATGTTCATTCCACCCATTGGTGTGTGGAATATCAGGGGTTTTAACAACCCTGTTAAGGTGAACGGTGTCAAAAAGCTGGTTAAAGATCATAGATTGGAAATGGTCTATCTCTTGGAGAATAGAATTCTCCTACACAATTTAAATGATCCATGATTCTGCTACTGTCATGAGATCTTTATTATTGAGAAAAGTTGTAATAAATTTCATCTTGCCAATCTGGGTAAGATCTAGATAAATTGGAATTATGATAGAATCAATTTTGATCATATTTTCTTTTCCAAACAAATGATTACTGACAAACTAACTGTCACTTCTCTCCAACCTGTCATTCTTTCCATTATCTATGCCTCTAACTCCCATAATGAGAGAACTATTTTATGGGAAGATATTAGAAGACTTAATCCCCTCAATGATCACCCGTGGATTGTTACTATGGATTTCAATTGATGTCATTTTATCTCTGAGAAGGCTGGAGGTAATCCAATCTCGGTAGCTAGGCTGGGCCAATTTAACTCCATGATTTTTGACACTGCTCTCACAGATCTAACTTCCACGGGTATCTTCTACACCTGGAGCATTCATAGATGTGACAATCCCATTAGCATTAAGCTCGATAGAACTCTCGTCAACGAAAAATGGATTTCTTTCTTTCCCAACTCTTCATACAAAGTCATGAGTGCCTCTATTTCAGATCACTCCCCTCTTATCATTACTACTGGTAAGCATAGAAAAAATTTTCACCGTTTTATGTTCAAAAATCACTGGATCCGATATTAAGAATTTTGGGACATTCTATTTGATGTCTTTGCTGTGCCGGCTGAGGGTAATCCTATTAGTTGTTTCTGTAATAAGCTCAGAAGACTTAAAATGCTAACTAAGAAAAGTAACTGGAACTCTTCTAATACAATCAAGACCTTGATTGATTCCCTCACCAAGCAGCAGCTGGAATGTCAGTCGCTCCTTGACTTGGATCCTCTTAATACTGAGCTTTGCTCCAATCTTAAAAGCATTAACACTAATTTGGTGTACTATAATTCCATCTGGACCACTTGGGTGAATCAAAGAGCTAAAGTCAAATGGCTCCGGCATAGGGAAGAAGATTTAAAATTTCTTTTCTCTAGGATACTGTGATGACCCAGGTGTCAATAGTGAAAGGATTCGTCTGACATTCTGATCGAACTCCATTCCAGTTGCCTAGCTCGGACATGAAAATTTCAACCACATATAATGAGCTTACTAGCCCAGCAGATCACCAAAGCCTACAACTGAAATCAAAGCACGGCGATGCTATCAATATGCAGGTCAATCAAGTCAAGTCAATCAATGGTCAATGAGTCTATGCAATACGGAAATCCGTCGTCAATGAAATCAATAGTCGATGCAGCGGAATCAAATCAGTAGTCAATGCAGTACGGAAATCAATAAACAATAATCAATAGTATCAATGCTCAATGATTAATCAATGAAATCAATGAATCCGTACGATAAGAAATCAATTCGATAAATCCATCAAATCAATATGTCAATCAGAAATCAATAAATCAATGCATATCAGGAAATCCATACGATGCAAGATCATACAATTCCATACAATGGTCCTTACTCGACAAGCACAAACACTAGCTATGATCACCAGGTTAAACTGGCTATTATCAATAGTGCTGTTGTAGAATCCATATTGCTGTTGTAGATATCCGTACGTTGGTTTCTATCAAGAAGAGTCGTCACTCTTTTTGCCCGTCGGCCGCCCGTCGGCATATAAAACTCCTTATAACTCCCAATCGTTATATCAATGATCAATGGTTTAAAGGAAAGCCCGTCGGCCCACCATCCTGTACAGGTCAAGATCTATCTCCAACCAACGTTCAACCAGGTTCCCACTTGTCTTTCAGTAACAATCAATTCAATCAATAGTCAATGTAATAAGAAATATTAAAGCAATCTAGAACAATCAGATCAATAGTCATACTCATATCAATTCAATCTATCAGTTCCAGAAAATTCGGAAATCATACGAAAATCGGGCAGCGTAACGGCAGTCGGTCAAATTTACACAAAAATCCTGCAAAAAGACACGATTTCCAAATTCTTCCAAATTACAGTAGAATATCTATGACATCAATACAAGACTATTATTCTATAAAAATCAAATCAAATCAAGTCCTGATATTTTTCTATTCGATAAAAATCACGTAGAATCAATTCCGACTGGTAAAATCGTCGTAGAAAATACTCAAATCGTGTGCAATAATCATATCTATAACATACCAAAAGTTGTGAGGTGAAAGTTGTGTCAAATCAAAATCACGTCGAAAAGTCGACTACGAAAATACAAAACAGATCACAACTCGGTCAAAACTCAATATCTTTGAAAACAGAAATAGGGTTCGGAGTCCTTACCACGAGATCTACACTTTTCCCAACAGCGACGTCGGACGAAAAGCGCTCCGCGGCCTCCAAAACCAGATTTCCTCTTTTCCCTTTCTCTTTCTCTCTCCTCAAAATATCTGATTTTTATAAAATGATTTTCTCTTTCCTCAAAACGAGCTGATTTTCTTATATCATTAAGCAGATCGGCCCGGCCGATCGCCAAATCGTCCCGGGACGATCAGACCAAAAATGATCGTCCTGGACGGTTCCCAGGGCTTTTCTCAGGCCGATATTTTCTACAGTGCAGATCGGCCTGGACGATCTCACTATCGTCCCGGACGATTCTGAGAGGAAAATCCAAATCAGAGAGGAACAGTAAGGGAACGAGGTCTCACAATCTCCCCACCTTAGAAAAATGTCGTCCCGACATTTCCCTACAGGTACGAGACAAAAACAACACAAAACAAATCGATCCAAATCAAAACTCGTCAAAATCCATACAAACACACAATGCAATCAATCACATGTCATTCACTATGTATGCAGAATTCATTCTATCAAACTATCAATCAAATCCTTTCACTACACTTGCTCTGATACCAACTGTGATGACCCAGGTGTCAATAGTGAAAGGATTCGTCTGACATTCTGATCGAACTCCATTCCAGTTGCCTAGCTCGGACCTGAAAATTTCAACCACATATAATGAGCTTACTAGCCCAGCAGGTCACCAAAGCCTACAACTGAAATCAAAGCACGGCGATGCTATCAATATGCAGGTCAATCAAGTCAAGTCAATCAATGGTCAATGAGTCTATGCAATACGGAAATCCGTCGTCAATAAAATCAATAGTCGATGCAGCGGAATCAAATCAGTAGTCAATGCAGTACGGAAATCAATAAACAATAATCAATAGTATCAATGCTCAATGATTAATCAATGAAATCAATGAATCCGTACGATAAGAAATCAATTCGATAAATCCATCAAATCAATATGTCAATCAGAAATCAATAAATCAATGCATATCAGGAAATCCATACGATGCAAGATCATACAATTCCATACAATGGTCTTACTCGACAAGCACAAACACTAGCTATGATCAACCAGGTTAAACTAGCTATTATCAATAGTGCTGTTGTAGAATCCATATTGCTGTTGTAGATATCCGTACGTTGGTTTCTATCAAGAAGAGTCGTCACTCTTTTTGCCCGTCGGCCGCCCGTCGGCATATAAAACTCCTTATAACTCCCAATCGTTATATCAATGATCAATGGTTTAAAGGAAAGCCCGTCGGCCCACCATCCTGTACAGGTCAAGATCTATCTCCAACCAACGTTCAACCAGGTTCCCACTTGTCTTTCAGTAACAATCAATTCAATCAATAGTCAATGTAATAAGAAATATTAAAGCAATCTAGAACAATCAGATCAATAGTCATACTCATATCAATTCAATCTATCAGTTCCAGAAAATTCGGAAATCATACGAAAATCGGGCAGCGTAACGGCAGTCGGTCAAATTTACACAAAAATCCTGCAAAAAGACACGATTTCCAAATTCTTCCAAATTACAGTAGAATATCTATGACATCAATACAAGACTATTATTCTATAAAAATCAAATCAAATCAAGTCCTGATATTTTTCTATTCGATAAAAATCACGTAGAATCAATTCCGACTGGTAAAATCGTCGTAGAAAATACTCAAATCGTGTGCAATAATCATATCTATAACATACCAAAAGTTGTGAGGTGAAAGTTGTGTCAAATCAAAATCACGTCGAAAAGTCGACTACGAAAATACAAAACAGATCACAACTCGGTCAAAACTCAATATCTTTGAAAACAGAAATAGGGTTCGGAGTCCTTACCACGAGATCTACACTTTTCCCAACAGCGACGTCGGACGAAAAGCGCTCCGCGGCCTCCAAAACCAGATTTCCTCTTTTCCCTTTCTCTTTCTCTCTCCTCAAAATATCTGATTTTTATAAAATGATTTTCTCTTTCCTCAAAACGAGCTGATTTTCTTATATCATTAAGCAGATCGGCCCGGCCGATCGCCAAATCGTCCCGGGACGATCAGACCAAAAATGATCGTCCTGGACGGTTCCCAGGGCTTTTCTCAGGCCGATATTTTCTACAGTGCAGATCGGCCTGGACGATCTCACTATCGTCCCGGACGATTCTGAGAGGAAAATCCAAATCAGAGAGGAACAGTAAGGGAACGAGGTCTCACAATCTCCCCACCTTAGAAAAATGTCGTCCCGACATTTCCCTACAGGTACGAGACAAAAACAACACAAAACAAATCGATCCAAATCAAAACTCGTCAAAATCCATACAAACACACAATGCAATCAATCACATGTCATTCACTATGTATGCAGAATTCATTCTATCAAACTATCAATCAAATCCTTTCACTACACTTGCTCTGATACCAACTGTGATGACCCAGGTGTCAATAGTGAAAGGATTCGTCTGACATTCTGATCGAACTCCATTCCAGTTGCCTAGCTCGGACCTGAAAATTTCAACCACATATAATGAGCTTACTAGCCCAGCAGGTCACCAAAGCCTACAACTGAAATCAAAGCACGGCGATGCTATCAATATGCAGGTCAATCAAGTCAAGTCAATCAATGGTCAATGAGTCTATGCAATACGGAAATCCGTCGTCAATAAAATCAATAGTCGATGCAGCGGAATCAAATCAGTAGTCAATGCAGTACGGAAATCAATAAACAATAATCAATAGTATCAATGCTCAATGATTAATCAATGAAATCAATGAATCCGTACGATAAGAAATCAATTCGATAAATCCATCAAATCAATATGTCAATCAGAAATCAATAAATCAATGCATATCAGGAAATCCATACGATGCAAGATCATACAATTCCATACAATGGTCTTACTCGACAAGCACAAACACTAGCTATGATCAACCAGGTTAAACTGGCTATTATCAATAGTGCTGTTGTAGAATCCATATTGCTGTTGTAGATATCCGTACGTTGGTTTCTATCAAGAAGAGTCGTCACTCTTTTTGCCCGTCGGCCGCCCGTCGGCATATAAAACTCCTTATAACTCCCAATCGTTATATCAATGATCAATGGTTTAAAGGAAAGCCCGTCGGCCCACCATCCTGTACAGGTCAAGATCTATCTCCAACCAACGTTCAACCAGGTTCCCACTTGTCTTTCAGTAACAATCAATTCAATCAATAGTCAATGTAATAAGAAATATTAAAGCAATCTAGAACAATCAGATCAATAGTCATACTCATATCAATTCAATCTATCAGTTCCAGAAAATTCGGAAATCATACGAAAATCGGGCAGCGTAACGGCAGTCGGTCAAATTTACACAAAAATCCTGCAAAAAGACACGATTTCCAAATTCTTCCAAATTACAGTAGAATATCTATGACATCAATACAAGACTATTATTCTATAAAAATCAAATCAAATCAAGTCCTGATATTTTTCTATTCGATAAAAATCACGTAGAATCAATTCCGACTGGTAAAATCGTCGTAGAAAATACTCAAATCGTGTGCAATAATCATATCTATAACATACCAAAAGTTGTGAGGTGAAAGTTGTGTCAAATCAAAATCACGTCGAAAAGTCGACTACGAAAATACAAAACAGATCACAACTCGGTCAAAACTCAATATCTTTGAAAACAGAAATAGGGTTCGGAGTCCTTACCACGAGATCTACACTTTTCCCAACAGCGACGTCGGACGAAAAGCGCTCCGCGGCCTCCAAAACCAGATTTCCTCTTTTCCCTTTCTCTTTCTCTCTCCTCAAAATATCTGATTTTTATAAAATGATTTTCTCTTTCCTCAAAACGAGCTGATTTTCTTATATCATTAAGCAGATCGGCCCGGCCGATCGCCAAATCGTCCCGGGACGATCAGACCAAAAATGATCGTCCTGGACGGTTCCCAGGGCTTTTCTCAGGCCGATATTTTCTACAGTGCAGATCGGCCTGGACGATCTCACTATCGTCCCGGACGATTCTGAGAGGAAAATCCAAATCAGAGAGGAACAGTAAGGGAACGAGGTCTCACAATCTCCCCACCTTAGAAAAATGTCGTCCCGACATTTCCCTACAGGTACGAGACAAAAACAACACAAAACAAATCGATCCAAATCAAAACTCGTCAAAATCCATACAAACACACAATGCAATCAATCACATGTCATTCACTATGTATGCAGAATTCATTCTATCAAACTATCAATCAAATCCTTTCACTACACTTGCTCTGATACCAACTGTGATGACCCAGGTGTCAATAGTGAAAGGATTCGTCTGACATTCTGATCGAACTCCATTCCAGTTGCCTAGCTCGGACCTGAAAATTTCAACCACATATAATGAGCTTACTAGCCCAGCAGGTCACCAAAGCCTACAACTGAAATCAAAGCACGGCGATGCTATCAATATGCAGGTCAATCAAGTCAAGTCAATCAATGGTCAATGAGTCTATGCAATACGGAAATCCGTCGTCAATAAAATCAATAGTCGATGCAGCGGAATCAAATCAGTAGTCAATGCAGTACGGAAATCAATAAACAATAATCAATAGTATCAATGCTCAATGATTAATCAATGAAATCAATGAATCCGTACGATAAGAAATCAATTCGATAAATCCATCAAATCAATATGTCAATCAGAAATCAATAAATCAATGCATATCAGGAAATCCATACGATGCAAGATCATACAATTCCATACAATGGTCTTACTCGACAAGCACAAACACTAGCTATGATCAACCAGGTTAAACTAGCTATTATCAATAGTGCTGTTGTAGAATCCATATTGCTGTTGTAGATATCCGTACGTTGGTTTCTATCAAGAAGAGTCGTCACTCTTTTTGCCCGTCGGCCGCCCGTCGGCATATAAAACTCCTTATAACTCCCAATCGTTAAATCAATGATCAATGGTTTAAAGGAAAGCCCGTCGGCCCACCATCCTGTACAGGTCAAGATCTATCTCCAACCAACGTTCAACCAGGTTCCCACTTATCTTTCAGTAACAATCAATTCAATCAATAGTCAATGTAATAAGAAATATTAAAGCAATCTAGAACAATCAGATCAATAGTCATACGCATATCAATTCAATCTATCAGTTCCAGAAAATTCGGAAATCATACGAAAATCAGGCAGCGTAACGGCAGTCGGTCAAATTTACACAAAAATCCTGCAAAAAGACACGATTTCCAAATTCTTCCAAATTACAGTAGAATATCTATGACATCAATACAAGACTATTATTCTATAGAAATCAAATCAAATCAAGTCCTGATATTTTTCTATTCGATAAAAATCGCGTAGAATCAATTCCGACCGGTAAAATCGTCGTAGAAAATACTCAAATCGTGTGCAATAATCATATCTATAACATACCAAAAGTTGTGCGGTGAAAGTTGTGTCAAATCAAAATCACGTCGAAAAGTCGACTACGAAAACACAAAACAGATCACAACTCGGTCAAAACTCAATATCTTTGAAAACAGAAATAGGGTTCGGAGTCCTTACCACGAGATCTACACTTTTCCCAACTGCGACGTCGGACAAAAAGCGCTCCGCGGCCTCCAAAACCAGATTTCCTCTTTTCCCTTTCTCTTTCTCTCTCCTCAAAACGAGCTGATTTTCTTATATCATTAAGCAGATCGGCCCGGCCGATCGCCAAATCGTCCCGGGACGATCAGACCAAAAATGATCGTCCTGGACGGTTCCCAGGGCTTTTCTCAGGCCGATATTTTCTACAGTGCAGATCGGCCTGGACGATCTCACTATCGTCCCGGACGATTCTGAGAGGAAAATCCAAATCAGAGAGGAACAGTAAGGGAACGAGGTCTCACAGATACACAGGAGAAGAGCTGTCAATAGTAGTGCTATAGAGAGTGCCCTCTTTGGCTCTACCTGTGAGATCTCGTTCCCTTACTGTTCCTCTCTGAATTGGATTTTCCTCCCAGGATCGGCCGGGACGATATTGAGATCGTCCAGGCCAATCAGTGCATTGAAAACGGCTGATTTCTGGAGTGTTCTCTGGAATGATTTCTGGACTGGATCGTCCAGGCAGATTTCTGATCGGCCGGGGACGATCAGATACGACAAGAATCCAGAGAGCAAAATCGAAATTATCGGCCTGAGGAATCGTCCTGGACGATTGGAATTTGTTCACATCGTCCTGGACGATGTGACGATCGGCCGGGCCGATCAGCCTTATTTATAAAGAAATCAGCTCGTTTTCATGAGAGAGAAAAGATATTTTTAAAAATAAAAATAACTGAGGAGAGAGAAAGAGAAGAAAGCAAAGGAAGAAGTTCGTTTTCGGAGGCCGCGGAGCGCTTTTCGTCCGACGCCGCTGTTGGGAAAAGTGTTTATCTCGTGGTAAGGACTCCGAATCCTATTTCTGTTTTCAGAGATATTGATTTTTGATCAAGTTGTGCACTGTTTTGTGTTTTCGTAGTTGAATTTCGGACCCGGTTTTGTATTGACACAACTTTCACCGCACAACTTTTAGAATGTTATAGATATGAATATTGTACACGATTTGAGTATTTTCTACGATGATTTTACCTGTCGGAATTGGTTCTACGCGATTTTAATTGAATAGAAAAATATCAGGATGTTATTTGATATGGATTCAGTAGAACAATAGCCTTATATTGATGTTGTGAACGTTCTATGTGAATTTGGAAATTAGTGCTTTTTGCAGGTTTTTTTTGTGTAAATCGGTAGACTGCAGTTACTCTGCCGAATTTTCGTAGGATTTCTGATTTTTCTGAGATTGATAGATTGAATAGATATGAATGTGAATATTGATATGATTGCTTTAATATTGACTATTGAATTGATTATTGATTGATTATTGATACTAGAACACAAGTGGAACCTGGTTGAACGTTGGTTGGAGATTGAATTGACCTGTACAGGATGGTGGGCCGACGGGCTTTCCTTTAAACATTGATTATGGATATATGGATGGGAGTCATAAGGAGTTCTTATAGATATGCCGACGGGCGGCCGACGGGCAATAGAGTGACGACTATTTTTATTGAAACCAACGTATGAATATCTACAACAGCAATATGGATTCTACAACAGCAACATAGCCAGTTGATTGTACTTGTTCAGTATTATTGTATTGAATGCATGTTTACTGTATTGACATACGGATTTACTGCTTTATCGATTTCTACTTTATTGATTTGATTGGATTGACGGATTTTCTTTTACTGTACGGTTTCATTGATTGATATTGAGCATGGAAACTATTGAGCATTGATATGGACATGGATGGATATAGATATTGTATAGATTCATTGCTATGGACATGAATATTATAGATTTATTGATTGTATTGCCTATAGACTCATTGATACTATTGTTTCTACATTATTTTGACTTACTGCATTGACTCATTGCTAGGATAGATTGATCGTTATTGTATCATTTTTTTGATTGATTTCATCGAATAGACAGCATTGATTTGAGACGACTGATTTGACGGATTGATTGATTTTCTTCTGTATACGAATTTCTTCGAGATTGACGTGTATTGATTGAGTTTGGTTTATCGATTTGCCGCTGCTGCATTAATAGACTTGATTTCATTGACTATGAATTTCCGTATTGCATAGATTCATTGACCATTGATTGTATGGATTTGATTGACTGACATGCATATTGATAGCAGTACCGTGCTTTGATTTCAGTTATAGGTATTAGGTGACCTGCTGGGCTTTGTAAAGCTCATTATATGTGGTTGATATTTTCAGGTCAGGGCAAGGGAGCAGGAGATAGAGATTGATCCGGATCTACAGGTTTTAGTTCTTTTGATGATTTTGATTCTTTTGTACTCAGAATAGGATAGATTTTAGTACTTGTGGGTGTAGTGTAGTTCCTGAGTATTGTATATGATATTTTGATATATGGATCGACTTGTATATGGATGTTTTAAACTATAGATTTTTTTTTAGATTGTGATTAATTGGAGTTTTTAGATGACTCTGGTAAATGGTCGGATGTATCGAAATTATTTCCAAGTTAGATCTCGGGGCATCACACTACCAAAGATCACTCTTCTAGAGTCCAGGATATCATTTAGCACTTTAAGGTTTTGCTTAATCAGCCTAGCTCTGATACTGCGGATACTAGTAATATTTCTATATGTTCCAGTCTTCCCCCTCATTTAGCTAGACATCTGATCAAGCCTATCACCTATGATGAAGTCAAAAAAGTTATTTTTGCTGAGCACTCTGACTCATTTCCTGGACCAGATGGTTTCAATTTTGATTTTTATAAGAAGTGTTGGCTAATTATTGTTATTGAAGTTTTCAAGGCTGTTCAATCGTTTTTTTTTTTCAAAAAGCTGCCTTCCTAAAGGTGTTAAGGCCACTGCGCTTGTTCTGGTTCCTAAGAATGCTCATGCTAGTAGCATTGGGGACTTCTGACCTATTGCACTGTGTAATGTATTCTACAAAATCATTGCTAAAATCCTAGCTGAACGAATGAAGTTGGTTATGCCTCTTATTATCCACAATAGTCAAGCAGCTTTTATATAAAATCGATTGGCCATAGATAACCCCATTTTGGCTTGTGAAATAATGAAGATTTTCATGAACTCTAGTAGAAGAGATTACTTCTGTGCTAAATTTGACATTAGGAAGGAGTTTGATATGGTTTCTAGAGAATTTATGCTCTTTAGAATGATTCAAAAAGGTTTTCCTAGTGTCTTCACTAACTGGGTTAAGGCTTGCATTTCTAACGTTAATTACTCTATCTACTTGAATGGCTCGTTAGAAGGTTTTATTCCTTCCTCCTCTGGATTAAGGCAGGGCTACCCGCTCAGCCCATATCTTTTTTGCATCATCATGGACAGCCTTTCTTGTTTGCTAGAGGACCAGTCCAACATGAGAGGGTTCAAGGGTATTTCTGTGGGTGAATTCCACACCTCACATCTTCTGTATGCTGATGATCTTATTATTTTTGGTAAAGTAAATGAAACTAATTTCTACATGCTTAATGATTTTTTTTTTTCATGCTTAATGATATTATGGAAAAATTCACTATTTGTTCTGGGCTCCATCTTAATAGTCATAAGAGCATGGTTACTTTCTCTCAGCACACGCCTAATGTCTTAGAACTTGCCCAAATTCAGAAGGTCACCAATGTTTCCAATAAATTTAACTACTTTGGCATTCCAATATCGTCTGAGAAAATCAAAATATCTGATTTTAGCCCCCTCCTTGAAAAGATTAACAATCTCCTCACTGGTTAGAAAGCCAAGTCGTTATCTTTAGCGGGCAGAATGCAATATATTAAATATACGATCTCTAACACTGTGGCCTATTGGGTAAGAGCTACTTTTATCCCTAAAACTGTCATTAAAAGTATTGGTAAATCTTGCGCCAGATTTCTATACTTTGGTAATTCTAATGAAAAACGGCTGCACCTAATCTCTTGGGAGTATACTTGTAAACCTTACAATAAAAGAGGGCTTGGTATTCCTTCCATTTTTGCTATGAGATTTGCATATAATTGCAATATCATTAGTAGAATGTACAAAAATAAAAATCCTCTTTTGGATTTCCTATTAGCTCTCTATATCTCTCATTGGAAAAGCAATGCTACTCACCCAACCAAATTTTGGAAAGGTATCTGTGAAACTATTGTTCGGGTAAGAGAAAAATTCATTTTCTCTCCTCATATCTTTTGCAAGGCATCAATTATCTGTGATCATTGGTGTTTGGGGAAAAAACTGATTAATAGATTTCCTGGACTTTCTTTACTTAATATCTATAAGGATAATGACTCTATTGATAGATGGATACACAATGAGATCTGGTGCATTCCTATTTCTATTAGGGAAGATATCAGAGATTTCATTTGCAACATCACGCTTGTGTCGGATCATACTAACTGCCTAACCTGGAATGGTAATTCAAAGACTTTATATGGAGATTATTACATGAATTTTTTTTAGTCTTATGACTCTGTTGACTGGTCCCATCTTGTTTGGCATAAGAGATACTCTCCCAGATTCTCTATATACACTTGGATGGCACTTTTAAAAAGGCTAAAAATAGTAGATGTTTTATCCTGGAAAGGCATTATCATAGCAAATCCTATGTGTTATTTCTGCCATAATAACTTAGAGTCTATACCCCACTTATTTTTTGAATGTGAATATTCTTACAAAATTCTGATTCGGCTAATTCCTAACATGCAAAATTTTCTTTTAAGACCCAATGTCTCCCAGGCCCTTGAATTTATAGGTGGCTTGCCGAGTGAAAATAAAGATAAGCTGTACAAACTCTTAATGTTAAATGCTATAATTTATCATTTATGGTGTGAAAGGAATAACCGAAGGTTTAATTCTTCGGCTAAGTGTTTCATTACATTGACTTCTGTTATTGCAAAGGCTGTGAGACTTAAGATCTTGAAATGGAAATAAGGGAACTTTTTGGGCACTAAGTATGTGCTGACACTATTGGCTAAAGGAATCATGTGAATAGAATTCGTTCTGCATCTTTGAAAGTTTACTGAGAGGGATGTTTGGTAGCTTTCTGTGGGGATTCGTATTGAACGGTTTTTTCTGTCAGGCTTTGAAGGATGGTTTTTTCTGCATGAACGATGATGATAGTCTAACTTAGAATACTCTTGGATGGTCTTCGGGCAACCAAAGTGCATGTATTATATATATTTCTACTTGACTACCTGAGTTCAGAGCACGTCGATGGCTTCACGCAGTCTTCGTATTAGATACATTGTTGTCTTTCTTCTTTTTTGTTCTTTTTTTATGTAATTTCTTTCAGATTATCAGTGTTTTCTTTTCCTTGCACATTGTATTTTGTTTACTTTTTTTTATTAATAAAATGGCATAGTCCAAAAATTCCCCCCAAAAAAAATCTAATTAAATTACACTTTTATAGGACTTTTGAGCCAATTAAAGACAAACTCACACACACCTCATATAAGTAAGATTCGAAGCCAAAACTTTCAACCAACAGATCAAGACGAGTTCCATACTTAAAATATATTGAAAAAATAAAATGGGCATGCTTAAAAACTTATGCATCATCATTAATTAGAGGAATAGTGGGCATTCATCAACTATATGTCTTCTTGCGAAGAATAATTCAATGCAAAATAAGCTACTCCAAATAAAGAGATAAAACTAATGATGACAATGACGATGTGATAAGATTTCCTTGTCATACTCGTCAATATTGTAGTCTGTAGAGAGGATTCTTTTCACCTCATCCATTACAGCATTTATAAAATGTAGTCACACTTTGAAAATTCAAACGAAGAATTTACTACGCTTCCGTCCAATCTTCAACTTGCCGTTGCAGTTGAGAAGGAAATAAAGAATTCCACCAATATAAAAATGAACTTATGAAATCAAATAGAAGCCCCATATGAACAAAAGGAAAAAATAATCAGCAAAACCTTTCCTTGTCCTCGGCTACGAAATATCGCCGGATTCCTTTTGGCTAATGTCATCTGATGCAGTCCAGTAGGTTTTCACTGCCAATAGAAGTTTCTCCCTTTGAAGAGGGCCATCCTCATGGTCCACTACCTGACTCTCCCATCTCATGCCATCTGTGAAGCTCTTTATCTTAATCACAACATCCACATCGTCTCTAATAATCACTGTCCCCTCTGGCCTCAGAATTCTATCCATCTCAAGAAGGATATCCTCAATGTCACACCTGCAACTCATGACCAGCATTGAAATCAATCTTAAATACAGATAAAGCTGTTTAGTATGTCTATATATATGAGAGATTATTCTGTGCGGACGCCGGACGCAGCTTATCGTTCAGAGACGAATCAGGTGCAACCACGTCATCCAATACCAAGCTCGGTACATAACAGTACCGAATAGGGGGTGACGTGGCGCATTTTCATTGGACTCTAAATGGAGTTCGATGTCCGCACAGAATAATTCATCCTGAATTGGTGATATTAGTTGTTACAACAAGTTGTAATGATAAAAATGACAAAACACAGTGAAGTTGAGCTTAGGATCCTGAAATCCTAGAATTAAAAAGTTATTTTTTTATTGTGTTCAATTGACAGGAGAGCAGAAAAATGCAACATATGGTTCAAAACTTAAATGTTCTAGCTATTCTGCCCCTACCTCTAGCTCACTTGCTAGGCCTCCTGCTACTTTTCATTTTCCTTCTTGTTTTATACGACCTAAGATAGCCTCTGGAGAGCACTAATGAAATTTTATGTTGTCTGAACATTAGATTATCTCTAATGGACAAAATCAGTGACAGCAAAGGGAATATCATGGCGATTCTAAGAAAACAGAATCTAAGGTACTGCACTGGATGAATAATAGAATTATCTAAAAAATATTATAATTTTATTATCCTATAGATTATTAAAAAAAAAACATTATCATATATTATTATTTTGAAAAAATTGATCACACAGATGCATAATTGTAATCCAAAAAATTATTAACCATTTCTTCATCACCAACCTATCTTTATAGAGTGTAAACAACGAATCGGCATGGAGTAGATCATAGGTCCTTGGATATGTTGACATTGCCTCGCACCTGCAAGAACAACAAAAAACCAGAGTTTGGTTTCATGTAATCACATTGCTTAACAATCAAAAACTAATGATATTTGCTCCCAATACTAATAGAGTTTATCTTGATTCAGAAAACAGAGTCGCCTATGGCTAATCATCAAGCCAAATAGATGAATTTTACCATAAATTAGCTAGATTATAAACTTTATTAATGCTAAATATGCGAAATTTTGCGAGAACAAACCAGTCTTGGTACGTTCCGATCAATCCACGCTCGTAGACGACGCCGAGAGTGCTGGTGTTTGCGGCCGTAGGGACGGCATTCATCACCCATAGCGGTTCGTCCGCAAGTGCAGCAGCGAAGCCGCCGAGCTTCGCATTCATGTCAAGTAGGTTATGATATCTTCCTTGTTGTCCGAGCTGGGGAATCAAACTCCTGTAATATCCCACTCTCTTTTTCCACAGCTCCGCATCCTGCTGGAAAATATAGGCTGTGATTCCATCGATGCTGCCGCTTTCGATCCTCGGCGGCAGAGCTATGAGCCTCTCAGGCCATTTTTTGAGCTCGCCGCCGGCGATCTCTTTGATGTTGGCGACGTCCGGGAGGGGGGTGATGCAAAGTTCCATCTTGGTGTACCAGGCGGAATCTGGATTGGGGGTGGAGCAAAAAGGTGGGAATTTGATGACCTTGCGGTTGATCTTGCAGTGAATGTGGTTGGTGGGCTTTTGCCAGATAGCGATGTCGCCCTTCTCCTTTATCTTCTTCCAGCATAGGCTTCGTGCCACAGATTCAATGGAGTTCTGCTCTGCGTTCAGGTCTTCTTGCGTTCTCTCCCACCCTTTCCAGTGTCGCTTCCAGTTGATTGGCGGGCCGGAGAGGATCCAGTACCCGCCTGGCCGGAGAATTCTGTCGATTTCGATCAGGTAAAGTCCGTCTGCGAATTTCAGTGATCAGTGCTCTGCAATTCTGCAACTTCTGTAGAAGAGAAATGAAAAGGACATATTTTTATTGCTCTCGTAATCCGTATTATTACCATATTGATGCCACGGGATGAGGCAGCGGGAGCAGTGCGCCATGTCGAAAGCCCGGGAGGGGTACGGGAGGCGATTGGAAGCCATGACGCCGATCATCGCCGGCACGCCGCGCTCGAGAGCGAACTGAACCTGCGCCTCGTGTGAGTCCCGTGGAGCAAAAGACATGGCTAGGATGTTCCGGGAGAGCAGGAAAGCTCCCCAGCTCGCCACCTATGCCAGAGAATTAAAATACAATTCATTCACTAAATTCTTCTCCATTAAAGATTAACCAGAGATGAAAAATCCTGTTTTTTTTTTCTTCTACAGCGGCATGATTCGCAAAATCCCAATTTTTAACCAGAGTAAAGTAAGCAACTTACGCCACAGCCAGTATCGATCGCAGTGCGGATGGAACCATCGCTGAGAGAAATAAGGTGGTCGATATCATCGATGTAGGCGTCGGCTCCATTGGGAAACATGGTGCCGCCGCCGGGAAATCGGAATTTGTCCCCTTCAACTCGGATCCAGTTCTGCACTGCCTTCTCAACAGCGAGCTCCTTATGTGGCACGTTGGCGAACCATGCGAGTTCTCGGCTCTCCGGCCACGAGAAGGGGGTCCGATAACCAGGCGGTGCCGGAACTAAGCACTTGAGCAGCTCGGATTTATCAGGGCAGTGACGCTCGCGGTAGATGAGGCGGTCGCGCTCGAACTTGAGCGAACGATGTACGTCCTCACACGGAGTGTACTCTGAAAGCTCGGCAGCGCAGGCCGGGAAATGGCGGGTCGCCGGCGATAGCGCGGCGAAGTCGTCAGCCGTATGGTGGGCGGCGAAGTCGAGCTGGGTTTGTGTTTCGGAGGATAAGGAGGTGGTGAAGGCAACGTCGGCGCGGTTGCAGGGGACAGCGGCCATGAGGGAGGTGGTGGTAGTGGCGGCGGTTGTGGCGCCGCTGCGCTGCCAAACGCCGAGGAGGTAGGAGATGGAGCAAAGAAGGGCGACGAGAGTGATGTTGATGACGTTAAAGTGTTTCAAGTGAGGTTTGTAGAGCTTCCAGATGCCGGAGTAGGCTGTGGCGGCGCCCGCCATAGTTCTGGACCTCTAATTTTTTTGGGTAGAATTGCTTCGTTTCTCCTTTGGAAGAGAAATCGAGGAGGAAAGCGGTGGCAATTGATCAAAGAATACGTGTGGCTTACTATAAGCTATGGAGGCAGAAAGTTGCCTTCGTAAAGCGGAATTGGGACTCTTTTATGTCATTCGACCCATTCTCAAAATTAAGAAAAATTAAACTTTAAAATTATAAGTGTTGACTATAAATTTTTAAAAGATATGATTTAATCTCAAATCTTAATAACGTTCATAATTTTAACTCAGTTTTTCTTTTGATTTTGGATCCAATTTTGAAATAATTTTCAATTATTTTCTAAAATTTAATTAAGCTAAGAAATAACTATCCTTTTTTTTTTTCAATGGCTTTGATAACATATCTGTTTTTCTTTTTTTATGTTAAATTTTAATTATATTCCGATATAAAATATCCTCACTTAAATTTGATCAAGAGAATTTAAAATTTAAAATTTATTTTAAAATAAATATAATTTAAAAATTATTTAATTATTACTTTTTTGACAATTATCTTAAAATTTTATTATCTTAACCTAAAGCTTGGATGCGTGAGGTCCACTTTAGGTATTATAGCAGTTGGTTTGATTGGACAAAAGCTGAGGAATTTTTTTTTTTTGGGACAGGGAGTATCGACCTTCGGCCACTAATCTCTCTGGTCTACCTAGCATGTAATCCACACCAATTTACACGGGCTGACACTTAAGGTTGTCACGAAGCGCCGAGGAGATTCGAACTTGGTACCTGGCCTTTGGCCAGCCAAATCTCCACCACCAGGCCACCCCGCGGTGGGTAAGATGAGGAATTTGACTTAGATAATTAAACATATTCAATTATCGGTTTTTACTTTTACAAATTATAACTGAATCAGAGTTATTTTAAAAAATACATATATAAGATTCATTCACAGTTGTCTAAAATGAATTATATGATTAAATTCGAGTTACTGTGTATGCACATAGGCAGATATCACACTATTTGTAAGTACAAACTCATATTGATCAATATTTTATGGTCATATTTTTTAATTTAGCAAGCAAACGTTTGATAGAGTAATGAATTCGGTCCGCTTGCCGGACTTCAGTCCGACCTTCGTCGGACCACCGCCTGGCCGCCGCCTGTCAGTCCGACGTTTCCTAACTTTGTAGGAGAAGTTTTAGAACCGACTAAAGAGAGGTTGTGTCTTCTCCCTAGCCCCTGAGGAGGGTATTTATAGTTTTTCAAAGGAGGTTTGAGGGTCAAATTTCTAAACTTTTTAATTAATTTTCAGAAATTTTTAATGACCAAAAAATTAAATAATTTCCTATTATTAAAAAATTGAAATAGGAAATAAATAAAGAGCATTTTATTTAAAAATAAAATAAATTTGCAGGAAATTGATTATTTCCATTCAAGAAAAGATCCTGGATTTTTAAAGGTTTTTTATTCAAAATTTTTCGGATTTTTGAGCCAAAAATAGTATTTTACTATTAATGGTTTAATGAATTATTTAATTTCATTCATTAAAAAGAAAAAAATCCATCCTAATTGCGGCGGCTACTGTAGCGGAATTCTGTAATAAATACTTTATATATATGTACTAGCTTTCTTAACATGTAATAGTTAATAACTTATTATTATTATATATATATATAATTATAATTATTACGTATTTCTTTCTCTAGTAAAGTGCGATTTCAACATTTTTTAGACTATATGATTATTTTTTAATATTTCGGACTCAATCTTAACACTTCTAAAGCTCAAAATTTTTGAGTCAAGCGAATAAATTTTTAGTGTTACGAACTCAATTTTGAACCTCAAAAGATAAGTTTTGAGCTTTTTAAAACTTTTTGGGGTGAACTTTTTCGATATTTTTGCTCCGATTAATGCTCTGATTTTACAGAATGCTAGAATCACGAATATATTTTTGGACTATAAGATTCAACGTCCAAAAATAGGGGGGCAACTGATACGTCCTAAAAAATTGCCTTGATCAAGCACGAATCTCGAGGCATATTCAAGTTGGAAACTTTCAAAATAAAATTTGGGCTCATATGAATTCCAATTTTAGCAAACTTATAGTCAAATTGAACATCTCAAAGGGATGAATCAAACAGCACCAAAATTGGTCCAACCCAAGCCCAAATGGGTCCGAATCAGGGACCCGGATCACATTTGGAAGGGTTAAAACATTATTTGGATAATGAAATGATATCTAAATATGGCATGCTTATAGTCAAATCGAGCGTCTCGGTGAGACAAATCCAACGAGCCCAAGATCTCTGAATTTCGACACTGTTAAAGCACTTAAACAGTTGAAAAACTCTCTACGATCGAGGGAATCAATACGAGCCATCCGATGGAGCACTCTGAACCTGCCCCGGATCTTCTCTAGATTTACAGGGTGTGCCACTCATGAAAATCTATAAATAGACTCCCACTCTCTACATGAGGGGGACCTTAGGCTTGAGATTTAAGATAGCTCTGAAGCTTCAAGAGCTCTAGCACCAACGCCCGGCCGCCGCCTGGCCGCCGGACCACCGCCCGGCCGCAGGACCACTGCCCGGCCGCCAGACCACCGCCCGGCCGCCACCTGAAGCCGGACCACCACCCGGCCGTCGCCTACCGCCAAACCACCGCCAGCCCGCCGCCTGCAGGACTTTAGCCCGACCTCCGTCGGACCACCGCCCAGCCGCCTCATCCCGCCGGACCACCGCTGGCCGCCGCCTGCCGCCGGACCACAACCTGGCCGCTGCTTGCAGTCGGACCACCGCCGGACCACCGCCCGGCCGCCGCCAGCCACCGGACTTCAGCTCAACCTTCGTTTGACCACCGCCCGGCCGCCATCTGTCGTAGAACCCTTGCCCAGCCGTCGGACTTCAGCACGACCTTCGTTCGACCACTGCTCGATCGCCACCTACCGCCGGACCTTCGCCAGGCCGCCGCCCGCCGCCAGACTTCAGCTCCACCTTCGTCGGACCACCGCCCGGCCGCCATCTGCAACCAGACCCTTGCCCAGCCGTCGGACTTCAGCCTGACCTTCGTCGGACCACCGCTCGGCCGCCACCTACTACCGGACCTTCGCCAGGCCGCCGCCCGCCGCCGGACCTTCGCCAGGCCGTCGCCCGCCGCCGGACCTTCGCCAGGCCGCTGCCCGTCGCTGGCATTCGTACGACTGTCTCCAGACCTTTGACTGTCTCTCCAAATTATTGTAATTCGACCGCCTCTAAATCGATGGACGGGTCAACCCTTGTAAATCACTCAAGTTTAGTGGAATATTTTCACCTCGGCAAGGCCCCGTGATTTTTCCCTCTTCAGGCTTTCCATGTAAAAAAAGATTTGGTATTCTACTTCTCTCTTTCTGTTTGTGTGTTGGATATTCGTGCATCGCTAAGACGAAAAGTTTACTCACTCTACCGCCACGAATCTTTCAGCCCGCAACAATACCTATTCTTTTAAATATAAGAGAAGGACATGTTTTAACCTAATGCTATAGTTTTTATATCTTAAAAATAAAAATGCTATATAGTTGACACATCATCAAAAAATTATCTTGATCAGGCACGAATCTTGAAGCAAAATCAAGTTAGAAGCTTCAAGAATTAAAATTGAGACCATCCGAACTCTAATTTATGCAAACTTATAATCGAACTGAGCGTCTTGGAAACACAAACCCAATGACAGCAAAATCGACCCAATATGAGCCCAAATGAGTCCAAATCAAAGACTCAAAGCACTTTTTGAAGGATCAAACCACAATTTGGGTTACCAAATGGTCTCCAATCGTGATATGCTTATAGTCGAATCGAGCGGCTCGACGAGAAGAATCCAAAGAGGATAAGATCATCAAATTATAATATTATTAAAATAATCAAAGGTTCATTGAATGGTGCATGATCGTAGGAATCAAAATCGGTCGTCTATCCGAACCACTCCCAATTTACCCTTAATCTTCCACTTATTTATAATTCATGCCACTTAAGAATTATATAAATAGAATCCCATTTCCTCTTGAAAGGGAGAGGGAGAAGAGAAGGAAGAAAGCTGCAGCCACCTAGCTCATCCTCGACCACCGCCGGAGTTCTGCAGCACCACCGTTGGAGTTCTACCGCATCACAACTAAGTTTTGTCAAACCACTACTAGATCATCCAAGGAAGTCGAAGTGCCACCTGAAGCCAGAGTGCCCCATGACGCTGAATTGTCACTGTCGTACCACCGCCTAACACCGGAGTACTGCCAAACCACCACCTGACATCTGGAGTTCTACCGGAGTACCGCCCTACTACTACGATCTTTCTGACACCAATCTCTTACCAACTACGATCTTTCGCACCCTAGTCTCCTGTAGACTAGGGTCCTTCTAACCTCCGTTGCCTACTACGGTCTTTTCGCCCTCCCTCTCTAGACAACTGTCTTTCTGATCCCAATCTCCTGTCGATTATAGTCCTGTGGACCTCCCTTGTAAGACAACGATCTTTCTGACCCCAGTCTCATGTCAAATATGGTCCTTCCGACCTCTGTCGCCTACTACGATGACCTCCCACATCAATTGTGGTCTTTCTTACCCTGGTCTTCTGCTACCTACGGTCATTCCAACTTTCATCACCTACTACGATCTTTCTGACCTATTTCTTATCGACTATAGTCTTGCCAACCAAAAAAATATGTCTTTATTGATTATCGTAACTCCCACCATATAATGCGCTCTATATGATGTACATTTGTGACATCAAGCTAAGGCCTTCTCCCAAGAAATGACCTCATTTGTAATCAACTACAAATACTGTTAGATTCATTCAAACAGGCCTAGGCCCCATGATTTTTCCCCTTTTTAAGGGATTTTCACGTAAAAACTCTAGTGTCTCTTATAAATGCTGCACCCTATCTCTTTCATATGCTTGTGTGTTGAATCTTCGTACAACGCTAAGATGTTAAATTATATAATTCTCTACCATCGCGAATATTCCAGGACACGACAATAATAATCATAAAACTTAAATAAATATGTAATGTGTAATAATTAAAGAGAAATGACAATAGAATAACAAATCTAGATTAATATAACTTAATGATCAATTCTCTATGCTAACTCCATGAATTTTGATTTATCATAATTAACTACCACTACTAAAAAAAGACATTTATCATAATTAACTCCGCGTTGTGTCCAAATGCCATGCCGCATACACGGGTCGGGTCGGGTTGACCCAAACCCGAAGCGTGTCGGGTTCGGGTCCAGAAAATTGACCGTTTGCAAAAACAGGTCGGGTCGACCCGAACCCGAATACTGCCGGGTCAGTTTCTGGTTTGACCTGAACCCGACCCGTAACCCAAAATTGATAAGTCTAATCTAGATATAATCTCAAAAAATTCTTGCCCCTTATAGTCTCTCTCGGCATATATAATTTAATCATATATATATATATATTATATAATAACAGTTAAAGCATAATTGAGCATGTGTAAGAATTGTACAATTTTATATAACGGTAGGCAACATATAACCCTATTAAGCAAAAATGTATATTTTTCATAAATAACCAAATTATTAGGGATTATGTAAAATAGTATTTTAAGACTTTTATCGTACTATAACACTATTTTTCAATCCATAAAATTTTTCTATTTAATAAAATCCTCACAAATTTCAAAACCCTGTAAAATTTTTCTGAAATATTCAAAGTGTGTATAATCTTGATCTATACAACTTACAAAAAGTTATGCAGTAAATATTTTGCCAGTGTAAAGTTATTTGTGTTTTTCACTAACTGAAATAAAAATTTAATCAAAAATTTTGGTAAAAATAACTTTTTTTTAAAATTGAGATGAATATAATGTGACTTATCTTGAGAAGAACAAATTTGAATCAGAAGAGGATAATATTAAACCATAATATTTAAAAGAAAGTACATCGACACACCATACTATAAAGATATAAATCAATCTCCAGTTAGAAATCACCATATTTTACTTATATTTACATATATTATTACTATAATATATAAAAGATGGTCCAGCTTTTATAGGTTAAAACATAAATGTGAAGCTTTAACAGGGTTGACAAAGCAATGGCATTCAGCTCTACAAAAGAATCGAAGGCAAGTAAAATCATCTTATATACCATGAAGAGACAATAAGACCGATAGTGGAAGTGCCAACAAAAAGAGTGTTAGGAGGAAGAGAGACAGAAAACCCTAGTAGTGTCAAAAGAGCATGGCCTATTAATGCTAAAAATTATAGACCCATCCCCATTTATAATATTTTTTATTAAGTAATCATTAAGGATTTTAAGAATCATATAAAATTTATGATACCAATGATAATCCACCCCTCTCATTTGCCTTCATATTAGGCTTGTCAAAAATCGACCCGAAATTTGACTCGAACTCGATTCGAAAAGTCCGGGTTAGGTTCAATCCGAACCCGAAATGGGTCGGGTTCAGATTCAACAAATCAACCCGCTCTAAAAATCGGATAGGAATCGAGTTGACCCAGCAACCCAAAATTAACCCTAAATTGACACAAAAACTCGTATTTGACATGAAAACCTGAAATTGACCCATTTTTTACCTGAAAACCGAAGATTAACTCGATTTTTAACCCGAAAACTAGCAATTTTGGGTCAACCCTGGGTCATTCGTGTCAGATCAGGTTGACCCGGACCCGAATCGCGTCAGATTCGAGTCCAAAAACTTGACCTGTTTTTAAAACCGGGTCGGGTTCGGGTTGACCCGAATAGTGCCATGTTAGTTCTGAATTCGACCCGAACCCAACTCGTTCACCCGAATTGACACCCCTACTTCATATAATATTTGATAGTGTCAATAGAGAAGTTGTTATTCACTGATTGAAGCTATAGTAAGGTTGAAGCATACATCTTTGTTCCATCTTCCATCTATCATCAATGCCACCAGTCTTTATTAGTTCGGTTGAAACTTGTGTTTATTATGAATCTTCCAGTTATCATCAAATATAATATCCTGACTCCAGGGCTAAATGATTTTTTTTTATTTGTATTGCATCAGCGTTGACCGCTGTTTTCACTCCGTATTTCCTCAAGTTCCCTTCCGCAGCCCCTCAGGTGTCCAAGAAACGATGCTTTAATTTGCCGTATACGGGTGTGGGAATAGCAAAGCACCTACCAATCTACTCATGACGACTTGGGTGGCAGCATAATGCGTCTTCCAAAAAAAAAAAATTATAGAAAAAAATATATGAAAATATCTGTCTAATGAATTAAAAAGTATTTTTAATTATCTGAAAATTAAATATAATGACGATAAAAAATGTGGGGTCGCCCTCGCTAAATTTGTTTCCTTTGACTGGGATCATTTAATTAAAGAGGCGGCTCGAACTGGCCAGAACTTGGCCGAGGAGGTGTGTTCTGGTTCAGCTTCCATTCAATAATCATGAATCTCTGATTGAAGCATTAGTAGTGGAGAAATTTTACGAAGGTACGAATTTAAAATATAATTAGTGTGACTATTTTTTTTTAAATAAAAAATAATAACAATTGATATATCATCAAAAATTCAGCTTGTTCGAGCAAGAATCTCGAGGCAAATTTGAGATTGAAAACTTCTGAAATTAAATTTGGGACCATCCAAACTTCGATTTCAATAAATTTATAGTCGAATTGAACATCTCGAAAAGATGAATCCAACGACACTAAATTTGACCCAATTCAAGCCCAAATGGGTCCAAATTGAAGGCATCAAGCGCAATTGGAAGGTTCAAATCATAAATTAGAAGATCAAATGATTTCAAAACGTGACATGCTTATAGTCGAATCAGGCAGCTCAACAAGACGAATCCAATGAGCACAAGATTGCTGAATTCTGATATCTTTAAGACACTCAAATACTCAATAAATATTCTCAATCAAAGGAGTTGATATCGTCCGTCTATTCGAAACACTCCTAACATGCCATTGATCTTCTTCATATTTACTGACCATGTCACTATCAAAAAACTATAAATAGACTCCCCATTCTTTATTGTGGGGGGAGAAACAATGAAGAGAATGAAGTGAGGAAAGGAAGATAAATCAGAATTCTCTTGACATCAAGCTTCTCGCCGACCACCGACGGTCACCGAATTTTCGCTTGGCCACAAACTGTCGTCGGACTTCTGCTCGGCCACCTGTCGTAGCTGGACTTATGTCCGGCCACCAGCCATAGCCGGACTTATGCCCAGCCACCAGCCATCACCCAAGTATGGTCCTTTTCGACCATCGTTACTAGACAACGAACTTTCCTACCTCTATTGCCCACCGACTGTGGTCCTTCCAACCACCATCGGTCGACTATGGTCTTTCTGACCTCCGTCTCCCTCCGACTATAGTCCTTTCAACAGTTGTCACCGGACTAAGGACTTTTCGACCTTTATTACTCACCGATTATGGTTCATCCAACAAAATATCATTTGTCAATTATGGTCATGCTGACAAAACGAACATCTCAACACTGATTCTTCCAGCTCCCATTATATAATGCACTTTATATGAAGTATATTTGCTACATTGAGCCAAGGCCTTCTCCCGAAGGAGGGACCTCATTTGTAATCAGCTGCAAACACTAGTGGATTTATTTAAGCTAGACAATGCCCCATGATTTTTCCCCTATTTAGGGGTTTCCATGTAAAAACTCTTGTCTCTTATGAATGCTATACCCCTATCTTTTATCTGTTTATATACTGGATCTTCGTACAAAGTTCAAAAAAAATCAAACTTTACATTTCTCAATCACCACGAATATTTTAGAACGTAGTAATAATAATAATAATAATAATAATAAAATGAGATTATTAAAAAAAGTAAAAATGACTAAATTCGTTAAATTGTTTGGCACAGTCCTAAAAAGGCCAAACGATTTGACAAGTGCTAAATGTGTCAAATTATTTGACGCATGCAATTGTAATAGGAGAGAGACGATGGATAGGGAGAGATGGGGAGAGAGAGAGATGGGGGAGGGAGGAAGGTGGAGAGAAAATCAATCGGCAGATAGAGGAGAGATATTTAAATAAATTTTTAAATACTTAAAATAATATTTAATAATTAAAATTTAAATAATATAAAATAAATTAATATTTAAAAAGTATTATATAAAAATTCCAAAAAAAAGAATAATATTTAAACATTATATTTTGATTTAATAGTATTTAAATATTATATTTATATTTGATTTAAATAAATTTAAATTTTTGAGACTAGAGAAAAAAGTGCCGTCAAATTTTTTTTATTCTTAAAAACATAAATGAAGAATGTTCTTATAAAATAATGAAAATTTTTAAAATTATTAATATATATTTAAGCTAGAAAACTAATTTGAAAAAAATCGAGTAAAGTTAATTATTTTTTCATAATTTTAGATTTTTTTTCAATTAGAAAAACAATATAATTCTATTTGATAATAGATTTAAAATAAAATAAATTTTACATTGAAAAATAGTTTTTTATATTCAAATATACTATGGTGTGAAGGTTTTAATAATAAAGTATTTATTTAAATTTTTTTTTTTAAAATCTAAATACTTATAGCATTTAAAATTATATATTTTAATTATTTTTATAGAGTAAAATTTTAAATATTATTATCTATCTTCTCTCTCTCCCCATATCTCTCACATCTCTTATCTCCCTCTCCCATCTCTCTCTCTCTCTCTCTCTCTCTCTCTCTCTCTCCCTCCATCATCACTCTCATATTACAACTCATTGCATCAAATGATTTGGCACATTCAGAAATCACTAAATAGTTTGGCGTATTATGGACTGTGCCAAACGGTTTTTAATAATCATGCTTCTTTTGCTTAATACATTTTAAATACGCTCCTTTTTAAAATTCCTCCCATCATAAACTCTCTGTCCAAAGCTCAAGGGTGCTTCCTACTTTCCACTATATCTCGTAGGAGGCCTTCCAATACATTTATTAATGGATAATCTTATGATAAATTTTTTTTAAAGGATATTATATTTTTTTTATCAATGCCATACTTTTGGATATTCTTCTAAAAGAAAGTTTAAATTGGTGGATTGACATTATGGAATTGGGGAATAAATGAGTCGAGTTCGAGCCATGCTTAACTTAAACTTGGTTCATCGGCAAAATCGTGAGCTCAAACTCGAGCTCGAGCTCAATTGTTGTGCTCGAGCTCGACTTGTGGCAATAGATGCGGGCTCATAAGGCGTAAGAAGAACGGGTCAATGTGATTCTGCATTCCGCTTCCAATTCCGATTTTGCCTTTTGTTTCTGCCTCTAATTCTACCTCCAGTTCTGCCTTCCACTTCCACTTCCACTTCCACCTATTTGACTTTCTCGACTAGTCAACGAATCTAGGAGCAACTCAATCAAACTCAAGCTCGATTAGCTAACAAGATCGTAAATCTACTCGAGTTCGAAAACTTGATAAGCTCGGCTCGTGAGCTCTGTACCGAGAATAACTAGAGCATGCTCGCAAATCGGCTTAACTCGTTTGCAGCTCTACTATGAAAATTGTCAAGGAGTTTTGTAAGGAGTGAAATTATTCACATTTCGCTATTAGTTTTCCCTTTTCCTACTAATAAGAAGAAATAGCTGAGAAAGAGAATGCAAAATTCTTTATTTCACTCTCTTTTTGCCTCTTTATTTTAAAACATATGAAGGTATTTACATATATGACACCATTGATTTTTTTTTTTTTTTTGAAAAATGATGAGACTAATAGTTCAATTTATAAAAAATGTATTCATTGCATAAATATTAGAAATGACATTTTTATTAGATTTAAATAAAAATTTGACTATTAATTTAATAAGATTCATATAGGCTTCGTTTGGGACGACTTTTTTGTTGCTTATTAAAACAGAGTTTTAGTATAAAAATTTTAATTTTTGTGCTAAAACTCCATTTTAAGAAGCAATGAAAAAGCCGTCCAAAACGAAACCATAGTCGGATAAAAGACTTTATATTGCATAAAGTCCAAAATGATTTCAATATGTTCTCTAATAAGAAAATCACAAATAGCTAATTTGAGAAATTATATTATCATTCCAAAAAAGATAAGGCGTCAACTAAGGCTTCGTTTGGGACGACTTTTTTATTGCTTTCTAAAACGGAGTTTTAGTACAAAAATTAAAAATTTTGTACTAAAACTCCATTTTAGAAAGCAATAAAAAAGTCGTCCCAAACGAAGCCTAAATGTATTGCTATAAACGAATAAAGAACGTCCACACAAAATTGTGTTGAAAGAACCAATCTTAAAATATAAAGGAATCACCATAAAAAAAAAATATCTTCTCAAAGAATTCTTCCAAACAATTAGAGAATACGATAGACAAATAGCAAAAACAGCAACGAAGCTACCAAAGCCATCACCATGATGAAGAGGCAATCTTTTTGGCAAGAGCATAAATCTTGGCTACGTATGTGTTCAATCTAAAATTGATTTGATTCTGTATACAGTCAATACGAACCTAACTCATTTAATAAATGAGTCAAAAAATCAAACCGGACCTAACCCGTTAATCTTAAATAAAAAATTTATAACTTGTTAACTATAAAGATTAAGATATTTGATAAAAAAATTTAAAAATTATGGTCACAAATAAAAAATTTAAAAAATCTATTAAATATGTTATTTCAGCTCAAAAATGGATTCAAGGTTCAACACTAACATGATCAGGTTAATTAATATGTTGAAAAATTCGACTAATCTATACTATTAATATTATTATAAAAGCCGCTTGAATTTCCTTTCACCTCAAATTTTAGCCATATGTTTTTTTCTTCTAAAATTATCTTGTCAATTCATTTCATTTTTATGATTTTAAATTTATAATAATTCATTAATTTTAATATTTATTCTATATAATAAATTCTTAACGGTTAACCTTCCTACCTATTTGTGAGCGTGATTTCATGCTTCCTATGCATAGAATTTTTATTAGGTGCGGACTCCGGACGTAGCTCTATGTCCATAGTCCAATAAAATCCCGAAACTTGTCATGTACTTGTGGATATTGAATTTTTATTTGTTTTGGTTTTTTCTTGCTAGCCCGACGGATCCGGCCCAAATTATTCCTGTTCAAAATTAGCTTTTTTGGCTCTCTTTTTTTAAATAAAATACCACGAAACATTTATATTTTTTGGGACCCCCCCCCCCACCCCAGGTCGAACTCCGCCAGGGGGCATTGCCCCCTTGGACCCCAGCTAAGGAGCGCTGCCCCCTCAGACCCCCGCCAGGGGGCATTCCCCTCTTGGAACGGTGGAACCCCCAACATATTTCATAAATACATAGAAAAAAACCATCGTTCATGCAACCTGTTCTTCTTTCAACTTTAGTCATTCCTCTTCCTCTTCCTGGATGTTTGCATAGTATCATCTTCATCAGCTTTTCCTCCTCCAAACCAATCTTCATCTTAATCTTCACCATCTTTTCCTTATTTCTTGTTTCTTAGCATATCTGAAAATATATTTTAAGCTTAAATCCTAAAAAAATATAAAAGTTTCATGGTATTTCATTTAAAAAAAGCGCCAATTTAAAATCCTAAATTTGAACATGAATTTTTGGGCCGGGTTGGTCGGGCTGGCAAGAAAAAAATAAAAAACAAAATAGCAATTAATGTCCACATGTGCATGCCAATTGTCACGACTTTACTGGACTCTAGACGTAGAGCTACATCAGCTACGTCCAGAGTCCGTACCTAATAAAAATCCTATACATAACTGTGATTTTTCTCCTACTCGGGCTCTTCGATTTGTCCTATGATATTTAATCCTTCTTTTGCTCACTCTCCTTGCCTTTTCTCATCTCACAGGTAGCATAATGGGAAAGAATGAGCATGTGTGATGCAGAAAATCATCTCCTTGCAATCACGCTCCACGATCTCTCCAATGATTGTTTTGTTCTTCAGCTACATGGGTGTTTTCGACGGCAAAGGCCCTCACGGCAAACGGGCAAAGGCTGGTATAATCCCAACATGGCTTCATTTTGTTGCTTTGCACTTATTTTAATTGTTCTGCTTCTACTGAATTATATTGAGTATAGAGTTTGTCAGACTCAGAATACTTCAACTTAAATTATGCAGGTATATGTTAATGGAAAATCGTCAATATCTGATTACGAGAGAAGAAGAGAATTCAGAATTCTATGGTACATATTAATTAAGTTATATCCCTCTTGCTTTCGTAGTGATTATGAGGTGCTTCAACTGCCCGGCTTCTTGATTTCTTCTTCTAACAAATACATGCGTATATATTTTAGATATCATTTATCCTTCTCTTCAACAACTTAAAACCAACCTCTTGGAGAAGGAAGAGTCCTTTGACAAATTTAGAAGCAAGGAGACTGTTGGAAGAAAGATAGTAGAAGAATGGAGGAAGATTTCAGATAAGGATTTGGAGAGGGATAACGAGTGTGGTATCTGCATGGAAATCTGCACCAAGATGGTTCTTTCTAGCAAAATTTAAAAATAATGATTTCAGTGCGGTTAAATTTCTGTTGCTGCAAATTGATGTGTTTATGTTTGGTTTTTCTCTTCTTCTAATTGGAAGGTGCTTGGTACTTTAGTAACATTAATAATTTATGTACCTTTTTTCAGTCTTAATTATTACATTTATAGCCATAACACACTATTGGAACTCCTACATAAATTCAATGGTGGGGCCATAAATTTTATTTAGGGGGCTTAAATTAAACAGTACAGAAAAATAACCCATTACCGACAGAATTTTCCAGCGGTTTTTAGACGGTTAATTTTTCTACAACTACAGGAAAACAGCTCATTTCCGACAGAATTTCCGGCGGAAGTAAATTCGTCACAAATTTCCGGCGGATTTTTTTCAACGAATTTCCGACATACTTTTTGACTGGTTTTTCGACGAATTTTCCCCAGAGAAATTTCCGGCGGAAATTAAAAATTAAATATTTTTTATTTTAAAATATAGCTTAAATTATTGAATTTAATAACTTAAATTATAATAAAATAAATTATAATTTAATTATTTAATAACAAAAAATTAAATGATTAAAATTTAAACTTAAATTATAAAAAAGCATTAAAATTATTTATATTGTTAAATTAAGTTAATTAAATTTAAATTTTTTGTTAAATTAAATTAACTGATTTTATAATTAATAGGTAATAAGTTAAATAATATAAAAGTAACAAAAATAACAGTTTTTGGTTCAGACTAGCTGGCTGATGCAGTGCGCGTGGGAGGTGGGCGGGGTTCGAATCCCGCCGAAGGTGGGTAGGTCCGCGGTTCACACTAACGCGAGCAGGCGGGTCGGGCGTTGGGTTGGGGCGGCTTTCACTCGGTCGGGCAGGCTTGTGTCCACAGGACCACGGACAGGTTGGGGCTTGGGGTCTTCTGCGGATGTGGGAGCAGCCGGAGCAGTGGCCGGTCGACCATAAATGATTTTTTTTTTGTTGGCATTCCGGCACATTAAAATTTCAACGGAAATATTTTCCGGCGGATTAATTTACGTCGGAAGTCCTTTTACGACTCGAACCAAACTGGTGCACGAAATTCTGCCGGAAAGTGCGCCGGAAACCCAGAATTCCGTCGGATTTCACATGTTACCGGCGGATTACCGCCGGTAATAGCTGGTTTTCCTGTAGTGTACGGTCAATTTTATGGCGGTTTGTCATCTCATCTTGAATGTCATAATACAATTAAATGAATTTGTTTGCCATCTCATTACTGGAGATAAGAGGAGTTGTAAGATCAAAATTAAGAATGCAAATAACATGGGGAGTGAGGAGCGAAAAGGAAAAGGAAAGCTATGCTCGAGATTGCGAGTTGCGAGAGATGGGCAAAAAGGAAAACGAAGCAAGCCATTTGGAAGCAGTTTCCGTTTGGGCTTGTGATATGATATTGTTGCAAGTGTGAAAATTTTTATAAGAAAATTATTGTGAAAATTAGTAAGAAAACTATTCTGAACAAAGCTAAAGCATATTCTTGCATGCTAAATCATGGAATTGGTAGGTGTTATTGTTTATAAAAATAATGCTAATTTTTTATGTAAACTAATCCTCCACCTTTAAATTTGCTTTAAAATGAGTGCAAAACATAAAAAATTCAATTAAAATGTATATTACACATATCTTAAAATAAATACAATATTTTTAAGATCCATTTTGACAAAAAAATGATCAATAAATTCAATAAATATTTTTTTATGAATGTACCACATGTAATAAAAATGATGACTAAATAATTATACCTCAATCTCTTCCTTTTCAAAAATAAAAAGGGGCTGGGGTGGGGGGGGGGGGAGGGGGTCGGTGCACATGCCCCCCTTGTCCCCCTCCCTCCACCCATCCATATATTGCTCTTGAAATTTTACTCAAGAAGATGATGGCAAGGTATGCCTTTTTTCCCCCCTAAATAGAGACCTACAACAGTTCCTATTAGCATAGTGATATAATGTGGGCATAGAAATTAAGAATTCTTGATTTCTTTTGTGTTTGCAATTGATTGAAGAATCAAAAAGGAAATGCAGAAGAAAAATAGTAATATAGTAGAGAGAAAATTTTCTATTTAGCTATACTTGTTTATGTGAGCACACAGTTTAAATACCTTTTGTCCCATATCTATCATATTGTATTTTACCTTTATTAAGCCTTTTATAAATACCGTTGTATTACTTACATATTTGAATAATAAGATACTCTGTTTCTTTTCAAATACCTCCTGTCTTCTTCCTCTCTGTTTCCCGCGCTCAACCTCTTACATGGTATCAGGCGGCCAGGATGGGAGATCAAGAAGCATCATCGTCCCTCCCTCCCGTCTCCACCGTGACACCCACGGCAATCTCAGAACTCACTCTTCCTCCCACCCTCAAATTCATCATCTCCAACATCAAGAACCTGATGTCCTACTCCCTCACCTCCGACAACTATGCTCTGTGGCGGTCTCAGATCTTTCAACACCTATCGGCGAACGGATACGCCGATCACCTAACCGGAAAAACACACCCCCCGCCGGACAGCAGCACTCAAGAATACGCCCAGTGGCGACTCATTGATAGCAACTTGATCTCAGCCTTATTCTCTACGATTTCAACCACCATTCTTCCCTACGTCATCACCTCTTCCACGGTTCATGAGGTCTGGACCGTTCTTGAGCGACGACTCCAATCTTCTAGTCGCTCTCGCATCTTACAACTAAAGAACGAGCTCCACCACGTTCAAATGAACAACCTCACGATGCAGCAATACTTGGCTCATATCAAGACCATCGTCAATACCATTGCCGCCTCCGGGGCCACCGTGGATCCTGAAGATATCGTTCTACATACATTGAACGGTCTTCCGGCTAGCTTCAATTCCATAAAGACATATATACGCTCCTCTTCGCAGCCCGCTGATCTTGACGCTCTATACTCGCTTTTATGTAGCGAAGAAATACACGTGAATCAAGATATCAAGAAAGATTCCTCCCCGGCTCCTGCAGCCTACTACACCACCAATTCCAATCAAAATCGCAACAAACTCCAGAAACGGAACCAGAAATACCGTAACACTTCGAACAGACCCACCAATAAGCCGGATTCATCTTCTTTATCTCAGCCCAGCTCAGGTAATCGACCGACTTGCCAAATCTGCGGCAAGATCGGTCACGTTGCCATCAATTGCTGGCACAGGTACGCACCTGCTAACACAACCGGATCTGGCTCCCGATCCCTTCTTGCTCAACCTACTTCAGACAACACTCAAACCTGGGTAATGGATTCCGGCGCCACGGCTCACATGACGGCTGACAGCACGAACCTTCAACACTCCAATGCATACCACGGCCAAGACTCTGTCTCCACGGCTAATGGCTCCTCAATACCCATCCAAAACTTTGGACAAGGTTTGCTTCCCCTGCCTAATTCGCCGCGTAAGCTCCATCTCTGTCATCTCCTTCATGTACCTGCTTTAACACACAACCTAATATCTGTTTCAAAGCTAACACAAGAAAACGATGTTACTATTACATTTGATTCTAATGGCTTTGATATTAAGGATGTTCAGACTCAACAGCCCCTTCTTCGTGGTCGACTGCATAATGGAGTCTATCAACTTCAAATAACACCAGACGCTCGGACGAAGGCTCTTCACGCTTCCACCTCCTCCTCCACTATGTGGCACGCCCGTCTTGGTCATCCGAACAATAAAATCTTTTATACTCTTGTTTCTCGCATTTCTAATTTGCAACATATTCCATCTGATTTTCAATGTCAATCGTGTAGCATGGCTAAAAGCCATAAGCAAACATTCAAAAATCGGCAATCGGTCACCACACATTCGTTTGAATTAATTCACTCGGATGTATGGGGACCAATTCCGACCTCCTGTTCAAACAATTTTCGATACTATGTTGTTTTCATCGATGATTTTACTAGATTCACATGGATTTACTTTATGCGCACCAAGAATGAAACCTTCTCTTGTTTTAAAAATTTATTGAGCATGATACATAATCAATTCAATGCGACTCCAAAAATATTTCGTTCGGACTCAGGCGGTGAATTTATTAGCAACGAGTTTACGAACTACTTGAACTCTCTCGGATACTACATCAACTCACCTGTCCTCATACGCCCGAACAGAACGGCGTAGCAGAGAGAAAGCATCGGCATCTACTCGACATCACTCGAACACTGCTAATCGCTTCCGGTCTCCCAAACCTATTCTGGACAGATTCTGTTTCAACTGCAAACTATCTCATAAACAGGCTTCCATCTAAATCAATCGTTCTACAGACCCCTTTTCAAAAACTGTACAACAACCCACCGGACTACGACAACCTCCGAACTTTCGGTTGCCTATGCTATCCATGGTTACAACCGTATGCCACAGACAAGCTGTGTAATATCAGTTCTGCTCCAGGTTCGTCCGGGACGAAGTTGGATCGTCCGGGACGATCGGTACAGGTTGTGCAGAAAATCAGTTTTGGTTGTATGATTCGTCGGGATGAAAATTTGGATCGTCTGGACGAAAATTCTCCCGAGGACCTGTCGCCGGGGACGATGATGAAAATTTCGTCTGGACGAGGATTTTCCAGAGCACACATCGTCCGGGACGAAGTGCGATCGTCCAGGACGATCTGAGCATTTCTTAAGGGAAATGAGATATTTTGAGGAGAGAGAAAATTTTTTTATAAAATATCAGATTTTGATCCGAGGAGAGAGGAAGAAAAAGAGAAAAAGGAAAAGTTGATTTCGGGAAGCCGCGGGTCCGTTTTCGTTCGTCGAGACTGTTGAGGATTTTGCTGTACGCAAGGTAAGGCACATTCCGCCTTTCTCAATTTTCAGAACCGTCGAGTTTGGCGGTGTTTTCTGTCCGGATTTCGTTTCCGTTACCGATTTTCGTCCGTAACTTTTGATTGATTCAGTTTTTACCGCGTAACTTTCTGTATATTGTTGAAGTGCCGAGTGTGCAGTTTTTGGTTATTTTCCGAAGATTTTTGTCCGGGTATTTTTGATTCGGCAGCGTTTTCAGTTGATTACATTTTTCTGTGAATCCGTAAATTCTCTGTGCAGTAGAATAAATGTTCTGGAATATGATTATCTATGTTCTGTGCGAATTTGGTAAATTTTCTTTGTAGGAAATTTTGTGTAAATTCCGTCTACTGCCGTTGTGCTGCCCGATTTTTTGTCTGATTTCTGATTTGCCCGGATTTCTTCTGAATTGAAATGCTATATGTATGTGCTATAAAAAGGGAGTTATAAGGGGCCTGGATCCTATGAGATTCAGTAAGTGTCAGGGAAATCTGAAATGAGCTCAAATCTGAAAATCTGATATCTGTTCTGTTCCGGATCCGATGAAATCTGTTCTGGTGATGTAAGCACATCTGTTCTGGTGCCGTGAGCACAAAGGGAGTTATAAGGGGCCTGAATCCAAAGAGATTCAGTCAGTGTCAGGGAATTTAGCTATTAAATATATATCTGATATCTGATATCTAATTTGATCTGACTCTGCTTTCTGTATCCGTTCTGTAAGCGATAATAAGTTCCGTACGATATGATCTGATTTCTGTCTGATGAGTTTGGTTTTGAATTCTGAAAGTTTTGATTGGAGGTTTGTTGCTTTGCTGAGCTGTTGAGCTCACTCTTGTTTTCTGGTGGTTTTCAGGTTCTGGGAAAGGGAAGGAAGTCCAGGAGTAGATTTCTGAGTCTGATTCGTATAGGTACTTGTTGTACCTTTTGATTTTTGTACAGTCATGGCTTTTCTGTTCTGTCTTTCTTTCTGTTCAAAAGCCATGCATTGTATTTGTAGATGATTGTATTTGAGGAAAAGACAAGATAGATGTTTTGTTCTGCTGTATTTGGTGATTTATAGTAGCTCTGTTGTTCTGCGTTTGTGTGGCCGTTTTAAGAATTATTTGGAAGATTCAGTTCCGAAACCAATTCCCAAACCAGATCCTGGTTAGTTTGTTTAGGCTGGTCGCGATCCGGTTTGGGCGGGATCCGTCCCCGTCGAATCGGGTCGTGACAAAGCCTTTTGAGTGGTATCAGAGCACTGGTTTGGAAACTGGTTGGATTGTAAGACAAAGACAGAGCTATAGGAAGTGATCAGTGAGTCTGTCTGGGGGTAGTTTTGGGTCGTTTGGCTTTTTATTGTGTTGTTTTCGTGTTGTTTTTGTGATAGTTTTCCGGATTTTCTGGATTTTTCTGTATGGATCAGCCAGACCCAGACATGACAGACGGGCAGAGTGCCAGTCAGGCAGCACCAGTGGGGAGTACAGCCCCAGTGGCCGGTGCTGATACACTTGCTCAGTTTGCTACACTTGTTGCTCAGATGATGAGCGAGACTCAGAGCAGAGCTGTTACTGTCAGATCAGAGGATATTGATAGACATTTACAGTTATTTTTGAGGTTGAAACCTCCGAGATTTGAGGGCGCTGTTGAGCCCAAAGCAGCCGAGGAGTGGCTGAGGAGATTGGAAAAGACTTTTGATGGGATGCAGTGTCCAGCGGATAGGAAAGTTCCGTTGGCAGTTTTTCTGTTGGATGGAGAGGCTGAGCACTGGTGGGAAGGCCAGCAGGCGGCCAGATTTCAGGGTAGGCTGAACTCTTTGATCACTTGGGACGAGTTCACTGAGGTATTTCGAGACTGGTTTGTTCCCCCTTCTGCACGACAGCAGATGCAGGAGAGTTTTCTGAGACTGGTTCAGGGGAGCAAGACGGTAATGCAGTACGAGGCTGAGTTTACTGCACTAGCCAGGTATGCTCCGCAGCTAGTGAGCACTTCTGCTGAGAGGTGCTACAGATTTCTGAGGGGATTGCGAGATAGTCTGAGGCAGCCCCTGGTGCCTTTTCACATTTCTGATTTCGCTGAGCTTGTGGAGCGAGCTCGTCTGATTGAGAATGATCTGATGGCTACTCAGCAGCGGTGGACTGCGAGTAGGAAGAGATTTGGCGGTGAGGCTTCTGGCAGTGGTTCCTCTGGGAAGAGGAGATTTGTGACTGGTTCTGGATCCGGAGTCAACAGATCTGACTCCAGGAGGAGTGGAGAATCGTCTGGTACTACTACCAGTACGACGAGTTCAGGATCTGTCAGTGGGACACCTGTGTGCCAGAGTTGTGGACGGCGACATCATGGCCAGTGCTATAGGATGGCTGGTCTGTGTTTCAGATGTGGTCAGCCTGGACATAGGATTGCAGAGTGTCCACAGGCTGGATTTGATCGACGTTCTGAGTTCCGACCTAAGGGCTCTGTTAGACCTACCGGTTCTGCAGCAGGAAGACCGAGGACTGTTCCTCCTCGCCCTGAGGGATTTTCTGGAAGAGGTGGTAGTACTAGTTCTGGACCACGGAGACCACCTACGGTTCAGAGGGAGCAGAGTAGTTATGTTGCTTCAGCTCCTGCTCCAGTTCAGCCACGAGTTTACAGCCTGAGTCAGCAGGAGGCTCGTGATGCTCCGGATGTTGTGACAGGTACGATTTATATTTCTGATCAGCCCTGTCGTGTTTTGTTTGACTCTGGAGCTAGTCACTCTTTTCTGTCCGAGCGCTGTTTTGAGCTTTTGCGTTTGGATTCTGTTTTGTTGCCGATTTCTCTTTCTGTGATTTTACCGGCTGGAAGTAATTTGATTGCCCGCAAGTTTTGTTTTTGTGAGATTGACATTGCTGGCAAGAAGTGGAAGTCAAGCCTGATTTTGTTACCGATTTCTTCGTATGACGTAATTTTGGGCATGGATTGGCTGAGTCTGTATGAGGCTCAGATTGATTGTCTGAAGAAGCAAGTGAGTTTGCTTGTGGCTGGAGAGAGAGTTGTATTTCAGGGATTACGAGGTGTTCTCTCCAGTCTGATTTCTGCGTTGGAGGTGAGCAAAATGTGGAAGAAGGGTTACCCAGTGTTTTTGGCTTCGGTGCGGGATCTGAACATGGAGGTTGGTTCTGTTTCTGAGATCCCAGTGGTACGGGAGTTTGCTGATGTTTTTCCTGAGGAGTTGGTTGGTTTACCTCCGGATAGAGAGGTGGAGTTCTCTATCGATGTTTTTCCGGGTACAGCTCCTATATCAAAAGCTCCGTACAGAATGGCACCGAAAGAACTTTCTGAGTTGAAAGTTCAGCTTCAGGAGCTAGTTGACAGAGGTTTTGTCCGTCCTAGTGTTTCGCCTTGGGGAGCACCTGTTTTGTTCGTAAAGAAGAAGGACGGGACACTCCGTATGTGTGTTGATTACAGAAATTTGAACAAGGTCACTATCAAGAATAAGTATCCTTTGCCTCGGATCGACGACTTGTTTGATCAACTTTCCGGATCTTCAGTATTTTCGAAGATTGATTTGCGATCCGGATACTATCAGGTGAAGGTGAAGGAATCTGATGTGGTGAAGACTGCTTTCAGTACTCGGTACGGGCACTACGAGTTTTTAGTTATGCCTTTTGGGGTAACCAATGCGCCTGCTATTTTCATGGATCTGATGAACCGAGTATTCAGGGAGTTTCTGGATCAGTTCGTGATCGTCTTTATTGATGATATTTTGGTGTATTCTGCTTCTGAGGATGAGCATGCCAGACATTTGAGCATTGTGTTGGAAACCTTAAGGCGGCATCAGCTGTATGCCAAGTTCTCCAAGTGTGAATTCTGGCTGAAGAGTATTTCTTTTCTGGGGGCATGTGATTAGCGGAGAAGGCATTTCTGTTGATCCCCAGAAGATTCAGGCGGTTGCTGATTGGCCAAGGCCGACTACGGTATTTGAGGTACGTAGTTTCTTGGGCATGGCCGGGTATTATAGGAAATTTGTGAAGGGATTTTCACAGATTTCGACACCTCTGACGAGACTGACGCAGAAGTCAGTAGCTTTTGTTTGGACACCGGAGTGTGAAGCTAGTTTTCAGAAATTGAAGGACTGTTTGACTTCAGCTCCAGTGTTAGCACTTCCGTCAGGTACGGAAGGTTTTCAGGTCTTCAGTGATGCTTCACTGAAAGGACTGGGATGTGTTCTGATGCAGCGTGGTCAGGTAATTGCTTATGCTTCTAGACAGTTAAAGCCACATGAGAAGAATTACCCGACGCACGATCTGGAGTTAGCTGCTGTAGTATTTGCTTTGAAGATTTGGCGTCATTATCTGTATGGCGTCAGTTGTGAGATCTTTACTGATCATAAGAGCCTGAAGTATATTTTTACTCAGAAAGATCTGAACCTGAGACAGAGAAGGTGGCTCGAGTTAATCAAGGACTATGATCTGACTATTCAGTACCAGCCTGGGAAGGCTAATGTGGTAGCGGACGCTTTGAGCAGGAAGTCTTCTGGATTATCAGGTATTCAGCTTACTTCCGATGACTTTCTGATTCGAGATATGGAACGCTTGCAGTTGGAGGTGATTCTCTCCAATGGGTTGGATTTGGCTCAGATGAGTATTCAGTCTAATTTGGAGACAAGGATTCAAGAAGCCCAGAAGTCAGATTCTGATTATTCGAAGTTGATTGCTCAGATTGGATCTGGTAAGACTCCTGAACTTCGAATTTCTGATTCTGGTGCTATTTTCTGCAAGAACAGGTTATGGGTACCTGTATTTGGAGATTTGAGGCAGGAGATTCTGTATGAATCTCATCATTCTGGCTATACTATTCATCCAGGCAGTGGTAAGATGTATGCTGATATGAAACTATTATTTTGGTGGCCTGGGATGAAGAAGGATGTGGCGGAGTTTGTGTCGAGATGCGAGGCCTGGCAGTTGGTGAAGGCAGAGCATCAGCGACCAGGTGGACTGTTGCAGTCGTTGCCTATCCCTGAGTGGAAGTGGGAGGAGGTGACAATGGATTTTGCGATGGGTTTTCCTCGATCACGGCAAGGACACGATGCCATCTGGGTAGTCGTAGATCGATTGACGAAGTCAGCCCATTTTCTTCCGATCAGACAGACTGATTCAGTAGAGCGCTTGGCACAGGTTTATGTTAAGGAGATTATCAGATTGCACGGTGTGCCTCGCGTGATTGTATCTGATCGAGACGGACGTTTTACTTCCAGACTTTGGAAGGGCATTCAGCAAGGCTTGGGTACTAAACTGCATTTCAGTACAGCTTTTCATCCTCAGACTGATGGACAGTCTGAGAGGACCATTCAGGTATTGGAAGATCTATTGAGATTTTGTGTTTTAGATTTTGGAGGAAGCTGGGAAGATCATATCCCTTTGATTGAGTTTGCTTACAACAATAGCTTCCAATCCAGTATTGGTATGGCACCGTACGAGGCTTTGTATGGCAGGAAGTGCCGGACTCCTTTGACTCTGACGGAGGTCGGAGATAGACAGACTTTGGGTGCCACTTTTGCTGATGAAACTGTTCAGAAAATTAACTTGATTAAAGAAAGATTGAAAGCAGCTCAGGACCGTCAACAGAAGTATTACAATCAGAAGCACAGGTTCGTTGAGTTTCAAGTCGGTGACTTTGTGTATGTCAAAGTCAGCCCGATGAAAGGTGTGAGCAGATTTGGTCATGTAAGCAAGCTTAGTCCAAGGTATGTTGGACCTTTTGAAATTTTAGAAAGGATTGGGAAAGCGGCTTACAGACTTTTGCTTTCTGATTCGATGCCCGACGTGCATAATGTGTTTCATGTATCCACTTTGAGGAAGTGGGTATCAGACTCTGGTAAGAAGGTATCTGCTGATGAGGTTGAGATTCAGGAGAATCTGGCGTACAAGGAAGAGCCAGAGTTGATTTTGGCATACGACGTCCGAAAACTACGAAGTAAACAGATTCCGATGGTTAAAGTCCAGTGGAAGCACCGTACTGCACGGGAAGCCACTTGGGAGAAGGAATCTGACATGAGACAGTCGTACCCATACTTGTTTTGACTGAGGTTGGATTGGATAATGTCGAGGACGACATTTTTTTTTAAGTTGGGGAGATTGTAATATCAGTTCTGCTCCAGGTTCGTCCGGGACGAAGTTGGATCGTCCGGGACGATCGGTACAGGTTGTGCAGAAAATCAGTTTTGGTTGTATGATTCGTCGGGACGAAAATTTGGATCGTCTGGACGAAAATTCTCCCGAGGACCTGTCGCCGGGGACGATGATGAAAATTTCGTCTGGACGAGGATTTTCCAGAGCACACATCGTCCGGGACGAAGTGCGATCGTCCAGGACGATCTGAGCATTTCTTAAGGGAAATGAGATATTTTGAGGAGAGAGAAAAAATTTTATAAAATATCAGATTTTGATCCGAGGAGAGAGGAAGAAAAAGAGAAAAAGGAAAAGTTGATTTCGGGAAGCCGCGGGTCCGTTTTCGTTCGTCGAGACTGTTGAGGATTTTGCTGTACGCAAGGTAAGGCACATTCCGCCTTTCTCAATTTTCAGAACCGTCGAGTTTGGCGGTGTTTTCTGTCCGGATTTCGTTTCCGTTACCGATTTTCGTCCGTAACTTTTGATTGATTCAGTTTTTACCGCGTAACTTTCTGTATATTGTTGAAGTGCCGAGTGTGCAGTTTTTGGTTATTTTCCGAAGATTTTTGTCCGGGTATTTTTGATTCGGCAGCGTTTTCAGTTGATTACATTTTTCTGTGAATCCGTAAATTTTCTGTGCAGTAGAATAAATGTTCTGGAATATGATTATCTATGTTCTGTGCGAATTTGGTAAATTTTCTTTGCAGGAAATTTTGTGTAAATTCCGTCTACTGCCGTTGTGCTGCCCGATTTTTTGTCTGATTTCTGATTTGCCCGGATTTCTTCTGAATTGAAATGCTATCTGTATGTGCTATAAAAAGGGAGTTATAAGGGGCCTGGATCCTATGAGATTCAGTAAGTGTCAGGGAAATCTGAAATGAGCTCAAATCTGAAAATCTGATATCTGTTCTGTTCCGGATCCGATGAAATCTGTTCTGATGCTGTAAGCACATCTGTTCTGGTGCCGTGAGCACAAAGGGAGTTATAAGGGGCCTGAATCCAAAGAGATTCAGTCAGTGTCAGGGAATTTAGCTATTAAATATATATCTGATATCTGATATCTAATTTGATCTGACTCTGCTTTCTGTATCCGTTCTGTAAGCGATAATAAGTTCCGTACGATATGATCTGATTTCTGTCTGATGAGTTTGGTTTTGAATTCTGAAAGTTTTGATTGGAGGTTTGTTGCTTTGCTGAGCTGTTGAGCTCACTCTTGTTTTCTGGTGGTTTTCAGGTTCTGGGAAAGGGAAGGAAGTCCAGGAGTAGATTTCTGAGTCTGATTCGTATAGGTACTTGTTGTACCTTTTGATTTTTGTACAGTCATGGCTTTTCTGTTCTGTCTTTCTTTCTGTTCAAAAGCCATGCACTGTATTTGTAGATGATTGTATTTGAGGAAAAGACAAGATAGATGTTTTGTTCCGCTGTATTTGGTGATTTATAGTAGCTCTGTTGTTCTGCGTTTGTGTGGCCGTTTTGAGAATTATTTGGAAGATTCAGTTCCGAAACAAATTCCCAAACCAGATCCTGGTTAGTTTGTTTAGGCTGGTCGCGATCCGGTTTGGGCGGGATCCGTCCCCGTCGAATCGGGTCGTGACAAGCTGTCCCCCCCCCCGCTCCCAACCTTGTCTATTTCTTGGCTACTCCACCAACCATAAGGGATATAAGTGTTACAATATAGCAACCAACAAAACGCAAATCTCTCGCCATGTCGTATTTCACGAGACAACATTTCCTCTTCTAAATACAGATTCTCAGCATACAAACTCCACGCAGACGACACCGAACAATATGCCTCCGCTACTACTGGTACCGGCCTCAACCACAACCAGCCAAGCCAATCTACCAAGTGTCAGACCGTCCAGCAGCATTCCAGTCCCATATCCAGCTCTAACAGAGCCTGTCCCTCTTCCCTCTTCTCAGCTGCCGCATGATCTACCGATTCACACAGATCGTTCTCTACCAACACATCCCATGCAAACACGATCCAAATCAGGTATATCAAAACCGAAACAATTTATTTCTTTACTCGGCAATGCAGGGAACACAGTCACGCCAACTACGCACAACCAAGCATCAAAACACCTGCACTGGAAAAATGCTATGACAAATGAATACCAGGCTCTAATTAAGCAGCGCACCTGGTCCCTCGTACCAGCTCCTCCAAACAAACAAGTAATCGGATGTAAATGGACCTACAAGACGAAAACATTACCCTCCGGGCAGATTGACCGCTATAAGGCTCGGCTCGTCGCACTCGGCTACGCGCAAAACTTCGGCGAGCACTACAACGAAACATTTAGCCCAGTGGCTAAAATGGTCACTATACGTATGCTTCTGATTCTTGCTGTCAACCGGAAATGGCCAATGCTCCAATTAGACGTCTCAAATGCGTTTCTTCACGGCGACCTTTCTGAGGACATCTATATGCGACAGCTACCCGGTTTTGAAGATCCTCAACATCCCACCGCCGTTTGTAAACTGCACAAGTCCCTGTATGGCCTCAAACAAGCCCCGCGACAGTGGTTTCAAAAATTCACCAACTTCCTACAATCTCGCGGTTTCAGGTTTAGTCGTTCCGACCCCTCCCTTTTAATTTACAACAAATCCAATGTTCACATTTTTCTACTCATTTATGTGGACGATATACTCGTTACTGGTACCGATCCCGCACAAATCCAGCTTCTTCTTCAAGATCTTCATTCCCATTTTGCTCTTAAACAGCTTGGCCAGATTTCGCTGTTTCTCGGTATTCAAGTGACTCGAACAGCAAATGGATTCTTCCTCAATCAAGGACACTACGCGCAGAAACTCATTCAAGATGCCGGTCTCACCGATTGCAAAGCCGCTCCTACTCCTATAACTCCGGCCTCCAAGCATTCGCCCGCTGACAGTCCACCGTTTCGCAACGCCTACCTCTATCGTCGTCTCGCGGGCTCTCTTCAATACCTCTCCATCACTCGACCAGACATTGCATTCGCAACTAATCAAGCTTGTCAACATATGCAACATCCGACTGATCATGATTTTCAAAACATCAAACGGATTCTACGATATGTGAAGGGTACCTACGCCTACGGACTTCCTATCACACCCGGCGACATCACTCTTCGCACCTTCACCGACGCCGACTGGGCTTCCGATCACAGCGATCGGAAATCCGTCTCAGGATTCTGCACTTTCATGGGACCAAATCTTCTCTCCTGGTCCGTTAAGAAACAGGCAACGGTTGCCAAGTCTTCTACAGAGGCAGAATATCGAGCTCTCTCGGCAGCCACGTCGGACGTTCTTTGGCTTCGGCGTCTCGCAGAGGAACTCCTCTTCGGCAAACAGAACCAACCATTATACACTGCGATAATCTCTCCGCCATTGCTATCGCGAGAAATCCGATATTTCACGCCCGCACCAAGCACATCGAAATCGACTTTCAATTCATCCGGCAACATCTTCTCACTGGGAACATTCGCATACAGCACATTGAGTCTCAAGAACAGATTGCCGATATTCTTACAAAGTCTTTTTCCAGTTCTCGCTTCAATTATCTCGTCTCCAAATTGACCATTCGTCCGACGAATGATCAATTTGAGGGGGAATGTGAGCACACAGTTTAAATACCTTTTGTCCCATATCTATCATATTGTATTTTACCTTTATTAAGCCTTTTATAAATACCGTTGTATTACTTACATATTTGAATAATAAGATACTCTGTTTCTTTTCAAATACCTCCTGTCTTCTTCCTCTCTGTTTCCCGCGCTCAACCTCTTACAGTTTAGCTATTTTTATTTTACTATACTTGTTTAGCTGTTTTTATATACACAAGTATAATTAAATAGAAATAGAAGGGATTATAATTTGATATTATAAAACCTTTGTTTCTTCGCCTTTCAAAATTTTGTTTGTTTAACTGGGCAATTGTACTATGTGGAGTTCTATGGTCTAATTCTTTTATCTACTTTTTTGTGAAATCAAGATGCTCTGAGGCATTTTTTCGCAAGTAGAATTGCTGATATAAAGGACGTACTCATTGGTGTGGAATTGTCTAAATTTTGTTTCGTGTGCTCACAACAGCTTGGTTATAATGGACGAATCTCTATAACTGCTTCTTTCTGTGTAAACTTTGGATGTAAGCAGGAATCAGTTTGAGATAATTGATAATCTTGGCAAGAGCTCAAGATTGAGTCAACTAGATCTATGATTCAACCACCTATAGCATGTTTGAGTCAAGTAAATATATCTTGCCGGGTCACTGCATGCTCAATAATAGAAGTAGTTGTGAACTCTTCGATGTTGTGTTCTTATGTATTTCTCTCATAATATAATGTTCTATTTTCTACATTTCTTTGCCAGATAAGTCTTGATTGGAAGTTGGTCATTGGAGTTTGATAATATTTTGGACTTCATGTATGTTTTTTCTGGCATGACATGCAGCGTAACTTTGGCCTTCTTAGCTATGATTTCAGTAATGTTTCTATTGAGTTTAAATAGGGGCAGCGAATAATATGCCCCTTTGCTAGATTTCTCTCCAATGATTATTATACTATTTATGAGAGAAGCATGACCTTGTCGTGCTTATATTTCTACCAATTATAACATTGGTATATAGCATTGATATCATAATGTTGGAAAAAAAAAACTCTTTTAATGATTAAAGATCATATGATTGATCAATTGCAGAGAAATTATTAATGCTTAATGTGGCAATGATCTATAGTTAGTTGTTGAACTACAAATAGAACTATTTTTACGGAACCAATTACAATATTAACAAATGAACTAAAATTTAAATGCAAGATTGGGCTTTTTTTTGGGTAATCAATTTTATTATATGATTGGAACTTACCTAAGTACAAAATGATCAAACTAAGTGATGTTGCATAGATAAAGGAAAATGAGCTTCGTTAGTGCTGGTGAATCAAAGTGGACTTCACTTGGCTATTGCAAACCATTTTTCATTTTTGCGAAGTACATGCATGGTGCATCACTTCCTTGAGAATCAGCTAGCACCATCTTATCTTTTATTTTTGTTTAAGAAAAAAAAGTTTTGACAATTTATTATCTTTACATTTTACATGTAGCGGTAGTTTTTTTTTTTACCGATTTTAATGGATTGTTGTATTTCTACAATATTCAACTAATGATTGAATTCAAGTTCTATTCACTAATTCTAATAGATTAAAAAAAAAAATTCATTTTTTTCATCAAGAATCATATCATCTTAAGAATTATGCCTCAATTTTCTTAATTTTAATTATCATTAAGAAAAATATTATTTATAGATTTATTAATAATGATAATTTATTATTTTATAGAGAATTATGCCCTCCATTGTTGGATCAATGGTGTCACCACCTCCATTATATTGCAAGTGGTTGGTTCTTCTTCCACTTCTCAAATGGAACCGAAGTAGAAGAAGGATAAAGCTTCGGGCTCCGGAAGAAATCATTAGATGAAAGCTATGGGTATGGTAGTGTTCTTCATCCTTTCATACAACTAATGCTTTAGAGCATCTCCAACGGAACTCCAAGCCCTTGAATGCCGTCGCCCCGGAGCTCTATCTGAACGGTAAAATTTCCGCTATTTCCTTGCGGGTGAACAGTGGGAAGCCAATATTGACGTTGCACTGTTCATCATCGCTATTTTTCTGCATCTACCGAACTTGCCAAGAAATAGCGCGAAAGAAAAAAAGGTCATTACCTTCGCAAAATGGAGTTCGATTGGAGATGAATCACGGCATTTTTAGGTTTCACGAAATTTTGGAGTGAAAAATGCGATATAAATGAGAAAAAATGGCTTATTAATTTCAATTTTTTTGTAATTCTATGAAGCTTGAAAAAAATTGTTTACATTCAGTCTCGATAAAATATCAATTGTTCCCTAATATTATGATCCAACCAATCTCTCATTTAAATAATGGCCGGAAAGCAAATATTTTTTTTCCCCTTTTTTTAATTTTAACTATTTAGAGAAATTAGAGGGCCAATGAGTTGATTATATCATGATAAGCGATGACACTTTTTTTTTGGAATAATTATAAGAAAAATTTGATTAAGTTATTGAAATTAAATAAGAGACTTAATTTTAAAATGAATTCCAAATTTGTAGAAGAAACTTTTTTATTATGTCAAAAATTAATATTTTTATCATATTTTTTTATAAACAAAGTAATTTTAGATTTTCAATAAAAATATCGTGTAAATAAAGACAATGATATAGTTACTAGGTTTTTAATCATATATACTATCACTCTCTTTTTCATTATCATTTAATTCTTCCGTTGCAATAGAATGAATGAGGAATGATAATTCATAAAATTAACTTCTAATTCATAATAGTTATTGTAATATAAATAGTAGTTAATTAACAATGATCAATTTTAGCATGAATTATATTATAGTAATATAATTAATAATTATAATAATTTAAAGTGATTAGTTTAGATTTTTTATTTTTAATAATGATAAGTAATTTAGACATTCATAAAATGAATTTTTTTTTAAATTTTAATTCATATACATTTAATGCACGGCCAATAAAACTATAATTAAAATAATTGAAATGAAATGTTAGGCTGAATTTGAGTAATTATAATGGAAGGTTAAGATTCTAGTTGGATGCTTCAAGCATCTTTTATAATAGTTAGTATTAGGGGTGTCAATTTCGGGTCGAACCCGAAACTAACCCGGGTTCAAACGGGTCGACCCTAACTCAACCCGGGTAGACAAACGGGTCGAAAATTCGAACCCGGACCCGACCTAGCGGGTTGCCTAGTTGACCCGACCCGACCCGGTTTTGGGTTTTGCTGGCGCCAGAACGGCGGCGGGCGGACGCAAGCGGGGCAGCAGCGCGGGCGGGCGCGGGACGCGCACTGGGCAGCACAGTAGCGGGCGCAGGCGCGCATCGCGCTGGGCAGCAGACGTGCGGGCAGCGGGCGCTGGCACGGGCAGCGCGGGTGGGAGCAGCTAGGGCGGGCAGCGCGGGTGGGGGCAGCTAGGGCGGGCAGCGGCGGGATTCGAATTTTTTTGAATTAAACGGGTTTGCGGGTTGACCCGGCAACCCGTCGGGTCAACCCGGCAACCCGTCGGGTCAACCCGAACCGACCCGTTTTTTAAACGGGTCAATTTCTGGAACCCGAACCCGACCCGTTTTGAAATCGGGTCGGGTCCATCCCGAATTTTCCTGGTCGGGTCCGGGTCGGGTTTTCGTGTCGTGTCAAATATTGACACCCCTAGTTAGTATATAATAAAAACCTCATAACTATTTGTAGAATATATATTAATCCTTTATTGCACATCTAACAATCACTCCCTTTTGGTTGAATTTCTCCGTATATTTTACCTTCTTCTAAAATCAACCTTTGCTCCTTCTATTTTAGGCATAATTAAAATATTTATATTTTAATGAATATTCTCTTATATATTTCATAAATTCTAAATCCGCCATCCTAAACTGACTCATAATTCAATGATCTTAACCCTCACTATTGTAGGCAATCAACATGTGATTACTATTATAACCATTATGATGATTATCATCATAATAATAAATATCTTAATTTACATTATTCACATACTTAGCAAGAGACAAATAATAAATATCTTAATTTCATTGTCTCTCAATTGAACCAATAATTCATTTGTGTTATTTTTATCATAAGATGGTAAACTATGGATGATCAGCTGTTCTTTTGTGAATGAATTAAAATAAATTTGCTCTCCCTTTTATCCTTTTAATATAGTATATAAATATCATGCTATATTTTATATTTATAATGAAAATTTAAGTTTTTTTTCTAAATGTGAATGGATTGTTTTTATGATAATATTAGTTCTACAGAGAAAAAAATATATATTTTAGTATTGAATTGTAAAATTATATTAATATATTTTCTATACGATAATTTAAAAAAAATATATATAATTTTTCATTAATATAATTAATAATTAGAATTATTTAAAGTATAAAATTAATAACTTTATTTTTTATAAAAATAATATAATTAAAAGTTTCATAAGATAAATTTTTATTGTTAAAATTTTAATCAGGTACATTTAATGTACATATAATAAAAATAGCAAGATGCACTAAGTACACATGCACTAATATTAATATAAAATTTAATAACATTAATATAGCATATCATAAATCATTTTTAAATTTTAATTATATATTTTTATTTTTTTTAAATTTTATTTAAATGTATATGATATACACGTGCATTTATACTAGTTTATTAAATGAGTAAATCAAACATAAATTTTGTACACCAAATTTAGATAAAATTAATAAATTATATCATTTATTGAAACTCCTGCAATTCACATATCTTTTTATTTTCGGCATCAAATTTTTATTAAAATTTGCTCCATTTTATCGCTTTAAAAGTTAAAACCACAGACAAAACAAACAATTTATTCTCCCTGCGGAGGTTCGACAATCGCGACATAATTAGTTGACTAACAGTCAATGCTTTGGTTCGTGGCGGGCCTCACTGAAAGAACTGGACCATCCCCCGTCTCGAGGAGATTATTATCGACACAATTCCTGTTTCCTCTGCACTCGGTCACTTGAACTCGGACTGCCCACTACCGACTGCCGGGTGGAGCACGAGAAAAGCTGCCCTTCCTCAGCCTTCGGTGAGCCCCTCTTTCTCTTCCTTCGTCACCTTCTAGATTTACTATTCCTCATAAGAGAATTTACCGTTTGCTGCATTGGATATTGGTCGAAGTTGGAATCTATAGGCATAGAAAATGCGGCCTCGATGAATTTTATGCGAAGCGTGGAGCGTTTCTAGCAGGCGTTTGGTGAGCTTTACTTGAAATTAGCTCGCCTTGATTTCGATTATGTAAATAATGCACCTTTTAGATGTAGGGTTTTCTGGTTCTGGTGAAAAGAACGAGCTTGACATGGAGAAATCATATGATTTGATGGCGTTTGGCGTTAGGAATTGTTGAGCAGTAATGAGCTATCTTTCTCTCTCATTTGACTCATTCTCGACCAGTGCTTCGCTGCATGAGAGGTCAACGGTACGAAACCATGACTGGTGGTTCTTGTCAATTATATGAAAGTGTTATAGTAACGCTTTGCTCCCTACTTAAAATAGCAAATTTGCAAGTTGATGAAAGTTTTGGCGACCATTCATGGAACTTTTGTGTTATATTTATCTTAAGTAACACACGGTTCAGGATTTCTGTGGAATCATAGTTTTTGGCAATGGAAACCATCTGGCAACACAAAAGTTAACCATATAAATTTTTCTGTTTTTTGGTTGCGATGAGAAATTGAGGCAATAGCAATTCGGGTAATGTAGTTTAGGTGCTACAGCTGTCAATTGTAAGCTTTGAAAACTAGAAAATTTTTGTTTAATGAAAACGTATTTTCGTGTATATAAGTTAAATAGATCCAGAATTTGAGATTTCTAGATCGTTCCCTTTTGCAAAGCAGATGTATTCATCATGATTCCATGTCGACGTATGTAATTATTTCCTAATTAACTACATGTTTAAGCTCAATCATAACCCAAGATTCCATTAATTTGCCTGCCTTAGTTGAATCATGGTTAATGACCTCATGTCCTTGACAATGTCTCTGAAATACTTTCACGTGAAGAATATAACAGTTGAAGGATTAACATGAATTTGAAAGGCTCATGTGAAGTTTTAATACCCATGACGTGATGTGGGGTGGTAAATCGTTGGATCGTTGGAAGAAGAGGATGCAAGAAGGAATTTCCCAATCCAGGGAATAAATACAAACAACAAGCTTCTAAAACTTCAAAGATAATTATATTTCATCAATCAATCTTCTTTTCTTACAATAGCTTGTATATATAATCATGATAGAATATTTTAGAAAGCCTACACCTAAGCTAACAATAGATAAACTATTCCTTAGGTGTGCTATAACTACGATGTTCCTACATCATACTCCTCTAGCATCAAAAAGAGCTCGACTCCGTTGAGGCTCGTCATCGAGAGGAAGGTAGAGGTAGATATCCTAATCAGATCTCTAGGTCTAATACTTTGCATCTTTGTTGCATACCCATAAGACTAGAAGCTACATAAATTTTAAGCATAGTCACAAAGGGAATAGGACCAAGATGCCATTTTGATACTTTCCATATCGAGCTTGAACTCTTTATAGATGATACCACCAGCTCCATCACATTGTCCTCGTTCCATAGCTTCCAAGTATATCCTAGTAGGTTGAGTGACACTTCAGAGTGATTGTATGTGGAGTTCCTTATCCCACTTACAATCTATGTAAGCAGTACTTCAAAGCTATACACATCAGACTATACTGAGAACAAGCCATTCATTGCATATTCTGGTGACATATAATTGTATGTTCCAACCACTCGCTTCGTCTTATTTTTGCTGATGATCTGGATGAACGCTCTCATAGCGTCGCCAACGGTGACCAGATTTTGAGGCATGATCTCCTGTTCTGAAACAATGCTGTTCAATTTCTCACTGATTTTCTTCACAATATCAGATGAGCATTTTGTTCTTCTTTGCGACTGTATTCACATCACCTTGTTTGCCAAAACAGGGATGCCCACTATCGATTTATCGATCCTGGAAAGCAAATGATGGGATTCGAACAAATTCGCATGTACTGCTTGAGCCTCCTCATATGTCTCCAAAATGTTGACGTCGTTAGTAGTTACTTTCTCAAGAAGGCCCTTCAGCGACTTATCAGCCTTGGTGACAACCGCCAATGTCCTCTCGCCTTTGCGATCCTCCTGCTGCGACATCTGAATGGACTCGCAGGTCGGGAAGTCGACACTTACGGAGAACTCATGATTTGGCGTAACCCAACCAGTTTGTTTGTTCTTCTCCATAAGAAGATCATTCAGAAGTTTAACGTCTTCGAACTCCTCAGTTAGGGTAGAACCCAAAATAGAAGCAACACAAATGGTACCTTCATCGACCATCTCCACAACCTTTTCAGGGTTCATGACATAAAACCCCTCCCTTAGTTTTACTTCTTTTAACTCTACTTCGAAATACCTTGCAAATATTTCCCAACAAACTTGAACCTTTGCACCAATAACTATGTTGGGCTTGTCATAAGGCTTCCCTCCTCCTTTCTTCGGTTCTGCCACTTCCTCTTGAATGCCAACTCAGCTAGCATTATTGCTTCTGATGAACCGATAGTTTCAACTCCTATTACAGTTTCATCCTCACCAATGGGAGCATTGAAAAGGTGGGATTTTGATTTGGAATGTCGAGAGGAAACAGAGGCGGAATCCATTTGGATGCGGGATTGGAGTTGGAGCGGGAGCGGGAGTAGATCCGGATCGTTGATCTGGTAGTGAGAGATAGCGGAGGCGGAATCAAAATTGTGTGTTTCGACCAAAGTTGTGGTAGTTGCTTCATCAATTTCTAGATTGCAATCGCCATATCCGTCTGTCTCAGTCGGAACATCCAAATCCTGCTCTATTCTGCTTTGCAGATGAAAGGTGCAGATGAAAGGGTTGATGGACCATCTCTTCAGAGTGTGAGTTCTCGGGCGGCCGCTGCTTCAGCGTTTCCTCCTCTCCATTCTTTTGTTGCAGTTGAGTTTCTTGCGTGTGCTTGTTGGAGAGTAAAAGGGATGACGCCGAAATGGTCGGATTGAGAGCGATCGACAATGGAGGAATGACAGAGGTGGAATCTTGACGGAGGGGATCAAAAACACGAGTATTGTCGCGAGATGATGCAGATCTGTAGGCGAATGGAACTAGAAGTGAATCTGAAGTCGAAAATAGGGTCGGGAGAGCTAGAAGCACGTGGCTTGTGCGTGCGGGAGGCGGAGTTAGGGTCTTGCTCACTAGGACTGAGTGTTGGGACGGAGGGGGATCACGCCATTAGAGAGGAAGTTTGAGCCGAGGGTAGTCGTCAACCACGGCCGGTTGATTGCGGAGCTGGTTGCATTAGTGTGGTCGCTGATCAGGCGGATTGGGCCATCGGAATTGAACTTCGAGCAGAGGATAGTGGGGTGGCGGATCTCGCCATTGGAGTGGAGTTTGGAGCAAAGGATAGTTGTCTTCTTCGTCGTTGAGCGCCCATCTCCTTCGGTGTCAATCGTCATCCACCGCCCAGCTCCTTTGGCTTCGATCTTCGTGAGGATAGTGGGGCGGCATATCTCGCCATTGGAGTGGAAGTTGGAGCGGAGGATAGTTATCTTTGTTGTCGTCGACCGCCCATCTCCTTCAACGTCAATCTTCGTTGATCGCCCTTTTTCTTCGGCTTCGAATGTCGTCGAAAGCCCATTTTCTTCGTCTTCGATCATCGTCGACAGCCCATTTTCTTCAGCTTCGATCGTCGTCGATAGCCCACTTTATTTTGCAGTCCATCATTTTTCGCAAGTTCTATGCTCTGATACCAACTGATGTGGGGCGGTAAATTGTTGGATCGTTGGAAGAAGAGAATGCAAGGGATTTCCCAATCCAGGGAACAAAAACAATTAATAAGCTTCTAAAGCTTCAAAGACAATATAATTTCATCAATCAATCTCCCTTTCTTACAATAGCTTTGATGAGGACATCGACAGACGCTATCGACATGTTTATCGCCGGCGAAACCACAGATCGACGGCCACGATTCAGCGCCTCTACTTTTGATTTAGATGTCATGATGTATATTTTTCTTATTTTATTTGCAGTCTTTCCATTTTACCCTTGTGGGGAGTTACTTTGTTATTGTAGCCCAGAGGGCAATTTCATACTTTCTCTTTTTATGAGTTGAGATATATATATATATATATATATAGTAGTCTCATGTGTTGTATTGAGGTTAATGAATATTTGGAATGAAAATTTGTTTTGTCATCTTCTTCTTCTTCTTGTGGTGTACTAGAGAGAAGAACGAGAGCCCAAGATGAGGGCGAAAAGCAATACCCACCAGTCATTGGAAGAGTCCGTGACTCGTGGTCTATCCCCATCTTCCCAATCCCCTTCCTCTCCCCAACCCGCCGGCCCTAGTTCCCTCTTGGCCGCCGGCCACCCCACCACCACCACCCGTCAGGAGGTCTCCCAACCATCGGCCACCTCCCCCATTCCCCACGTGTTCCAATTTTGAAAATTCAATTTCTGAATTTCAAAAACTTTCCAATTTTGGAAATTCAATTTTTGAATTTCAAAAACTTTCCAATTTTGGAAATTCCAAATTAGGAAAGTTTTTAAATACGTTTCATGATGAAATTCAAATTCAAACGGATTTCATTCTAATCCTTCCTAAACCTCATGTGCTAATTTGGAAGCTAATCAATTGCTCCCACACAAATTTCCCCCCTCTTGAAGCCGCCGGCCTCACCCTAGATGAAGCCCCATTCAATGCACCAATTAATGCATTGATTACCCACTAATTTGAAATCAATTTCAAATTAATCCCCCCCTAATTTCATTCAAAACCTGAATTTAATTTCAGGTTTTGTAATCACTCTCCCCCTCCCTCTAGAGCCCGCCGGCCTCTCCTTTGATGGGCCCCATTAATGCCCATTAATTGCCCCTTAATTCTATTGATGATTTGAAATCAATTTCAAAATTGCTCCCCTCCAAATTACTCAAATTCTGAAGTTAATTTCAGATTTGTGTAATTCTCCTCCTCCCCTCTCCTAACCCAATTCTCCTCATCCACTTCACCCGCTCCCGCTCTTCTCTACTTGGGCCGACCCTCTCCCCACTCCCCCCTTGGGAAATTGTAACAAGAGAAGAAGAAGACGACGCTCTTCAACCCTCACTTCAATGTTGAATGGCGGATCCCGAACTTGAGTGGGGCCTTGTATTCAACGCCGACGGAAGCCTCAACATCCTAAGATCTCCATTTTTCGACGTGGGATTTGAAGACGACGCCACCGTTGGAGATTATTTGGAGCGAGTTGTCCCTACTCTTGCAAGCGTCATCGACCGCCAACTTTCAAACGACGATTGGAGCATCGTCGGCCACCCAATAACTCCATCCACCGGCTACCTCTCCACCAACGAAGTTCTTCGGCGCCTTCTCTCTAGTGGTAATATCCTTCATCATATGGGTCATCTTTCTCCGCTAAAAGCCCACAAATAATTGAGTGAGACGGCCCTAGAGGTGAACCTCTTATTGTTAAGCGTTGGATTTTTGTTAATTGTACTTTGCATTTAAAGTACCTTGAACCTTGAAAGAATTGTCTCGGTTATTTTCTATTGCAAGTCTTTGGCCTAAGCAAGTTAAAAATTTCAAAATTCTTAACTCCCTTTTATGTGCTAGCATTGAATTTAAATGAGCAATACTTTAACCAACTTTCTTTCTAATTTCTAATCGTAACTCCTAGTAGTTTCACATCAAGTTTATATATATAATCATAATAGAATATTCTAGAAAGCCTACACCTAAGCTAACAAATGATAAACTCTTCCTTAAGTGTGCTATAATTAGGATGTTCCTACATCACAACGCAGGTAATGCAATGCATGGTTATGTCTGATACAATCTTATTCTCAACAGAAAGGACGTTACATAATCGTTAAACCTATGAGCCAACTGAAAAGATAAGGCTGTCGCAGGTTCCATGGATTCTTGTGCTCTTTGAATGATCATTCTAAATAATTTATCCCTGTCCTTGTTCAGGCAAAATGGTGGTTGATTTAACTTTTGGTTAACATCGTTGTTTTAGGTACTAGTATTTTCATATTGCTTTCTGTTTCTGATAGTATTCTCCTAGGAATGTGCATCCTTCAAGTTTTTCATCATAATACTTCTAGCTTTTTTCTTTGTACTGTTGGAGGCTAGTGTAACATTATTTCAACCATAAGTCTGCATATAAAGTTGTATTTCTTTACTGGTATTCTCATATTACTTTCTGTTTCTGATTGCATTCTCGAAGGAATGTGTATCATTAGGTTTTTCATCATAATACTTCTTTTGGCTATATATTTTAATTTTATTGTAACGTATAAAGTCAGACTGCCAAGTTCGGAAGGAATTTCTGAAATGACATGGGAATACACGTTGACCCTTATTCCTGTTTTCTATCCATGTAGCCACATAAAGGAAAATTGATATTCCTTATGTTCTTTTAGCTTGTTGACATTTGGTTACTGTTTCTTTATGGACATTTCAAAAGTAATAATTGTTTATTATTGAAATCACTGTTCATTTAAGTATGTTCTGACGTGTTTTGTTGGAAATGTTTAGTTTAATCCTTACATTTTGGAAGTGATGCAATAACATTCATTGTACCTTATTAGGCATTATCTCTTTCTAGGACGTTTCTATTGAATCTCAGGCTCTTAATGCATAACTTGGTCATTGCTACCGGTGTTTTCAGCTAACCTATATAAATTTTAGGTGGCTATCATGAGAGTGGAACTCCAAACTGGGAAAAAGCAGCAAATGGATAGTCATTACGTCAATGCACCAGAACCATATGTAGTGGAAGAGGATTTTGAAGGATACTTCCCCGACCATAATGATCTCACACTTGCACAAATTCTTCAGGATCAGGTTAGCTACTTTTTTCACCCTGAACTTTATAATCTAATATATTTTATGAATGTAATTGAAATCTGTATCTAAACTAGAGACAATGAAACAGGCTCATACTGTTAATTTGGAAAATTTTCCAAATTAAAATTAGCCTTGATTTGGAAGATTTTGATGGCTCATTGATTAGGGATTGATTATTGCCTAATTAAGTTGATTTGATTGGAGATTTAATTGATGCATTAATTAGGGGATCTAATTATTGCATTAATTAAGAGATTTGATTTATGTATTGATTAGAAAAACATTGATTAGGAGATCTAATTATGACATGATTAGATTTCTTATTGATTAGGCTTTCCTTATTGTGTTTTAAATCTTTAAGTAGGGCTTGAGGGCTATTGATGTAGAACTGTATGCATATGTGATGTTAGTGAATTTAAAATTACACGCTCATGAATAGAACCTTAACAATTCATTAACTTCCCACGTGTTTAAACAAAAGATTTAAGCCAAAAAGATAGTGATTAGGTTTAAGAAATCAAATACATGATAATAGGAGGATCACAACATAATCAAGTCAAATAATATTAGGCTAAGGGTAGGCTTCAAAGATAATACATAAATTAACAGCTAGATACAATAACCCATTCACACAACGTCTTGGTTGGGCTTATAAGCGGAGAAGCTTTCACATTAGAAACAATGCCATGATTGATGGAGGATCAAAAGGTACAAGGGAGGGGCAGAGTTTACCCACAAGGAAGAGGATATGAAGCAACGACGAAATCGTTTGGTTGCCTATGAAGGGAGGGCAGCATCACACACATCTGGACAGAAATCTAGCATCTTCTGGACATTTGGATAGTGATCTAAGAGTTTTCGGAAATCTTGACAACAAGCTAGCTTGTTCTGGACATCTGGACAATGAGTTAACTTGTTCTGGAAAATCGGGACAACAAGCTAAATTGTTCAGGAATTTTGGACAACAAGTTAACTTATTATGATTTATGAGAGGACAACAGTCTTGTAAGGCTCAAATCCTGGAATAGCTGATATTAGGATGAGAAAACTAGGCGTATGGCTATGGAAACATAAGGGCAGCAGTTAGCAAAATCTGAGAAGGGGCGGTGGGGTGTAGCCGGCCAAGGGAGGAGATTTATTTCTATAGAGGGAGTGGGTAACTTGAATTTGATTCCTGATTTGGGGATAGATTAAGGAAAGGACAACAATTCATAAATTCTGGAATTAATTGCAGCAGTTGGGAAAGTGTTAGGATTTATTCCAGATTTTACTTTTAGTTTTTGCTGCTTAGTTTTTCTTTAGGTAGTTAGTTTTGTGGCTTTTCCTATAGCCATGCATTTCTTTAAATAAGCCTTTTTTGAGCTGTATTGGGTGTCCAAAAATTAAGAAAGTATTTCTCTGTTTTCTCTTCCTCAGTTTTTTCGTTCTTTCCTTTTCTTCCTGAAGAAGCCGATCAGGCTTCTTGTTTTTTCAGCTCTGTTAATCAGGCGTTTCATGATCAACATTTTGGTATCAGAGCCACCTTCCATTTTCTTGCTTTGGGTTCCGATCTACTTCTTCCTCAACTCCATTTTTTCTTCTTCTTCATTCGCACGACACTCCTCACCGGAGAACCACATGGAAGAACGAAGTTCTTGGAGCCAAGAAGATCCGATCTAGATGAAGCAAGGATCGACGGAAGTGCTATAGTTCGTGTAGAGGTGAGATCGCTGGAGGCGTGAGGTTGGCGAAGAGCAGGGCACGCGCAAGAGGTCGTGTAGGCTGTGTGAGCCGGAGGTGCTCACGGGACAACAGGCGCACGGTGGTGTTGCACACGGAGGCCGGCCGGAGACTGGCCGGAGGTGAACGTGGTGCGAGAAGGCGGCGTGAGGCGTGCAAGGGCGCTGGACCAGCGCTTGGAGCGGCTGGGCGCGGAGAAAGCAAAGGAGGAGGCTGCTCGGGATTTCGCCGGAGGAGAGCTATGGCTGAGTTAACGGTTTTTTGAACCGTTAAGCCGCAAAGCAGCACGCTGAGAAGTGTTGAGGTGCAAATCGCACAGAAGTTTTCTTTTAAAATCTTGATTTCTTCGTCATGTCGATGCAAAGGCTGGAGATCGACAAGTTCAAGGGAGAGAATGATTTCAGTCTGTGGAGGATCAAGATGAAGGCGCTTTTAGTTCATCAAGGCCTCTCCGATGCAATCTTTGAAGAGAATTTCGCTGCAATCACCGACAGAGCCAAGGCGAGAGAATCCAATTGAAAGCGCATAGTATCATCCTTCTCTCTATCGGTGACGAAGTTTTAAGAGAGGTTGCTGAAGAAGATACGACATTAAAGGTATGGAGGAAGCTTGAATCAATTTACATGAAAAAGTCGCTTACGAATCGACTGTTGTTGAAAAAACAATTGTATACACTCCAAATGGAAGAAAATCAAGAACTCCGAAAGCATTTGGACGACTTCAATAAATTGATTCTTGACCTCAGAAATGTGGATGTGAAAATTGACGAGGAAGATTAAGGGATTATATTCCTCAGCTCTCTACCGAAGACGTATGAAAACATAGTTGACACTATGTTGTATGGTAAGCAATCTTTGACATTGACTGAGGTTAAATCCGTTTTAATGTCAAAAGAAGTTCAAAGGAAAATTGACCAGAAAGAAGACAAGAATGACAACATTCTGATCGCTAGAGGAAGATCAGAATCACGTAGGATCAATGCCAACAGGAAGTGCTATCATTGTAATAAAGAAGGGCATATTAAGAGGTTTTGTCCAAATTTGTCTCAAAAGGTTGAATCAGAAATTAGCTTGGCCATAGCCGCAGATTTGGGAGACGGTTGGACAGATTCTGATGTTTTGTAAAATCTGGATTAGGGGGTTGATTGTTAGGATTTATTCCAGATTTTACTTTTAGTTTTTGCTGCTTAGTTTTTCTTTAGGTAGTTAGTTTTGTGGCTTTTCCTATAGCCATGCATTTCTTTAAATAAGCCTTTTTTGAGCTGTATTGGGTGTCCAAAAATTAAGAAAGTATTTCTCTGTTTTCTCTTCCTCAGTTTTTTCGTTCTTTCCTTTTCTTCCTGAAGAAGCCGATCAGGCTTCTTGTTTTTTCAGCTCTGTTAATCAGGCGTTTCACGATCAACAGAAAGAAATCCGGAGTTAATTGGCTGCTGTAATTGGGGTGATTAGTTTGGGGAATTAATTAAGAAGAGCACAAAAGGAAAGGGAGAAAGAGGGAAATAAGGGGGGCGGCAATTGTTAGTGGGGGAGTTGATTATGGGACTTAATGGAGTTGCCAAACATAGCATACTAATTGGGGAAAGAGGATTTATGGAAAATCTCTATTTCATATTCAAATTGGCATGATTGGAGGAACTTTCCTAACTTAGTTCATCCTTTTTAAAAGAAAGAAATTTCTGATTTGAATTGAATTGAAATTTGAATTTCAATATTTTCAAAATTATGATGTGCTATATTTGGAAAGTATTAATAGATGCGATTTGAAAATTTAGGGACCAAGGGAGGGGAAAGGTGGCCGACGGCTAGGAGGGGGGAAAACGGTTGGGCGGCGGCTAGGTGAAAGGCTTTGGGGCTGGCAGTTAGAGGGACGGATCTTGCTTTGCCGTCGCCTAGGGACTTCACCTAAGTTCTCACAAGAACTCTCAAAACTCACTAAGATACCAAGTGCATAATTTTTTTTCTTTATCATATTCATCCTCCTCTCAAAGAGGGGGTGAGGTCTTTAAATAGAGAAGTACAATACAAAAAAAACTAAATGACGAAAGTGCCACCCTGGGGTCATATAAACCTACTCCCTCAAGTGAGGGTAAAACGAAAAATACATAATAAAACTCAAATACAAATAAAAGTTCAGAAATAAAGTAGTCCAATCGTGGTCGTAGATCTCCGGCCCCTTCCACGGTCAGATGTCCTCACCATTCTCCCGGGGTGGAAAAGAGCTCGACTCCGTCGAATATGTATCCCGGGTGCTCTCATAGATCTCTAGCGCATCTAGGTTTATCCGCTGGAGCTCCTCGCGATCTAGTGAAGTGTCCTCTTTCTTTGGTTTACCTCTTCACCTTACCAAGTACATTCTTCGTCCACCCTCTTTTGTGGAAATGATGTCATCACTTAGAATCATATCAAATGTCTCCGCAATAGATGTTTTGAAAATTTTTGGAAGTAGAGGAAGGCTTGGGTTCTCATAAGGTGGGATCACAGAAGGCTCATTTTGTAGTGGATTATGTAGGTTAAACTCTAGACCCTAATAGGTTACTAAATCTTCAATGTTAAAAAAGGGATTATTATCAAAATATGCAGGCAGATCCACCACATAGGCATTGTCATTGATTTTCTTGATTATTTTGAATGGTCCTGCACTTTTAGCATGTAATTTCTTAACGGTTCCTTTCGGAAACCGTTCCGGGTGGATCTAGACCATCACTGAATCACCAACCTATGTCTTGAATTTTCATTTAACATTAATGTGAAGTTTATTGCATTGCTCTCTTCAATACAGTGTGTAATTTCGTTATGCAATTTATACAAATGCAATGCAAATAAAGATGCATACTCAGAAATTCTATACTTAGGACACATGGATATGAGATATAAAGGTTGTCTAGGCTTGTACCCATATATAATCTCAGTAGGACTCAGACCAGTGGTGCAGTTCATAGAATTATTATGAGCAAATTTTGGTGTGGAGAGTTTGAAATCCCAGTCTCTAATGTGCTCACCTGCTAGAGTCCTCAATAAGTTTTCTAGACTCCTATTGACAACTTCAGTTTGTCCATCCGTCTGAGGATGAAAGGCTGTGGAAAACTGTAATTTGGTGCCCATTTTCATCGATAGAGTCTTCCAGAAGTAACTCGTGAATTTAACATCCTTATCAGATACAATGGTCTTGGGTAAACCATGTAAGCTGACGACCTTATTAAAATACAACTTAACAATAAGTAGGGGTATCAATTCTGGTCAACCCGTCGGGTTTGGGTCGAACCCGACCCGACCCGGATCTAAACGGGTCAACCCGGACCCGACCCGTTTTTGCAAACGGGTTGGACATTTCAACCTGGACCCGACCCGGCCGGGTTACCGGGTTGACCCGACCCGACCCGCGACCCGGCAACTGGCGCGGGTTCGGCAGCTGGAGCGCACGCGGAGAGACGACGACACGTTCACGCGGCGCGGCAGTGCGGCACGCGGCACGCGGAGAGACGGCGGCATGGCGGCAGCGCGTTACGCGAAGCGACGGCGGGGCAGCTGGGGCACGGGCTGACAGCGGCAGGGCAGCGCGTGTTACGCGAAGCGACGGCGGTTTCGCCGTTCGCGCGGGGCAGCGGCGTTACGCGAAGCGACGGTGGGTTCGCCGTTCGCGCGGGGCAGCAGCGTTACGCGAAGCGACGGCGGGTTCGCGCGGGGCAGCAGCGGGCTGGGTTGCGCCAGTTGCGGGAATTCAAAATTTTTTAAGTTAAACGGGTTATCGGGTTGACCCGGCGGGTTGCCGGGTCAACCCGAACCCGACCCGTTTTTTCAAACGGGTCAGATCTGCGAACTCGAACCCGACCCGTTTATTAAACGGGTCGGGTCCAACCCGGATTTTCCGGGTCGGGTCCGGGTCGGGTTTTCGGGTCGGGTCAAAAGTTGACACCCCTAACAATAAGAGAGGCATCAAATGTTTTGGAGCAGGGTACGAAATGTGCCATCTTGGAGAAATGGTCAACTACGACACATATGACATCATTCCTACAGGAAGTCTTGGGCATGGCAAGAACGAAGTCCATGCTGACATCCTGTCATGGACAATTGGGAACTGGTAAAGGGGTGTAGAGACCTATGTTCTGCTTTCGTTGTTTGGCCAGTTGACAAGTGTGGCATCTACTGATCATCTTACCCACAACTTTATCCAGGCTAGGCCAGAAGAAACGATACTCTATGACCATGGGGTTCATACGATAGTGTGGCAGGTTAAGAAGAGAGGCCCCAAGGACAAAATAAATAGCATACTAAATATCCCTGGGGTCATATAAACCTACTCCCTCAAGTGATGATAAAACGGAAAATACATAATAAAACAGCGGCGTGGAGAACGAGAGATCAATTAGTTCTTTCTATTCGTGTGGTTCATCCAAGTGAAGGAAGAGAGCCTAATTGTTGTAATTCTAGCTATATGAGACAACTGCAATTTGGTGGAGGCAATGAGATTTGGTGGAGCTATGGATACATCCAATTCGACGGTGGAGAAGGCATCGATCCATCAGGTGGTCACACGTCTCGTCAAAATTGATGTGACAAAATTTGACGGCAAATGCAATTTTGGCATGTGGTGATGTGAGGTGATGGATGTGCTGTGTTCTTTGAATATGGAGGAAATTCTAGAAAGCGATGAACGTCCTGGTGAGATTTCAGAGAGGGATTGGTTCAAGATGAACTGGAGTGGTTCTGGCTTGATCAGAAATTGCTTATCTTAGGAGATCAAGTATAGGGTAATGAAGGAGACTTTTGCTGTGAAGTTATGGAAGACATTGCACAATAAATATCTGACAAAGAGCATGGAGAATCGTCTCCATATGAAACGACAGCTCTACAGGTTTTAGATGAGACATGATATTATAATTGATGAGCATTTGAATGAGTTCACAAAGTTGTTGGCAGATCTTTTGAATTTTTATGAAGATGTTGGGGATGAAGACAAGACGCTCCTTTTATTGAATTCGCTCCCGGATGAGTACGGAAACTTTATGATGATGCTTATTCATGGGAATGAGGTCTTGAACTATAGTGATGTGACTACTACATTGTTGAATCATGAGTTCCGACATCTGGAGGAGTCTACAAAGATGGATTGTGTTGAGACTCTCACACTCCAACAAGGAAGATTTGAGAAACAGAAGAATAGAAGGGGCGACAACAGCAAGTAGGGCAAAGAAGCTGAAGGAGCGTGATGGAGATTCATATTGCTCGAAGCTGAAGGAGAAGGGGAAAAAAGTTTCCACTGAGGCTAACTTTAGTGTGGAAGAGCATGATAGAGATTGAGATGTTTCACTATCAGCTGTTGCTCAGAGTTTGTATTTAGATGATTTATGTTGGATTCTAGATACTGGTGCTATCTATCACATTTGTTCCACTAGAGAGTGGTTTTGTACCTATAAGGAGCTTGATAATGGTGTTGTGACCATGGGAAATGATCAGGCTTATCTTATAGTTGGTGTAGGGAGCATCTTCATCAGAATACATGATATTATTGTGAGAGAGCTGATTGATGTGAGGTATCTTCTAGATTTCACTAAGAAAGTACTGTCTGTTGGGGCCTTAGAGACTAAGGGCTACAAGATAGTTATTGAGTAAGGAGTTCTGAAGATATATCATGGAGCACTAATTTAGTTAAAAGGACTTCATCACCACAATCTTTACTGTCTTTAGGGAAGAATAATGATTGAATCTATTGCTATTACTGATAATTCTTCTGATGCCACAACATTGTGGCATATACATCTAGCTCATCTGGAGAGGCTTCTCTTATAACTTTGGTGAAGTAAGGATTGATAAAAGGAGCAAGTTCCTGCAAGCTCAATTTCTGTGAACATTATGTGTTTGGCAAGAAGACACGTGTATCCTTTGGTATTGCCATTCATAGTACAAATGATATCTTAGAGTATGCTCACATAGTTGTTTTGGGCTCGACAAAGATAACATCATTCGACGGACGATAATACTTTGTCTCTTTTATTGATGATTACTCCATACATATTTGGGTGTACATCATGAGGCGCAAGAGTGAAGTACTAAAGATTTTCAAAACTTGGAAGAAGTGGATTGAGACTCAGACTGACAAAAGGATCTGGTGTATCAGATTAGACAATAAGAGCGAATATACTTCGAATGCATTCTTGTAGGAGTGCTAGAGATCTGGGATTGAACACTACTTCACTGTTAGAGAGACACCACAATAGAACAGAGTGGCATAGAGGATGAATCAGATTTTAATGGAAAAAGTTTGGTGTATATTATGCAATGCTGGATTAGATATAGTATATTGGGTTAAAGCAATAGACTATGCCTATTACTTGGTAAACTATCTGCCTTCTGCAGTTATTAGGAAGAAGAAACCAAAGGAGATGTGGTCAGGGCATCTTGTTAGAGATTATGAGTACTTGAGAGTGCTTAGGTGTCCGTCTTATTATCACGTTCAGAATGATAAATTGGAACCATGAGCAAAGAAGATGATTTTTATTGGCTTTAGGCATGGAGTCAAGGGCTTCAAACTCTATGATCCTGTAGAGAAGAAGGTTATCATTAACATGGATGTGATTTTTGATGAGGTGAGCATGTTGAAGCCTCAGGACTCAAAGAAGGTAGAGATTTTTATTGGGACTATAGATGCACTGTAGAAGTTGGAGTTTGATGTAACTCCATTTGCTCCGCATAGGCAGGTCATTTCTACCCAGGTATTTGATTCAACTGCAGACATGAGGTAGAAGTTGATGTTGAGGATGAGATTCCTGCTCAGGAATCTATTGCGAAGAATTAGATCATACACCAGAATGTCTCAAAACTAGCTTGGTTGAGGCATCACGAAGGTTGAAGTTCTTAGTCACTATAAGTGATGGATAGTTCTGATGGTGGTCTTTTGAAGAGAGCAATGGATAAAGAGATGGAGTCTCTTCAGAAGGATGCTACTTGGAGGTTGATGAAGCTTTCTCTCGGAAGAAAAGCCATTGGGTGCAAATGGATGCGTGCAAAGAAGGAAGGATCTCATGGAGCTAATGTGCAGTATAAGACTAGGTTTGTGGCAAAAGGCTCTGTGCAACGAAAAGGAAATGGTTATGATGAGGTGCTCTCCCCAGTGGTTAAGAATCCCTAAACTTGTGGTCCCTTGGCACTTATAATACAATTTGGTCTGATTTTGAAACAACTTGATCCAAATATTGCACAAGCAGTTGGCATTGTGAACAGCTTTATACATGATCCAAAAAGGAGTCTTTGACAAGCTGTGAAGAGTATCCTGATGTATCTAAAGGGTGTAGTTGATGCAAACTTGGAGATGCAGTCACCATTGTAGTGGTGTAGGACTCATAACTGATTGTCCATTTGTTTGAAGAATTATGCTCGACTTGATCCCTTAGGAGGGGGTACGTAAGCAACTATCTGGGTGCAATCATTATGATATTGGAGCCTGCTTTATCATCTTCCCATTTTTGAAGTGAAATATGAGGTGAAGATTGTTGATTTGAAAATATTTTGTTTGATCGGCCCTTGGGCCAACTGAACCGTCCCCCCTTGGACCGGTCCAGGTTTATAGGAGACGGACACAGGGGGCTGAAATTAGGGTGGGCGACAACATGATTGGGCCCACAAATTGATGAAGGCATGAATTATGAGGAAAATTTGAAATTAGGGGCTGTTTAGGGATTAACGAATTGTCCTTTTGCTTTAAATAATCTTCTTCTTGCTAGGGTTAGGTTTTGCATCTTGAATTTGGAGGCTGAATTTGAGATCTTGTGTTTTGCTTGTAGGCTCTAGGTCAGGGCTAGAGATTTGGAGAGTTGAATACTCCTCTCGAATTGAAGATTCATTGTATCGGGTTGTGTTTTTCTTTTCCCACTAAATTCTAAGTGCTTTTCTTGGCGATTTCCTTCCAATTTTCTATGAAAACTACTGCATGATTATTGTTTTGTCTATGAAATTTAGCATTATTTCCCATTGTTTTTGTTATTTCCTATCAAATTAGTATCAGAGCATGTCGATCTAAGGGAAACCAATGGTCGAAAGAAAATTGGAAGTCTTGGAGGGAGAACTTAGGCAACTCAAATCAGATTTTAAGGAGAAGATTTCTGATTTTCAAAATCAGATCGCATCCGTGAATGAAAGGGTGGAGGGAAAGTTGGCTGTGGTGGAAGACATGTTGAAGAAAATCTAGAAGCCAAACCCAATCCGGTGACCTCAGAAGCAAAGGAAACTACCAGCTGCAATGTAAGAGGTGGGAACCCTAACACGTTTAAGAAAAGGGAAAATTCAGAAGTGGAGATATTGGAGGGTGAAGACGAAATGTCTCATTTAGAACCACTTTTAAAGGAGGAGATGAGCATTTGATACGAAGAAGGGGTGTTGATTTTTTGAGGAGAGGGGATGATTTCGATCGCCGGGGTGCTGATTTTGAAAGAAGAAGAGGGGATTTTGATGAAGGGTTTGGATATGATCGCTGGAGGGAAGATCATGACCACTGGGGAGCACCCCCTCTTCGAGGAATGAGAGGCTAGGATTCAGGTGAAATGGGGGTGACCCGAAGGTCAGGAAGCTGAAGATGCCCATCTTTGAGGGCGAGGACGCACATGGCTGGATCTACAAGGTGGAGCGATACTTTGCAGTTATTAGGTTGACATAGGGGAAAAAATTGACAGCGACGGGATTATGCTAGAAGGGAAGGCATTGATATGATATCAATGGTGGGACATGAGGCGACCCATTCGGAGTTAGAGGGAGTTCAATGATTGTTTATTAGAACATTTTTGAACTAGTAGGGGAGGAGTTCTTTGCCCTAACGTAGGAGGGTACCATAGCAGAGTACCGTGACAGGTTCGAGTATTTGGTTAGCAGGTTAGACCGAATTTCAGAGACAGTGCTAGAGGAAAATTTCATGAAGGGGCTTAAGCCGGAGATCCGTGTAGCAGTTAAGGTGATGAGGCCACGAGACTTAGGGGAAGCTATGGAGCTAGCGCAGTTGGTGGAGGACCATAAGTATTTGGAGATGGGGGCTAGAGGGAGCAACTCAAGGGGATGACCACCACCTTCTTAGCTCCCAAGGGGTCCTATTTCAGGGAGTTTGAGAGAAGCACCAAAGGAGAATATTGGAGGGGGAAATTTCAAGAAGCTTACTAAGAACGAGATACTGGAAAAAAGGGCAAGGGGTTGTGCTTTATATGTGATGAGAAGTACACACCAAGGCATAGGGTTCAAGAATCGAACTCTTTAGGTTTTCACCGTCCGTGATAACGAGGAAGCTGAAGAGGGAGGCGAGAGTGAGTTAGTGGAGGAAGAAGAGAAGTTGCGCGAGAGTGAGTTAGTGGTGGAGGAAAAAGAGAAGTTGCATTTGGATATGGCTGAAGTATCTTTGAACTCAGTGGTAAGTTTTACTCCAAATTATACCATGAAAGTGAAGGAAGAGATACCCAATAGAGAGGTGGTGGTGCTGATTGATAGTGGGGCTATCCACAATTTTATCTCTAAGCAGATCGTAAATCTGTTGGGGGTGAAATTAGTGGACACTGGAGGCTATGAAGTGATGATGGGCACTTGGAAGGTGGAGATGAGTATAGGAGTGTGTAGGGGAGTAATGCTGATGATTCGGGGGATTCAGATGAGGGAGGATTTTCTTCCCTTGGAGTTGGGGAGTACTGATGTCATCCTAAGAATGAAGTGGTTGCAGATTTTGGGGGATACCAAGGTCAATTAGGGAGCACTGAGGATGGAACTGGTGGTGGGAGGAAGGATGATAGTAATCATGGGGAGATACAGGGCTATCCAGGGCTGCAATATCTCTCAAATCCATGATCAAGACTATAAAGGATGTGGGAGGAGGATATTTTGTGGAACTGCAATGCTTGGAGGGGGTTAGTGTGGGGGAAGAGGGAAATATCCCTCTTATAGTACAACCACTTGTACAATAGTTCAGAGAGGTCTTCTAGCCACCTCAAGGCTTACACCACCTAAAGAGTAGGAGCATGCAATCATTTTAGAGGGGGTGTCACTGATTAGTGTACGACCATACACTATCCCCAAATTCAAAAGGATAAGATTGAGAAGCTGATCAGGGAGATGTTGGAGGCAGGGATCATCAGGCCAAGTGTGAGTACTTTCTTTAGTCCATTCTTACTAGTCAAGAAGGATCTGAGCTGGAGGTTTTGTGTGGATTATGAGACGTTGAATAAGGAGATCATGCCGGATAAGGTCCCCATTTAGGTGATCGATGAACTACTAGATGAGTTATATGGAGTAGTGGTGTTTTCCAAGATGGACTTGAAGTCGGACTATCTTCAAATTAGGATGAAGGAGGATGTTCAAAAGACGGCTTTTAGGATGCACGAGGGGCACTACGAGTTCTTGGTGATGCCATTTAGGCTTACAAATGCCCATGTTACCTTCCAATCATTGATGAATCGGGTGTTCAGGCTGTACCTTTGGAGGTTTGTCTTAATTTTCTTTGATGACATATTTGTGTATAGCAGGACCAAAGAGGAGCATTTGGAGCATTTAAGGGTGATCTTTGGAGTTCTACAGGAGAACCTGCTTAGGGCCAACCTGAAGAAGTGCAGCTTTGCAAAGACCGGCTTGGAGTACTTGGGGCAAGTGGTATCTTAGGAGGGCGTGGAAGCCGATCAAGCCAAATTTGAAGCAATACAGAAGTGACCTCTACTTAGGAACTTGAGAGAGCTGAGGGGTTTCCTAAGATTGACGGGTTACTACTGAAGGTTTGTGAAGGGGTACATCAACATAGCCTGCCTTTGACAGAGCAGTTAAAGAAGGATAGCTTCTTGTGGGGAGAAGAGGCTACCCAAGCTTTTGAGAAACTTAAGAAGGTAATGACCATAGTGTTGAATCTTGAATAGGTTGTTAAACCTAAGCTTATATCCCAAGGTTAACCAAGAGGGGGGTGAATTGGTAATTTTAAAAATTCTCTTAGATTTTAAAATTTGAAACTATTGATTCACAAAGCAAGTTAATTAAAGTTTCAAAATAAAACTTTTCAACCACGAAATTAAAAACTTGTAGCAAGCAAGCAGCGAAAATTTAAACGACATAAAGATTTATAGTGGTTCAGTCAAACACAACTTATATCTACTCCCTGAAGACTCCCTCTTCAGGTATTGCACTATTACCAGAAGTGACTTTCCTTTTGCCCCCATAGCAAGGCGGAGAAGCCTTTACAAAACTCTCTTCCACCAATCCCCGGTGTGACAGAGAATTGTCGTCCTTTTGACACCATCCAAGTGTAGGCGGAGAACCTACGTCCTTTCACACCCTCTAAGTGTAAGAAGAGTACCTCCATTCTTTCACACCCTCCAAGTGTAGGCAGAGTACTTCGTCCTTTCACACCCTCCAAGTGTAGGCAGAGTACCTTCGGCTGTTCATACTCTCCAAGTGTCGGTAGAGAACCGTCGGCTATTCACACTCTCCATGTGTAGACAGAGAACCTTCGTCCTTTCACACCCTCCAAGTGTCGGCAGAGAATCGTCGTTTGTTTACACTCTCCAAGTGTCGGCAGAGAACCGGATCTTCTTCAAAGATCTTCTCACGAGCAATCTAGAAAGACAAGAGGAAGAGTGAAAAACACAAATCACACAGAGATCCTTACCTTTGAGTAACCTTGTGAACCCTTCACACTTCACTAGCAAAAAATCTCTCTCAAACACTCTCTCTTTCAATTGCCCTTGAAAAATCACGAAGACAAGACTTTCTACGTCAGTTCTTAATGGACCTTTTATACAAAAGACACGAAAAATCTTCCAGAAAATTGAAATTTTCAATTTTGAGCGTACACGATCGTACAGTACGATTGTATCGTATGTACGAACAGTTCAAATACTGTTGCGTATGAAACTGTTGTCAATCGGTACGAAATAATTTTGTACCCGATCATCGTCCGGTACGAACCAAGTTCGTCCGGGACGAACATTATGAAAATTTTCAAATTTCGTCTGAACGAAACATTGGGATGAAATGGGACCTCACATTTTCGTACTCTGGAAGGCATGTACGAACTTGGTTCGTATAGTACGATACATACTTAGAAAAAATCTTTTTGCTCGACCTGTAACCCGATACGTTCGTACTCGTGAGAGCCTGTACGGATTGGGATCGTCCCGTACGATCCATACTTAGAAAAAGAATTTTTACATGACCTGGAACCCAAGACGTTCGTACTCGTGAAAGTCTGTACGAACTGGGATCGTCCCGTACAATCCATACTTAGAAAATTTTTTTAAAGCGAGAACGAACCCGAGACGTTCGTACTTGTGAAAGAATGTACGAACTGGGATCGTCCCGTACGATCCATACTTAGAAAATTTTTCATTTCTGTTTGTTCGACTGCTCATCTGGGAAAATAATTGACCAGATCGTCCCATACAAAGTGATATCGTATAGTACAATTAGTTTAAAAAATATGAATTTTAAACTCTTCCCCGTTGTGTATGTGCTCAGTTACTCAATTATAATCACACACTCTCAGACTCAATAAAATGAAAAATATAGACTTCAATTACAATAAATTCTAAACTGATCTTGATTTGAAGTCTTCAACAATCCAGAATATGATTTTCCTGAAATGTTAGTACACACAAGAGCAAAATAATTCTTTTAAAATATGTTAGAAGAAATAATAACCAAATCAATAATATTTGGAATAATAAAAAACATACAAGTTGCAAGAATATCAAACTTGCAAAACTAAGTAGCAACTATCTTAACACATAGTACCAGTGTTGGCTTTACTAGATTTCAGTCAGACTTTTGTGGTGAAGATTGATGCATCTGGATATGGGTTGGGGGCAGTGCATGGCCTATTTTAGCCAGGTGTTGACAAGTAGAGCCAAACTGAAGTCTGTATATGAACGGGAATTGATGGCCATCATATTAGCCATTCAGAAGTGGCATCTATACCTTATGGGTCGACACTTCTTCGTTAGCACAGATAAAAGGAACTTGAAATTGCTGCTAGAGTAGAGAATGGTGACTGAGGAACATCTGAGGTGGCTGTCCAAACTCTTGGGATACGATTTGAAGATCCAATACCGACCAGGATTGGGGAATAAGGCTGCTGATGTCTTATCCAGGTGTGGAGGAGAGCTCCAGGAGATGACCATTTCAGTACCCCTAATGGTGGATTGGGGGGCTATCCAGGAAGAAAGTGTGCAGGATTGAGCGTTGAAGAAGATTCCGATGGATTTGCTAAAGGATAGGAGCAGCCACTCAGGCTACTCCCTCGAGGAGAGAGGCTATTGTACCAAGGAAGATTTGTGATGCCCGGAACCTCTATCCATATCCCCCACCAACTGCACGAGTTCCATAGGAGTGCGGTTGGGGCCATTCCGAGGTATAAAAGACCTACAGAAGACTGGTTGCTGAATTATACTAGAAGGATTTGCATAAAGATTTGGAGGAGATGATAGAAAAATATGAGGTGTGCCGGAGAAACAAGTACATAGCTATGGCTCTAGGGGGATTGCTACAACCCTTAGCACTTCCAAACATGGTATGGGAGGTGTCCATGGATTTCATAGATGGCCTACTACGATCTTAGGGTTTCACAGTTATTTTGGTGGTTGTTGAGAGGCTGAGAAAATATGCGCATTTCATTCCCACGACATCCCTACACCGCAGTGATAGTAGCTACAACATTCTTTAGGGAGGTGGTTAGATTACATGGGGTTTCAGAATCGATAGTTTCTAAATGAGATAAGGTGTTTCTCAGCCAGTTTTGGAGGGACATGCTCAGGTTGCAAGGTTTGATTCTTAAGAGGAGCACAACCTACCACCCTCAGATGGACGGGCAAATGGAGGTAGTCAACAGAAGCTTGGAGACTTATTTGAGATGTTTTGCTTCTGAAACACCACGAATGTGGGCCAAGCGTTTACTTGGGCCAAATATTGGTACAATACCTCGTACCACTCAGCTTCTTAGATGACCCCTTTCAAAGTACTGTATAGCAGTGACCCACCACACTTGGTGCACTTTGGGCAAGGAAGCACACCAGTCTCTTCAGTAGAATAATATGTGGAAGAAAGGGATAGAGTATTGTAGGACTTGAAGAAACACCTATTGAGTGCATATTAGATCATGATGAAACAGGCAAATGCACATAGGAGAGAAATCCAGTTCAAAGTTGGGGAGAGGGTGTTTTTAAAACTGCGGCCTTACAGACAGAGGACATTGACCAACAGAAGGAATGAGAAATTAGCCCCTATGAGATAGTGTAAAAGATTGGAGCAGTGGCATACCGTTTGAAGTTGCTCCCAACCGCCACAATACACCCAGTTTCTCATGCATCTCAATTGAGGAGAACTTTAGGGAGCATGCAATAAGTGCAAAATTACCAGCGTCACAAACTGAGGAGTTGGAAGTGGTGTTAGAACCATTGGAGCTAAAAGGGATGAGATCAGAAGAGGGGGGGGGGGGGGGGGGGGGGGGGGGGAGTGTTGATTGAATGGAGGGTATTACTCGATTTCAACACTACTTGGAAATGTATGAGAGGGTGAAGCATCAAAGATAAATTATGCAACACATTAAAATTAATGCTGACAAATATAAACTCCAAGAAATTTTGATATAAATTAAGCTTTAATTGTGTCTAATTTAATATTATTTCATGAGCCCACTATTAATTCCTTGAATTCTGCATGGGTTTGGGTGCAAACGCCCTAGCGTCATGTACATGAGCACCCTGGCGCTGTAAAAGTTTGCTAGGAGAAATGACATAGAGTGGAGCACTGCAACACTCTAAACTCAGCTTCGCAGTGTTGTCAGATAGACTGGAGGCAGAGTGTTGAGCGTCGCAACACTTCAAGGAACACTTAACAATTTTCTTTCTCGTTTTCTCAAGGGTGGCATCCCTTGGTGGTATATAGAGGCTTTTCTCTTTTGTTTAGTGTGTGAGAGCAGTGTAAGTGAGAAGAGAAACAATGAGAGAGTGATAGAGGAGAGAGATCTGTACTTATTTCTTCCAATTTTTATAGTAGATTTCTTGATGTGGTGTGACTCCGTAGTTTTTTTTTTCTGATTCCGAATTTTCCACGTTAAATCCTTATATCCTTTTTGTTTCACTGCATTCTATTTTTCTTATTTATTTCGTTGTGTGGTTTACTTCCGCATCCCCAACACTGTATAAGTGCGACTATGTGATATCATGGAAAGTCATCTATCTGTATCGGCGTGAGATCTGATTTTCTTAATTTGATAGTTTCTTTCCTTATTCTATTTCGTTTATATTATTTGATGTATATTTAGTTAGTACTCATGATTTTGATCAAAATATGACATCGAAAATCCAATTTATGGATATTAAATTCAGTTATATCGCTGATTTTAAGTGTTTCTAAATTCCTTGTTGAATTTCCCACATTATTTTTATCCTTTCATTACTACTTAGGATTTATATATGGTAATATTTATTTATATCTAAAGAAAGTAAGTTGAATTAATTTGTGGCTTGTTATATTGAAACAATATTTGGCAGGAAACTGTCTATGAGTCGTTGCAAAGGGATGGCCAGTTTGATACAGGCAATTCTTCGAGCACCACTACCATGGGAGATCGTGATGGTAGACTTCAGAGCCGTGAAAATTCTTCTCAAACTGTAATTGTTGACTCTCAGTTGGCCATGGATGAAGAGTATGCCAGAGAATTGCAAGAGTTAGAGAATCAACTTTCTTATGCTTCCCTCAACAGAACTTCTGCAACAGGAACTGGTATGTTTGTATGAAAATGAACTTTCATATGGTTATCTCACTAAAGAGATTTCTTCATGGTTTTTCTTGGAATATTTTATAAGTGATTTAGTAATGAGAATGGGCCATTACTGAGAGAGATTTAGCTTTACCAACTTAAGTTTAACTTTTGTGCTCTATTAATGACAAAGCTGACTCTTTTTCCTCTCTTTTGGGGTAATAATTCTTCAAAGATTTTGCTCGTGCACAGTCTGCTACATCAAACAGTGAAGGCACTTCTGCCAATAACACCGCAACTCAGGTGACTGGGTTCTATCAATAGTACATCATAAGTCATAATACATTTCCCTTCGGTCTCTTTCTGTATCTTCTCCTCTTTCTAAAAGAAACTCAATTATATCTTAAATATTGGGCAGGCTGACAGGCAGGATAATGTTGACCCAGATAATATGACTTATGAGGTGTGTTTGTCTTTCATAATTTAGAAGCACCTATTTAAAAAAAAGCTGTAAATTAAGGATTTATTTAGAGCACCTTTCTCACTATTTTGCTCTTCAGCTACTACCACATTTCTGTATGACTGTTATTTTATTGTTGCTTTTCATTAATTTCTGTGGTGGGGATCTACTTTTTACAACAAGATCTACTGGTATATAGTAGCTATAAGAAAGCTATTGTTTGACTTTGTCAAAAAAGTAGTCATAAGAAAGTCCATGTCCGATTTTTTCAAAAAAAGAAAATATTTATAATATATATAGAAACTTTAAAAAATATTATATTTCCCATAATAAATTTACAATCACTTTTACAAAAAGCTATAATTGTTCAGAATAGACCCTTAATTCATTACCTAAATGAAATTCATTTTTAATTATTTTTAAGTATCCAAGTTGACTTTTAATTTACAATTGATGTTTTGTCGGTCCTTTGGATATGATATAATGTTTGATCTATCTGATTAGCACATTCTTCCATTTACTATTCAGGCAAGCATGCTATTACTCTATTAGCACCATATTTCCTTGCTAATAATTAAGAATTACTTCTCAAAAGGTTATTGTAACCGTATTTCATCTTCTCAATCGATATGATTTCATTATTAATTATTTTTAAGTAGTTCCTGTGAAATTTAGTTTTTGATTTCCAAATGATATTTCATCGAACCTAGATTTGACGTTTGATTTATCTGATAATCCACCTATTTCAGGTGCTCATAGAGGTGCTTCATGCTATTAATATCTAGGAATTATGGTTGTTGCCGCTGTAATGCTGTAGGATTCTCTAAAGATAAAATTTTAAACAGACAAAGTGTAAGCTTGTTGAATACATGGCATTTGCATATGCGAATTGAAACAAGATTTACAGATGTTAGATGTTTGTGTATTTCTTCCAATGAATGACGATGTGTGTGGAGATGCCGTTTTTCAAACTACTTGCATTTAATTTTGCAAAAGTGCAATGAGATTGCTCGAGCCATTTGAACTTCATCAATTAAAATAGTTTAAATGGGCTAATTGTTTATGGTGTTATCTTGTAACACTACAAGCTACATATTTTTATCCAATCGTTTGGCTGACAGCCTTTATATAGATGGTCAAAACCATTATATAATGTTTCTTAAATATGATATGCATAATCATTCCTCTTTTTTGCGTCTTATATTTATGTTAGGTTGTGTCTATGTTATTTATGATCCCCTTTCATCTTTTCCAGGAATTGCAATCATTAGGTGAAGCTATTGGTAAGGCAAGCAGAGGATTATCTGATGAGCTTATATCTTACTTGCCAACTTCTACATACAAAAATGGGTTATTTTCAAGAAGAGAGAAAATTGAAGAGTATGTTTATAATCTATTGTCTTTATTTTCGTTTATGTTAGGTGTGAAGTCTAATTTCTCTCAATCACATTGATCTAAGAGTCTTGTATAAGATTTGTTTTTCTTTACACTCAAATCTTTTTTCACAACTAATCATTCATACATATTATAACATGTTCTATAAAAGGAGAAGTGATTAATGGCTGTAAAAAATCACTTATTCTTCTGCATTTAGCAAAATGTAGAGGTAGACATTTGGAAAGTGACTAGTGAAGTGATTGAGAATTGGTATTTATAGCAATGTAGCTGGTTTTATGCAAAGGAATTTCTTTTTTGGGTAGTTGACAACGACCACTGCAGAATGGAGGTGACAATCAGAAATCGAAGGCAAAGCATAGTCGGTGGATGAATCATGCTCATGTTTGAAGAGGGAAAATAGAAAGTGGAAAAGGAAATAATGCTAGTGAGATTAAATAGAAGTGAGGAAAATATTTGTATTTTATTTCTTTCGGATTTGTGAACTTTTATCTTATTGAATCATATAAATTCTCTTGAGTTCTACTCTTGATTTTCTTCTCGCAAATTATTTTTCTCATTCTCATAAACATCATTACTCTTGGTGATGAGGACATCGGAGATCAACGGCTACGATTTTTTTTTAGTTATTTATTTATATGTTTTTGTACTAGTTTATTTTATATTGTTGTTTTTCCCTTTATACCCTTATGGGTGGTCATGTTGTGTTGTAGCCCGAAGGGCATTTTAGTCTTTGTTATTTTTCTTTCCATGAGGCCTATTTATAGGCTAGCTTTCTTGTATTGGAGATGATGATTATTGAATGAAAATTTGGCTCTTGTGTTCTCTTTGTGAGTTCCTTCGTGAAGATCTCTTAGTGAGTTCTTTTCTCCTAGATCTCTGTGTGAGTTCTATGGAAAGCCCAAGGTGAGGGCAAAAACAATACCCGCCAGTCGTTGGAAGCGTCCTCGACTCGTGGTTTATTTTATCTTATTATTTTCTTCTCCAACTCTCGTTTTCCTCCTCCCCACGCCAAGCTTTACCCGAGATCCCATCATCCACCACTTTACCCACTAGCTTCCTCCACTACAACCCAAGCTTCATCAAGAAATCCCCAAACCCGACGGCAAGCCCCTCTTCCTCCCTTGGACGTCGGCCACCCCCTTGCTCCAAGCCATGATGAAGATGTCAATCATCATAATGGCTCCTTGATTGTGGCCTAGCAATAAATAAAGGAGTTATCGATTTTGAATTTCAAATTTGAAATTCAAAACTTTCCATATTTGCAAAATTCCTAAAATGAAAGTTTTTGAATTGATCCAATCCAAATTTCATGACATGTGGAATTATTATATTTTTATCCAAGGTGGCATCGACTCAATTGGAAAGCGCATAATCCCTCCCTAATCTCCCTCTCCCCTCTCACCATGCCGCCGGCCCCATGAAGGATTTCTCCCCATTGATTGCCCCTTTAATGCCCATCCTATTTGAAATTGAAATTGATTTCAAATAAAATTTTCCCATCCAATTTGAAATCCCAAATCAATTCAATTGAGGGCCATACATGAGGAAACGTTCCTCTTAATTGAGGCCTGGAACTTCCGTTTCAGATTTTGAATAAATCTGTGATTAAATTGGGGCCTTATGTGAGTTAATACCAAGCCTTTCTCTCTCCTTATGGCCGGCCACCTCAACCCCATTGCTTCCCTCTCTAATTGCCACCTCATCACCTCTTAATTACCTCCCAATTACCTCCCCTTTCAAACGCAAGTTCAGCTTTTATTCCAGATTTTCCCTGGTTGAGTTGCTGTCCAGGATTCTGGAAGACAGAACTTGCTGTCCATAGTTATCTGCAAGTCCAAGCTGCTGGCCACTCTGCCAAGACTGCTGTCCAGAAAATTAGGCGCATGCTCTTTGCTGTCCCGCCATTTGGAAAGGCTCCCGAGGGCTGTTTGAGATAGCCGAAGATATCAAATAGCTGTCCACTACTTCCCCAACACCCCAACCACCAACGGGGATCCACATCTTCTTCTACGGGTGAACTCCTCACCAACTCTTGTTTGTTCTTAGTTTATTTCTCGAATGTGGTTGTAACTTGACTCACGAAGATTATGTTAGTCTTTTATCCGCTAAAACCTAGTAATAGGGAGAGTTGAGTGAGGGATCTTCTCATAGCGACTAATCTTATTGTTAGTCTTGGAATTTATTGTTGGAACAATCCATGTATGCAAAGAAAGACTTAGTTGACTATTTAATGATCTCAACCTCTATGCATGTGAGATAACCTAAGCTAGGCACCACTTTAATAGTTATTTTATCGTTCAATTCCGCATAAGATCTTGCTTACTATTGCCTCTAAATCTAAACGTGCAAACTTCTTTAAGCAAATCAATTTCGCATGGGATTGTTTCACATCACTTGGGGTATGCTTTTCCCCAACAACTTGAAATTTCCTATGTGCGCAGTTTTACTTTTGGATGATGAGATATATGATTAGGGGTACCTTTAAGCTATCATTATTTTAGTTCAAGCTCCTTGTGTGGAAAATTTGTTTGATATTCACTTTCATAATAGTATTTCTGGTGACCTAGAAAACGTGTTTGGTTTTTTTGATGGAGATCTATAAGTTTTTATTGATTGGAAATGTCAATTAAATAAATGATCTGAGCAATGTCTGGTTTAGTTTTATTATTTTGTAGTTACTTTTTAAGTTTTCAATTTCAATTTATAGAAGCATGCTTATGATGATACCTAGGAGAACAAGATGTGTTCTTTGTTTTTCTTATTTCTTATATAGGAGTTGGTTTATTTGATTTGGCATATATTCTAGTTGGTTCTGTTTGTTGCAAGTTCAAAGTTTTTGATGGTTCCCATGTTTGTTGTTCATAGGTTATCGCTTAAGGTTTATAGCTACAGTGTTACTAATTGTGACTTATGGGGATTTAACTAAGTTGCTGTTACTTGGGAGAAGAAGAAGCTCCTTGAGTTACTTGGAAGAGAGTGAGGGAGGGAAGAGTGCAAACCAAAAGAAAAGGAAATTTTATTCACTCGGCTTGCTCACCTAAAGCTTACAACCTCTCTATATATAGAGTTTTATTAGGATAAAATGAACCTAGGAAATAACTATCATAAAATTGGACCAATTCCTAACAATCTCCTCCTTGGTTCTGATTTTACAATTCATTTGAATCAATCCATCCATCTCTCAAACCTGCCGCCATTGCTAAGTTGGCGTCTTCTTTTGGCCTAGCTCCTTACCATTTCAAGAAATCTGGGCAATTTCTCTTGAATGCCCTTCTTTATGGCAATAGAAGTATTTCTTCCTGAACTCTAGTCTTCCTCTTATAGTCAGAATGTTGCCAACATTTTCTTTTTTATCCTCAGTCCTTCACTGAAGTTGTTTGGACATTAAAACCGACTTTACCTCGGTCATGGTCAACGTCTGGTTACCATATAGTAATGTATCAACTAAATTCTCATATGATTTCGGCAAAGAGCTTAGGATAATAATGTCTTGATGTTCCTCTTCAATCTTGACATATATATTCCTGAGATCAATAATAATTTTGTTAAATTCATCTATGTGCTTTTTCAAGTCTTTGTTTTCATTTATCTGCAATGTGTATAAAGTTTTTTTTTAGATTTGACCGGTTGGCCAACGATATCTTCAAATAGAATGATTCAGCTTCTCCCAGACTTACCAGACTTATACAGCCGAACCCTCTTCGAATACTTTCCTCAACACTTAATCACCGAGCAATAAAAGAATCGCACTATGAGCCATCAATTGGGTTTGCCTAGCCCATGCCCTGTCAGTTACGGCAACAAGATATTTCTTGGAAATCGCCTCAGAAGTTCCTTGATGAACAAGGAGAGCCTTCAATTTGATTCTCCATAAGTTGAAATCATTTTCACCAATAAATTTGTTAATTTTGATTCTTTGCTTCGACAGGATCATGAATCGTAGCTTCTTATACTCCACCTTAAATATCTAAACAGATCTTTTATCAAGAATAGACAGAAATCCTGCTTCCAACCAGTCTGTGCATGATCTTGACGCTCAATCTGCGCCCGCAGGGCACCAACCTGCTCCCGTACACAAAATCTCGCCAAAACATCTTTAAGAAGACCTTGCTGCTCCCGGGCACAAGATCTTATGAACGACCAAAGCCATTTCGTGACCCGACCAGCTACCACGACCCCCCAATCTTGCTACGAGTCTTCTCCCGGCCAAACGAGTTGCCACGCAGCCTTCTTTCGCACGGTATTAACCCGTACTCCCACTTCCAAGCGACCATCATACTTTGTTGTTCGCGTACTTACCACTGGTCCCGATCGCACATCCACCCTACACCCGACACGTCCGCCTTGTGCCCCTCACCCGGCGCGTATCTAACCCACACCCACCTGCCGCGAAATGCGACCCTTCTCTCCGCGGAAGCCGGTTCTGCTCCTTTACGTGCGCTACAACGCGCGTAACTGAGACACCATCCTTTGCGTCTTGGCCCGAGCCTTCACCGTGCGCGGACACAGCCCGTACGAATAGTTTCCTTTCTTGGACAAGAACCTTACTCCAACTTCACCTAGCTCTGATACCATTTGTTGGATTTTTAGGACTTGAGCTTCTTGGAAGAGAGAGAGAGGGAGGGAAGAGTGCAAAATAGATGAAAAGGAAATTTTATTCACTTGGCTTGCTCACCTAAAGCCTATTACAATCCCTCTATATATATAGTTTTATTAGGATAAAATGAACATATGAAACAATTATCCTAAAACTAGATCAATTCCTAACAGTTACTCATTGAGTTAGGGTTAGGTGTCATCACGGGTTCGGGTTGAAATGGCACTATCGGGTACAGTTTTAATCAGTTTTTATAAAATGGCTAATTTTGGTGTCAAATTTTCTTGTCAATCTTTACGGGTCGAAATCGGGTTTTTGTCAAAATCGGGTCACTTTGGTCATTTCGGGTTTTAACCCGATTTTTGAAACTCGAAATGCTTAACCCGAACCCGTTTCGGGTTCGGGTTCTAACCCGAAATTTTGGTTGTCGGGTTTGTCGTATATTGATTAGGGTATACCAGGTTCTGATGGTTGACGGGTTATTTAATTTTTTTCTTTGGTGCTTTTCCATGTTTAGGGGTTGTTTCATCTTTTAGTTTTGCGTTTATCCACATATAACAAGAATTGCTTGTGGTTTGCTGAAATTGAATGGCACCTGAACCCATTCTTGGCCGCATCTACTGGCTTAGAGGAACAGTGAATGAGATTTTTGTAAATAGTTAACCTGTGCATGCATTAATTATTCAGTTTTTGCTTTATAAAATTTTTTAATTTCCTTCAATGTTGTGATGCTTGGTTGATGTAGATTCCTTCAAGTATGGCAGAAGAATAACTACTAATTTTTTGGGAAATCCCCTCATTGTACTGATGATGTGGGGCTTGATTTTCTTTCTTTTCTTTTAAATAATTCATTATCGAGTTCTTATTTGTGATTGATTTTAATCATATCCTTTACAATTATATGTATATATATATATATATATATATATATATATATATATATATATATATATATATATATATGGTGTGAATCCTAATCAACTTATGTTTTTAGTGGTTTCAAATTATTGTCAAATTTCTTAAACCAATTCAATCATTAACTTATTCTTTGGTATTGATTCTTTGCATTTTCTTAATTTCATCAATAGTTAGCAAATAATTGTTTAATTGGTAAACTTTACATTTGCAAAATTTATATCCGAATTTAATTTTTGTACATTGAATCATTTGTGGCTATTTGGTTACAAGTATTCAACTCTCGAGAGTATTTTAAATAGTGTAAAGTAAATAAAGTATATTTGAGATATTTAAAGTTGTTTGATTTATTGTAAATTAAACTTATGAGATCATTTTCTTGTATTTGGTTTGAATTAAAACGAGTCTCTATGGCCTAGGGCGCGACACCAGTGGCAAGTGTCGAAGGTGCGTAGTGAGTGACAAGCATCGTGTGAGTGAGTTTGCTTGGAGGTTGCATGTGGGTTGTGAGTGTGCTTGGTTCCAAAGGTGATGTTGATGAGCCTCCTAGCGTGGTGTGGTGCTGGCAAGTATCAGAGGTGCAGGATATAATAGGTGCAGTGCAAGTGTCACCGGTGAGCGAATCAATAGTGTTGCAGTTGCGGTACATTTTATTGCTATTGAGTGGCGAGCATCGCTGTTGCAATGCAGTGGCGGTGAGTTTCCGAAAATGTCTTAGGAAGATTGCGAATGCTTATTATTGTGCGGTGTATTTGGAAATCGTCTGAATTGGATGTTTCATATACATTAAAAATAAATTATGATGTGAGTATCAAATATCTTTGCAAGTAACCATTTACATTAGAACCTTGTGATAACTTTATGAAGCCCATAACATCATCAGTGAAGCATATGAAATTTCTTAGTTTTCTATGCTCTATTTTATTTAGCATTTCAACATGCTTAATTCTTAATAATACTTCTATAGTAGTCACTGTCATTATGAATCACCTTCTGTATCCAGCCACAACTGAATCCATTTGGTGAAAATATAAGTTCCTCTATGCGATTAGTCATGGAAATCAGTTTTTTCTATATATATGTTTCAGCATTGGTTTTTACTGATATTCATTTATAGCTTGTTCTACTGTCATTTATGGAATGTTTGTATTCTGCATGCAGATGCGTGATTTGTTGTATGCCTTACGAGAACAGAGATAAGCTGATCACATTACCCTGCCAGCATCAATACCACAAAGATTGTGTTAGTCATTGGTTAAAAATCAATAAGGTAATTTTGTAAGTTTATATACTTATATCATTTTTTTTTCCTTGCATAGAAGGTAATTCACGCATCTTTCCTCTATCTTCATGATAATCTATTTTTCATTGTTCTAATTTACAGAAACTTCTAGAGTGAAATCAAATCATTTAGTTACTCAATGGCATTAATTTGATTGTACATCTGATTATCTAATTCTCAAAGGAACATTTCTTGTTCTGGTCAACATCTGCTGGCCTATTTTTTACCCCCTTAGTGTTAACCTGAACTTTTTACATGCATTATTCTTCACTAAATTTCTTCAAACTTATATGCCAAGATATACCCTGGCACAGCTGAGATTAGACTTGCAGGAAGCTACATTGTAGTCAAGGAGTTTGTTCAGGAACCAAAAATATGTGGAACCTGAATTAAATTTGTCTAGGAGGATCAATAAACACGAGAATTAAAATTAATATATTCATAAATCTATACTTGCAATGATGTCAGCGGGAAGAAGTATTCATGACAGTACAAAAGAAATAATGGGTTATAGCCTATCAGCATTTGTATCATATCTGTTCTGTTAATTCACTACCTTATGCAAAGTTATTGCTCATTGTATGGATTAGTCTCTTTATCTTTGGGTATGCCCTCAGTACAAGGCTTATTGAAGAAACAGAATTTTCATTCACACTATTGTTCAAAGTGATGGTGAAATTGATGAGAATATTATCAGTAGAATTCAAGTTAGATGGTTGAAGTAGAGGAATGCATCGGGCTTGTTGTGTGATAGAAAAGTCCCTTCAAACTTAAGGAAAAATTCTATAAGATGGTAGTGAGACCTGCAATGATTTATGGTGCCGAATGTTGGCCATTAAAAGAGAAGCATAATACTAAGTGTTGTAGAGATGAGGATGCTTAGGTGGATGAGTGGCTTTACTCTTAGATATAGGATACGAAATGAGCATATACGTGAAAAGGTTGGAGTAGCTCCAGTGAAAGATAAGATTAGAGAGAGTCGCCTTAGATGGTTTGGTCACATTAAACGGAGGCCTTCCGATGACCAGGTTAGGAAAGTTGAGGTATTAGATTTGACTTATGTTAAGAAAGTTAGAGGTAGACATAAAAAAACTTGGTTAGAAAATATTAGAAATGATCTTTCTTTGTTAGATTTAAATAAGAATTTGAATTTTAACATGACACAACAATGAAAAAAGATTCATGTAGTCGACTCCACGTAGTGGGACAAAGGCTTGATATTGTTGTTGTTGTATTCTTGTTACAATGTTTGCTCTCCAAACTAACAACTGGTTATTCAACCTCTTACTCTTTCTTATTGTTCCACTTGGAATTCAATGCATATATAGTACTACTATACCTGCTAATATTGAAAGGAATGTGGTAGTGGCTTAGAGGTTTAGGCTGCTAGTATAGCAGAAAGGATCAAAGTGATTATGTTTATTTAGTACTAATATACCTATTATGCAATTATTTGTAATTGCATCAAATCTGTCATCCATATCAGTTGTATTCCCAGTTTCCAGTTATTTTCCTTATTTTATGTAGCATAATAAGCATCTATTATGTTCCATATTAAGCTTTAGTTTTTTTTTTTTTTTTTTCTAATTTCAGGCATGTCCCATATGCAACGAGGAAGTGTTTGGATCTTAGTGCAACTATGTTTTCATAGGCTAAATAACATTTGGCGTTGAAGTACCTTTTTTAAGCAAAATTAGGAACTTATGTAATGTACCCTAAACCCTGAGACATAATTCTGTGTGCATGCATTGGTAATCGGTACTTCCATTTGTCATGTTTCTAGATTTAATAAAGAAAATTATGGGTTTATAAGCTTATTTTAATCACTTAAGTAGATTTTTTCACTCCTTGCTTACTGAGTACTTCAACTATATGCAATGATTTATTTTGATAGATAGACTAAAAAGCAAATTTTAATAGTGATAATGTAGTTGAAATAGTATAAAGTAATTACATAAATATGTGATGCTAAGTTAGAATTAGCGGCTATTTAAAGGTGTAATGCTGGTTTAAATATAAACTAATCCAAAAGAAATGGATTAGTCTTCTTGAGATCAAGCCTTAAAATTTTTGTTGAAGTCTCATTTTAGTTCTTGCATTTAAATGCCGCTTTTGAGGTGCATCCCATGGCTTTTTAGTTTGATTCCATTCATTTGAATGTGAGTTATGAGTAGGTTTAGGTTTTGTTTGGAATATATTAATTGGGCAGAAACAGTTGTGTAGATAACTTTCGTTGTCATCATCATCTTTATTTAAATGTGTAACATTAAAAAAATTCAGGGGCAGATCTAGCATTAATTTTTTTTTTGGGGACTTATAAGTAAAAGTGTAGAGTTTTTTTTTTCTTTTTTCATAAATATCCTTACAACTAAAATTTGTTCCGATGGCGCTGCCTCTCGACCCTTATTTATTCAGCGTTGTACGCTTCTCAGATATGTTGGGGGTTCAAGGAGGCAGCGCCCCCTACAGGAGTTTCTAGAGGCAGCATTCTCGGAACAAATTTTGATTGTAAGAATATTTTTGGATTCTCTTTACTATTTCTCTTTGTATTTGGTTCATCATTTTTTAGCAATAACATCTCTACACAATGTATTTAATTATGTTGGGTGACGGGGGGCAAATTTATAAGTTAAAGTGTAGAGTTTTTTTTTTAAAATATCCTTACAACTAAAATTTGTTCCGATGACGCTGCCTCTCGACCCCTATTTGTTCATCGTTGTACGCTTCTCAGATATGTTGGGGGTTCAAGGGGGCAGCGCCCCCTGCGGGGAACAATTATTACGTCCTCTGACTGGACGTAGAGCTACGTTCGGCCGCCAATAACATGTCGCCACGTGCTCTTACTCTCTACCGCGCGGCCCGACGACTTGACCCAGACCGGAACTCGGGAATGCTATGTTCGCGTATTGCGAGGTATTACTCGGTATTTGCTCGGTATTGCATGACAATAACGAGAAATACCGCTCTGTGAAGACCAATACCGAGCAAATACCGAGTTGTATCGAGTTTTTCTAGAATACCAATACCGAGTTGTACCAATACCTAGAAAAACTCGGTACAACTCGGTATTACTCGGTATTTGCTTGGTATTGCTCGGTATTTGCTCCGTATTGGTTATTGCCAAGTAAAATCGACCAATACCCAGCAATATCGAGTTGTACCAATATCTAGAAAAACTCGATACAACTCGGTATTACTCGGTATTTGCTCGGTATTGCTCGGTATTGGTTATTGTCGAGCAAAATCGACAAATACCTAGTAATACTAAGTAATACCGAGCAATACCTAGCAAAATCGAGAAATACCGAGCCATCCTGGGTCCGTTTCGGGTCGGGTTGTCGGGGCGCGCGAGGTAAATAGTGAGAACGCGTGGCGCGATTCTACTGGCGGCCGAACATAGAGCTATGTCCTGTGACCGGACCAAATAAAAGTTCCCCTGTGGGGGTTTCCAGAGGCAGCGTCCCCTGAACAAATTTTGATTGTAAGGATATTTTTGGATTCTCTTTATTATTTTTCTTTGTATTTGGTTCATCTTTTTTTAGCAATAACATCTCTACACAATGTATTTAATTATGTTGGGGCAATTGCTTAAATATCAGTATTTTAAAATTTTTAGGGAGGACAATTGCCTAAAAATTATTACAATAAAGACTAAAAAATATATGGAGTGAAACAAATTACCTTAAAAATTATATAATAAAGAATTTTTTATTTTTTTAGGTGGGTCAATTGCCCCCTCTAACCTTAAGGTGGATCCGCCCATTGGTATAATCCTATTTATTATATTAAATTTGGATATTAATTATGATGGTATTCAATGTTGATGAGATGTGGGAAAATCTTTTTATTAAGATACTCTGATTAAAATTTTATTTAATTAAACCCTAAATTTTAATTTGCGATAATTATAATATGATAATTTTAAAAGAGATTAAAATTTATAATTTATCAAAAAAAAGTTTTCACTGGCATATATTAATGCAAGCTTTATTGTAAAGATTTTTTTGGCGATATAGTGATGTGTTTATTTGTATGAGCCCTACCAGTATCTCTTTGAGGTTGGAGAAGGTTTTTTTTAGATTCTTTTTTATTATTTTATATTATTATTATTATTATTATTATTTTAGATTCTGATATGAGTGTGCAATTGAGCTTAGGGTTTCAAGTAAGGGATATGAAATTCAAGATTTATATAAATAAATTTATGAATGTTGATATGTCATCAAAAAACGCGTGGATTAGAAATGAATTTTGAGGCATGCTCAAGTTGATAACTTTCAAAATTAAATTTCGGATCACTTGAACACTAATTTCAACTAACTTAAAGTCAATTTGAATGTTCCAGTAAAATGAGTTCAACGACACCAAAATCGTTTTAATCAAAGCCCAAATTGATCCAAATCAAGGGACCAAAGTATATTTTGAAGGTTCAAAGAATTAATTGAATGATCAAATGATCTCTAAATATGGCATGCTTATAGTTGAATTGAGTCGCTCAATGAGACTAGTCCAACCAGCCTAAGATCACATAATTATGATGTCATTAAGGCATTTAAATAAAAAAATTAAGGCATGTAAATGCTTGGCAAATGCTCCATGATCGAGGGAATCACGCTGAATTTGTCATATATCTTCTCCATATTTACGGAGAATGCCACTTTAAAATATATATAAATAAATCCATACTTTCCACATGAAGGGGGCTTGGACTTTTGATAGCTTGGACCTTGGGCTAGAGATCAAGAGAGCTATAAGGCTTGAAGAATCACCGACTACGATCCCTCTGACCTCTGTCGCTCGACGACTACGTTCCCTCTGACCATCTTCGCTAGCAAACTACGGTCCCTTCGACCTCTGTCGTCCGCGGACTACAGTTCCTCTGACCACCTTCGCTAACCTATTAGGGTCTCTTCGATCTCTATCGCTCGCCCACTACGGTCCCTCTGACCACCTTCGCTAGCATACTACGGTCCCTCGGTTCGCCGTCGCCCACCAACTACAGTCGCTCTGACCACTGTCTCCCTCCAACTATAATCCCTCCGACCGCCGTCGCTCGCCTATGATGGTTCATCTGTAAATATATAGAAAATCTAGGGCAAAGTTGGAGTGCCCCTTCAAATAGTTCGTTTTGATTCCTTCGATTATAGAGTTTTCTTCAATCATTGAAATGTCTTAATTATGTCACAATTAAGTGATCTTGGGCTCGTTGGATTCTTCTAGTCGAGATGTTCAATTCAACTATAAGCATGCTATATTTTGAGATTATTTGATCACCTAATTAATTCTTTAAATCTTCTAAATATGCTTTAGCTCCTTGATTTGGGCCCAATTGGACTTGAATTAGACCGGTTTTGATGTCATTGGGTTTGTCTTGTCGAGATGATCAATTTGACTATAAGTCTACTGAGGTTGGAATTTGAATGGTCCTAAATTTAATTTGAAAGTTTTTAATTCGATTTGTGCCAGAACTAGGTGATTTTTGGTGAAGTATCAGTTATTCCCCTATGTTTGGACATTGAAGCTTACATAGTCCAAAAGTATATTAAACTTATATAAAAGTCAGTGCGTTGATTAGAGCAAAAATTATTGAAATTTTTTTTCTCCAAAATCTTTAAATTAACTCGATCATAAAAGGCTCTATTGGGCTTTGAAAGTGCCAAAATTAAGTTCAGAATGTCAAAAAAAGATGCTCGACGACGGAGGTCGGAAAGGAGCTCGACGAGCCGCTCGATGTGAGACGAGTCGAGCTCAACTCGAACAGCCCCTGGCTCGAGCTCGACTCGACTCGACTCGTTTGCACCTCTAGACAAGATTGGCCGAAGATCTAGTTGGAGAGGTATTAAAATATATATATTTTTAATTTATATTATACACAGAGCCACTACAAAATGCAATATAAAGTGAAAGACTACTTAATCTAAAAATTATTTTTTTTTATAGAAAGAATAACTAAATAAAAACAAAGCCTGCAAAAAATTAAAACTAATTAAATATACATACATCACATATCAGAGCATGTTATTTCTGATTTCAAAGATTTTATGTTTTTGACATTTTTTATCAAATTTGTGTTTCCGTTATCGAAAAATGTGAATAACTTTGTATTGACAAAACTTTCGCCTCGTAATTTTTTATATATTGTAGAGATATGATTATGAATATTTTGAATATTTATTTGATATTTTTCACCCGGTGATTTTAATAATACAATAATTTTTATCTACAAAGAAATTTATTTTGACGTCTAAAAATAATAGTGTAGTACAATAAAAATCTTTAAATATTATTTTATACAATTGCTGATATTTTAATATTTTTTTGAAATTATATATTTTTGCATAATATGATTCTTTGTTTTTTTATCGTTATGACATTTTGACATCTTCTTAATTAAGCTCAATTATGCATTTTTTATTGTAATGCATTGGAAATATATGTGGATATGTGCTTGAGTAATAGATGGACGTTATTATTGTTATAGTTTTATGATAATAATGTACGTGTGTGAAATAAATAAGTAAAGACTGGTTGACCTGTTGATTGGAGACTGATTGACCTATACAGAATGGTGGACCGACAAGCTTTCCTTTAAATATTGTGGTTTGGTATTATCCTCCACTAATTCATGTGATACACTAATTATGAGTTAAAAGCAGATCATTACTGTGCTGACGGGCAAAGAGTGACAACTCTGTTTACTGAGCCAACGATTTACTAACACTAATACTAACACTGAAAAATATCGTGATAGCCATGGCTTCTTACTTATTTAGTGCAACTATTGAAATGCATATTCTTGAGGCATTATTCTTATTATTGCATTATTATACTGCTCCTACCACTGGATTGTTACCATTATTAACTGCATATTTCTATTTTATGTTGCTTTGAATTCAATTGTAGGTTTTGGTGATCTGCTGGGCTTTTTAAGCTCATTATATGTGGTTAAATGATTTCAGGTCATGGTAGAGGAGCAGGAGTATGAGGCTAGTCAGGATTCTTTATGTTTTATTTCTTTTTGTTATAGTCCTAAGTAGTGTATATGATTTTTAAGAATAAATACAAATGTGTATATTGATGTTTTAAATTGTATAATATATTTTGTTATTTATTACTGATAGATGATATTAGATTGCTCTAGTTGTTGTTTATTAAATGATAAAAAAAATCTTCCAATTTAGATTCTAGGGCATCACACCCTTGGTCTGAAAAATAAAAGCAAAAGCAGGAATGAACTAACACAGCTATGTATGTTATCACAATCTAAAATAAAAATTAATAACTGAAACTAAAAGAAAATTGAAGATAATGTGCTATAAAAGTACTGTATGAAAAACTGAAGTAAAAGCTGAAATTGAAACCTAATGAATTATAAGTAGATATTCATTTTATTAAAATAAATCTCAGCCTAAATATTTATATATCTTTAAAACTTCGTTAATATAATCCCACATTGGTAACCCTTAGGCCTCGGCATAACCAAATCTCATCTCGATCACCTACTGATGCTGGCATAACATCATATCATATTTCTTTTATATTTTTTCATCAATTTAATTAGTTAAAGCATAATTAGACTAAATTAAAAAATTATCAAAATGTCTTAACGGTAGGCAGCATAAATACTACAAATTTTATCTCTTCTAAATCAGCCAAAAAAGAATTATCACTTGATTTCATAAGCTTTTACCAGTAAGTTTGGATATTTTATAAATTTGATCATTTTGAACAATTTGATATAATGTTATTATATTTTAACTGAAATACTGAATGATATCAGATACATTATATGATAACTCCATGTGATATCATATTAATCCACATGATTCATTGATTGAGAGTCATAAGGAAATGTGGGTTGATTGAGAGTTAGAAGGAGTTGGGGCAACTGATTCATGTGATTCAAGGGGACTTATAAGGAATACATTATTTGTGAGTTATAAGAGATGATTGATTGGAAGTTATAAGTGCAGGAGGTAGACACATTTAAGATACACTCATTGAATATCTTAATACTGATATCGACACTACTATAAACACTGTAATGATATTATGACTGACACTAATATTATTTATTATCATTAATACTATTTAACAAATTAATGTTACTGATTATGATACTAATATTATTACTAATATTAGTATTGTTGAATGTTAATGATATTATGATTGATGATATAATTGATTGAAATGTGATGAACTATAGAAGGATAAATTGATACAAATAATTAATATATAAATTGATGCATATATTTCTTTATGTAATTTATATCATATTATTCTCTTTTATCTTGTATTAATTTTAGTTGTAAGTTTTTTTGTTACTTGTTGAGCTATGTGTTCATTGTGTGGTTTTATATATTTTAATAAAAGTGTAATGATTATATGATATGAGGCTCCCGACAAGAAAAAATGTAATCATATTCTTTATGATGTTTATTGGTAAGCTCCAATTAAATGATTAAAATGAAAGATAAATATAATTTTTTTCAATATAGATCCTAGAGTGACAAAAAGTGCCCTCCAAACTTATGAGATCATCTTTTGGAGAGAGAAATGATCACATTAGATGTTGAAGCTCGCATAGAGATCATATCGTTGAAGGCTATAGAAGAGTTCAAGAAGTCTTCAGCTTATCATTAAGAAATTCAAAATTACATCTAAATTGGTCACGATAAACTATTTGATGCTCCAACATTTTAATGAAGGCTTTGTCTGTTGCTTCTTAAAAGGGGATCGACTAGTACAATATAAGATTAAGGTTATAATTAACAGGCAAAATCCCAGCCAGACATCCAAGGATTGTCTTCCAGATTCAAGAGATGACAATATTGAAAATGAGCCAATTATTTTTCTACAGAGATCTTTATACCAGATTGAAGCTTGATTGAAGTAATGAATATTCCATCATTTTGTAAGAATAACATTGATTTTATAAACTTGCCTCCAAGAAAAAAATAAGTCTTTTATGAATTTTTGAGATATGCTTTAATATATTGCCCCTAATTTAACTAGATTAAATGAATTTATTCCTTTTGCAGATTTTACCCTTTTGAGATTTTTAGAGAATCAAAGAAATATATATTTTCTGAGGCCTTTGGCCTTTTGATATTTTATGTACATGTACTTTTTGAAGCTTTTATTTTTCTATAATTTTTTGTATAACTATACCTTTTAAGGCTTTTAATCTTCTAAGATTTTTGATATACATATACCTTTGAGGCTTTTAGCTTTTAAAGATTTTTGGTGTATATATACCTTTTGAGGCTTTTAGTCTTCTAAGATTTTTTCATGTACTTATACCTTTTAAGGTGTATTTCTTTATAGATTTTTGGACAATCTTATGTTTTATGAGACTTTTATCTTCGGAGTTTTTAGGTGTACATATATCTTTTGAGGTTTTTAGCTTTCTAAGATTTTATGTACACATGTTCCTTCTAAGACATTTATCAATAAAGTTTTTTTAATAATCCAAAACCTTTTGAAATTTTTAATTTCTAAGGTATTTTAATGAGTGGTGACTCTGTCAACTTATTCTCATGGAGTCTTTCTAGTGAGGACATTGTCTATTATTAGCTTTCATTTGAGGATACCTCATGGGCATGCCTTCCTGAGATTATAATTGGAGGGCTTATCTTCCACTTGCCCTCATAGGGTCTTTTTAGTGAGGACCGTGCCCACTATTAGCTTCCCTTTGAGGCTATCTCATGGGCATGCCTTCCTGAGGTTCTTATTATTTCCAATATTATTTATATAAAATTTTATTAATAATTCAAATAAAACTTACATGAAAGATATGTAAGTTAAAAATTCTTTAGAGTTTAGATTATTTGATTAATTTCAAATATCAAGGTATTCCTAGTCAATAATGCCTGTAATTTCCTTAACACGAATCTTATGATCTCCTCTATTTTGAGTTGCTCTTGTAAATAATAACCTACATATCCTTGATGAATTAGACATTCATTCCCATCCTTCAATTAAAAGCATTTTTCAGTTGAGTGTCCTTTTGAATGATGAAAGTTATAATATTGAGATTGATCTCCACCGATTAGATTTCTTAAAGGCTTTGGCCATTTGAGATGTTCAGAATTTTCAACCTCCATCAGAATATTAGCTCTTGATGTACATTAAAGGAGTGTAGTTAGGTGACCATTGATGAATTTGATGAGAATGATCTTTTGATTTATTATGTATATTTTTTTTGTACAAGTTGATCAAACTCGTATGAGTTTTTATGTTTGGAAGATGATTGTGTAAATTTCTTTCGATGAGCAGTAATAGCTTCATCTGTAGTAGTTTGTGCTTCCACTCTGTGAATAAAGTCAGTATAAGAACGTACGGTTTCTCACATCAATGAAGAGAAAAATGGTCAAGGATGAAGTCCTCCAAGAAAAATACCTTGCAATAACTCAAGATCCACTCCACGGATTTGGATAGCTTCAAAAAAAATCTTTGAAAGTACTCTTCTAAGGATTCTCCTTCATTTTGGAGGATTCCATAGGGATGTGAAGAATCCTTAATAATTTTTCTGTTGGCAATAAATTACTCGATGAGAAGTCTCACAATATGAGTGAAATTATGGATTGTATTTTTTGAGATTGAGTAGAACCAAGTGTGAGCTTGACCCTTAAGAGTAGTAGGAAAGACCTAGCAAAGAAGTACATCAAAAGCTTGAAAGATATGCATAATGGTCCTAAAATGGTCAATATGTTCGTAGGGATTAGAGGATCCATCATATGGATCAACAACATGTATCTTAAATCCCACTAAAGTAGGATGTTCGATAAATTCATTTTTTAAGGGTGATAAATCTTGGAAGATGCATGGATGAGTAAATTGATTTCATTCCCTCAAAAAAATTTCTTCATAAATAAGGCTTCATAATATATTTCTTATATAATCCCGAGGGGTATTAAAAAGATGATGTTGATTTAATCCTCCATAATGAGTGGAGGATTATGGGTTAGCCGAAATGTGGGGAGGATGTGTTGAACTAATTGCATTTAGAGACCTTGATAAGCTTGTGGGGATGGTGGTACTCCTTGATTAATGTTCTCTCTAAATTGTTTTTGATATTTTGGAGGGAGAACTCCATCATATTGTGATGGCACCCTCTGTTGTCTAGTCTTCTATAATAATTGAAGGATTTGATTTTGAAAATCTTTCATCCTATGCATACGATCCTCTAAAGTAAGGTATAGGAGAATTTGATCACCCATAATTTATTATTCTTGATCAAGGGGTTGATTGTTGGCCATTGAAGAAGTATGTTGGGAATGTTTCCTATAGACGATAACAAACTGTTGCGTGCTAGAAAAATTGAGTCGGTAGAATGCATATCTTATGTCTTAGCATTGTACAAAGTAATATGACCAGAGAATTTTTTACGTAGAAAATTCAGAAAGAGAAAAAATCATCCAGTTGTAAAATCCACTAGATATTAAGTGATACAAAAATATTCCCTTCTTCATTGTTTGAGAAAGATGAGAGTAAATAAAATTATGTATGACAATTAATACCCAAAAACATGGTTTGATTTTCCCAATAGAGATTATAGATGTCCACATATGGACTTTTATACCCAATAGTAGGGTTAAAACTTGTCAATACTCTATCGATGATAGAGATTTCTAATGATGATGGTTGTTGGTGGCAATAGCTGATGATTTTTGGTGGCAGTGATGGCTGAAAAATGCTAGAGAGCTATCACTTGTTTTATCCTTCCTCATGTGAATAATAACGATCTATTTATGAGTTTTTTAGAGTGACATGTTCTATAAATATAGAAAAATCTAGAGCAAAGTTGGAGTGTTCCATTAAACGATCTATATTGATTCCTTCAATTATAGAGTTTTCTTCAAACATTTAAATGTCTTAAATATGTCAGAATTAAGTGATATTGGGCTCGTTGGATTTGTCTCATCTAGCTATTCAATCGACTATAAGCATGCCATATTTGAATATTATTTAATTACCCAATTAATACTTTGAAGCTTTCAAATATGTTTCGGCCCCTTGTTTAGAGCTCATTTGGATTCAGATTCGATCGATTTTGGTGTCATTGGATTTTTCTTGTCAAGACGTTCAATTTGACTATAAGTTTGCTGAGATCAGAATTCAAATGGTCTCAAAATTAATTTTGAAAATTTCCAATTCAAGTATGCCTCAAAATTCATGCCAAATCATTGTGATTTTTGGCAACGTATCACCTATAGTTTGAAACTTAATTTTTTTAGGAATGATAAGTTAATTAAAATGTTTATAATATGAATTTTTATTTTTTAACTTTCACTAGCATGCATTTAATGCACGTACACTTATCAAACAGAATACACTTTAATCATGTATTTATCTTAGTGGGCCCTACCAACATCTTCTTTTTGGTGACATCAACAACCGCTGTCATGTTAAGCTAAGAAGAATATTTCAATAAGATTCTATTTGATTTTTCAAAGGCAATGGAAATGCAAGAAAATGAGATGGAAAAAAAAATAAATAAATAAAGAGCTTTTACAAGAAAAAAAATTGACTTTATATCTCATTAATGCTTGAAATTTGAGAAATATATCTGTTATTTTATTTTTAAAAAAATATGCTCAAATATTCATTTTGGACAAAAATGTTAGAGTATACTCTCAGCACATCTTACTTATCTTGTTCCATTATTTGTCAATGTCAGCATATACTCCACTTCCTGATATTCTCTGTCCACTGCGGCTAACACAGGCTTTAGCCGTTATACTCAGGTTGTATTAGGCATTTTATATTAGCCTTTGATTCGGCTGAAATGGAACAAGCACAGGAGCCATTGTTCTCCTCAGAATAGTTTTCCTTCCTCTAGTTTTTGCTTTGCTTGCTTTCTCCTTGCAGGTCATTGAAGTGAAGCTCAACATGGTATCAGAGCTGTAGGTATTCGCCGTTAATGGCTTCACAAGGATCTTCCGCCTCAGCGTCTGCCGCAGCGACTTCGTCGTCCTTGTCCGCAGCGATGACTGAGTTTACCGTGCCTTCTTCCTTAAAATTTCTTATGAGTAATTTGAAGCACATTGTTTCTACTTCTCTTACAAATGAGAACTATCCCATTTGGCGTCTTCAAGTATTCAAGCTCTTTTCTGCAAACGGATTTGAAGGGTTTTTGACGGGAAGCATCACCGCTCCGACCATTTCTTCCGCTGATTCAAACTCAGATGATCTTCGTCTCTGGAAACAGGTTGATCAAAATCTTGTTTCCGCCTTATTGTCTACTATTTCCGCATCGGTTCTTCCGTATATTATCTCACTTTCTACCGCACATGAGATTTGGGTAACGTTAGAGAAACGATTGCAGCCTACCAATCGTTCACGGGTAATTCAGCTTAAAAACGAATTGCATCATATTCAAATGAAGGATCTTACTATGACACAGTATCTTGCCCAAGTCAAAACTCTTGTGGACAACATATCCTCTTCCGGTGGGCACATTGATGTTGAAGATGTTATACTCCATACATTGAATGGTTTGCCTTCTATTTACAATCCATTCAAATCAGGGATTAGAATAATCCAGCAAACTATTACTCTTGATGCCCTGTATTCGCTCTTGATTAGTGAAGAAATAAATTTACAAAATGAGCAGCACAAGGAGCTTCCGACTCCTTCAGATCATACGGCATTATGGGCGCCGCGTTCAAATACAGCTCGTGGAAGATCTTCTACTAGAGGACGTGGCCGTGGAGCTTCCTTCAGACCAAATGTATCAAGTTCGAATGTCTCTGCTCCAGCCAACTACAACAGCAACCGTCCGAATGTCTCTGCTCCGCCTGTACCAGCTGGTTACCGTCCGACTTGTCAAATTTGTGGAAAACCTGGACACATTGCCTTGAATTGCTGGCACCGTTGCAATATGCAATATGCACCTACCAATTCAACTGGAAATCCACGAGCGTATCTTACTAATTCAAACAACAGTGTGTCTTCACCAATTTCTGAATGGGTACTCGATTCCGGAGCTACCTCACATTTGACGCCAGATGCCACACAGCTTCAACAGCCCACACCTTATTTTGGATCGGACACTGTTTCGGTTGCCAGTGGGAACACAATGCCAATTCAGAATACTGGGCAAGGAATTTTACCGTTGCCGGACACGAACCGTAAGCTCCGCCTTAAAAATCTTTTACATGTTCCACTTCTTTCTCATAATCTTCTTTCCATTCACAAACTAACCTCTGACAATAATTGTTCTATATTGTTTGATGCTCATGGTTTCCTCATTAAGGATCTCTCGGACAATAGTATTCTTCTCCATGGTCGCTCGCGTGATGGTCTTTATCCAATTCCGCATGCCTCCACTGCTACTTCTCAAGCCTTGCACTCTTCGGTCAGCTCTGTCCAGCCGTGGCATACAAGGCTTGGTCATCCCAATCATAGGATTTTACAATGTCTGTCTAAGTTAGTTCCCTCTATATGTATTTCCTCTTCTAATTCTATGTGTATTTCTTGTAATGTGGCCAAGAGTCACAAATTGTCTTTTCCTTCTTCTGCTAGTCATGTACTCAAACCCTTTCAATTAATACATTCTGATGTTTGGGGACCCGCTCCTGTCTCATCATTCAATGGTTTTCGATATTATATTGTTTTTATAGATGATTCCACGAGATACACATGGCTATATCTATTGCACTCAAAAGCAGAATCTTTTTCAACATTTCAACATTTTCATCAACTCATTAAAAACTCATTTAACACTTCCATTCAAATTTTGAGGACAGACGGTGGTGGTGAGTATTTGAGCAATGCTTTTAAATCTTATTTATCCCAACATGGAATTACTCACCAACTTAGTTGTCCCTACACACCTGAGCAGAACGGTCTTGCTGAACGCAAGCACCGTCATCTTTTGGAAACTACTCGTGCGCTACTTCACACAGCTCATCTACCTAATACATTCTGGGCAGAAGCTCTTCTCACCGCTAATTATCTCATTAACATTTTACCGACCACAGCCTGTCGTCTTCAAATTCCTTATCAACTTCTTCATCATAAATTGCCTTCCTATCATCACTTAAAAACCTTTGGATGCCTATGCTTCCCTTGGCTCCAACCACTCACTTCCAACAAATTATCTCCTCGCTCTCAGGAGTGCATTTTCCTAGGTTATTCCACTTCTCATAAAGGTTATAGGTGTTTCAATCCCCTCACCAATCGAATCTATATTTCTCGTCATGTAAAATTCTATGAACACATATTTCCTTTTCAACCATCTAGTCCGTCTGCCACTAGAACTTTACCTACTCCACCTCAAAATCCATTTCTACTCACTCCTACAACCATACCTACTTCGAATGGCATAAATTCTCTGATTCCTACCTCATCCGATTTACCCACTACAGCTAACGATCCTCCTTTACATTCTCATCAGATCACTGATCCTCTACCCAACCCGATAGTCAGTCCCAGCTCTTCATCATCTTCTCCATTGGCATCTGATCTACCTCCACCTCAAATTACTTCCATTCATCCAATGCAAACAAGGTTAAAAACTGGTCATCAAAAACCCAAAGTAATTCTTGATTTACTTACGGTTTCTCAGTCGGCAACGGTTCCTACTTCCTATGCTCAAGCCTTACAAGATTCTTCGTGGAGAGCTGCTATGTCAGCAGAATTTATGGCCCTTCAAAAACAAGGGACCTGGAGTCTTGTCCCACCTCCTCCACACAAGATTGTACTCGGCAGCAAATGGATTTTCAAATTAAAAACTAACTCCGATGGTCACATTGATCGTCATAAGGCACGCTTGGTGGCTCAAGGTTTTAATCAAGAGTTTGGTATTAATTTCAAAGAGACGTTTAGTCCAGTGGCCAAGTTACCTACAATTCGGATTCTTTTGTTGTTAGCAATCCACCGAAATTGGCCAACACTTCAATTTGACATTTCAAATGCCTTTCTTCATGGCGATCTTCACGATGAAGTGTTTATGAAACAACCTCCTGGTTTTGTTGATTCACAATACCCGCATTATGTTTGCAAGTTGAATAAAGCAATCTATGGTCTCCGCCAAGCTCCTCGTCAGTGGTTCAATAAACTGACTCAATCCTTGCTTCAGTTCGGGTTCACATTTAGTAAAGCTGATCCTTCCTTGCTTATTTATACCAAATCTCAAATTCAGCTCTATCTGCTGATCTATGTTGACGATTTGCTGCTCACTGGTAACCATACTCCCACCATAGAGACACTGCTGCAACTGCTACGCTCTCAATTTTCATTAAAACAGCTGGGTTCTATCGGCACTTTCCTGGGAATTCAAGTGCACCGCACTCCTACAGCAGTCATCTTGCATCAAACCAAATATGCTTCGGACATTTTGGCTTCCGCTGGATTCACAAATTCTAAGCCAGTACCAACTCCTGCTGTTCTCAAGTCTTCCAAATCTAGTTCTCCTTCGCCTCCATTCACTGACCCGCAGTTATACAGGCGCGTGGTTGGATCTCTTAATTATCTCACGATCACTAGGCCCGACATTGCCTATGCTGTCAATGCAGCTTGCCAACATATGCATAATCCAACCACTGCTGATTTTCTTGATCTCAAACGGATACTTCGCTACATTCAAGGCACCTTGGATTTTGGATTACCTCTCATACCAGGTAATATGCAATTAACAACATATGTTGATGCTGATTGGGCGTCTGATTCCCTCGACCGGAAGTCTATTTCTGGCTTTTGTTCATTTCTTGGATCCACTCTCGTCTCTTGGAGTGTTAAAAAGCAAAGCACGGTGGCAAAGTCCTCAACTGAAGCTGAATACCGCGCCTTAGCATCTGCCACCTCTGACATTATTTGGCTTCGCCGGTTACTTACTGACTTTGCCATTCCTTCAACTAGCCCTACAACCGTCTTCTGTGATAGTGCTTCCGCCATTGCTTTAGCTCATAATCCAGTTTTTCATGCTCGTACAAAGCACATCGAAATTGACTACCACTTCATTAGTCATCATATACTACAAGGAGCTATTGCAGTACATCATCTACATTCACTTGATCAACCGGCTGATATCCTCACCAAACCGTTATCACCCACACGGTTTACTCTCTTACGTGACAAACTAACCATTTGCTCTATAAATGCTTAGTTTGAGGGGGGCTGTTAGAGTATACTCTCAGCACATCTTACTTATCTTGTTCCATTATTTGTCAATGTCAGCATATACTCCACTTCCTGATATTCTCTGTCCACTGCGGCTAACACAGGCTTTAGCCGTTATACTCAGGTTGTATTAGGCATTTTATATTAGCCTTTGATTCGGCTGAAATGGAACAAGCACAGGAGCCATTGTTCTCCTCAGAATAGTTTTCCTTCCTCTAGTTTTTGCTTTGCTTGCTTTCTCCTTGCAGGTCATTGAAGTGAAGCTCAACAAAAAATACTACCTTTCAACTGTATAAGCTTTATGACTTTTTGTTTCTCAAAATATCCTCAGACCATTCGTCTCCTAAAATTTGAAAAGATTCAAACCTATATCATACAACTTAGGTTTGAAGATGCTTCGAATACCAAAGGTTCGTAGAAAAAAGTTCATCAAGATTCGAGAAGGATCAAATAAAGTTTGAACATTCAAATTTCTTGGGCTTTGTTTGGAACATTTTTATTTATTACTTTATAAAACAACTTTTTAGTACAAAAATTTATTGAATTAGATATTTTTTATACTAAAAAACTGCTTTAGGAAGCAGTAAGAAAAGCTTCAGGCAGTCAAAAAACCTCTTATAGGAATGATTCATTATTGTTTGTGAGGTTTATATTGAAGTGCAAGAGAGTTCGCTATCATACAACATTAAGACTTTTTTAAACATTAGATTTCATATATTATCCAATAAATTTTATTTCAAGATATTGAAAAATACATCGAGTCTTTATCATGCAATGACATCATGAATTTCTCCACCTCTCCAAACAACATACATGTGGGCTTTTTTAGGCCACTTAAAGAGTCTTTTGTCTTTGACTTATTGTACATTGTGATTGTCATTATATACAAGTGATCAAATAATTCATCCACTATAATAATGTCTATTTCAAGGATGTCTTGGGTTATGTGGTATCCGCTTTCTTATTAAGAAATACAAAGAATCAATATGTTGCCAAAAACATTACAAGAACACGTGAGATTTTCGACGAAAAAAATCCGCTAAACATCTAAGCATTTCCATCAAAATTTACAATTTTCGACCGAATTTCTGTTGGTAAAACACAAGTAAGAAAATGGTTTATAGTAGAAAAATTTCAGACGGAAAACATGGTTTGATTTTCCCAATAGAGATTATAGATGTCCACAGATGGACTTTTATACCCAATAGTATTACCCTACTATTGAATAATAACGATCTATTTATGAGTTTTTGAGAGTGACATGCTCTGTAAATATAGAAAAATCTAGAGCAAAGTTGGAGTATTCCATTAAACGATTTATATTGATTCCTTCAATTATAGAGCTTTCTTCAAACATTTAAATGTCTTAAAGATGTAAAGAATTAAGTGATATTGGGCTCATTGGATTTGTCTCATCTAGCTATTCAATCGACTATAAGCATGCCATATTTGAATATTATTTAATTACCCAATTAATACTTTGAAGCTTCCAAATATGTTTCAGCCCCTTGATTTGAGCTCATTTGGATTTGGATTGGATCGATTTTGGTGTCATTCAATTTCTCTTGTCAAGACGTTCAACTTGACTATAAGTTTGCTGAGATCGAAGCTCAAATGGTCTCAAAAGTAATTTTGAAAATTTCCAATTCAAGTATGCCTCAAAATTCATGTCAAATCATTGTGATTTTTATCAACTTATCACCTATAGTGTGAAGCTTAATTTTTTTAGGAATGATAAGATAATTAAAATGTTTATAATATGAATTTTTATTTTTTAACTTTCATGCATTGAGTGCACGTACAATATATATATATATATATATATATATATATATAGGGACATTTGGACAGAATACACTTTAATAATGTATTTATCTAGTGGGCCCTACCAACATCTTCTTTTTGGTGACATCAACAACCGCTGTCATGTTAAGCTAAGAAGAATATTTCAATAAGATTCTATTTGATTTTTCAAAGGCAATGGAAATGCAAGAAAAATGAGATGGAAAAAAAAAAGAAAAAGTAAAGAGCTTTTACAAGAAAAAAAATTGACTTTATATCTCATTAATGCTTGAAATTTGAGAAATATATCTGTTATTTTATTTTTTAAAAAATATTATCAAAAATTCATTTTGGACTAAAATTCCTCTTCTTTTGAATACATATGACTTTTTGTTACTCAAAATATCCTCAGACCATTCGTCTCCTAAAATTTGAAAAAGATTCAAACATATATCATACAACTTAGGTTTGAAGATGCTTCGAATACCAAAGGTTCGTAGAACGTTCAAAGACGGATAATAAAAAGTTCATCAAGATTCGAGAAGGATCAAATAAAGTTTGAACATTCAAATTTCTTGGGCTTCGCTTGGGACTGCTTTTTTTTATTATTTTGTAAAGTAACTTTTTATTACAAAAATTTATTGAATTAGATATTTTTATACTAAAAAGCTGCTTTAGGAAGCAGTAAGAAAAGCTTCAGGCAGTCAAAAAAATCTCTTATAGGAATGATACATTATGTTTGTGAGGTTTATATTGAAGTGCAAGAGAGTTCGCTATCATTACAATAACATTAAGACTTTTTTTAACATGAGATTTCATATATTATCAATAAATTTTATTTCAAGATATTGAAAAATACATCGAGTCTTTCGTTGTGAAGTACCTTTTTTAAGCAAAAATAGGAACTTATGTATTGTACCTAAACCTGAGACATATTCTGTGTGCTGCATTGGTAATCGGTACTTCCATTATGTCATGTTTCTAGATTTAATAAGAAAATTATGGGTTTATAAGCTTATTTTAATCACTTAAGTAGATTTTTTCACTCCTTGCTTACTGAGTAACTTCAACTATATGCAATGATTTATTTTGATAGATAGACTAAAAAGCAAATTTTAATAGTGATAATGTAGTTGAAATAGTATAAAGTAATTACATAAATATGTGATGCTAAGTTAGAATTTGCGGGTATTTAAAGGTGTAATGCTGGTTTAAATATAAACTAATCCAAGAAATGGATTAGTCTTCTTGAGATCAAGCCTTAAAATTTTTGTTGAAGTCTCATTTTAGTTCTTGCATTAAATGCCGCTTTTGAGGTGCATCCCATGGCTTTTTAGTTTGTTCCATTCATTTGAATGTGAGTTATGAGTAGGTTTAGGTTTTGTTTGGAATATATTAATTGGGCAGAAACAGTTGTGTAGATAACTTTCGTTGTCTCATCTCTTTATTTAATGTGTACATTAAAAATTCAGGGCAGATCTAGCATTAATTTTTTTTTTGGGGACTTATAAGTAAAGTGTAGAGTTTTTTTTTTCTTTTTTCATAAATATCCTTACAACTAAAATTTGTTCCGATGGCGCTGCCTCTCGACCCTATTTATTCAGCGTTGTACGCTTCTCAGATATGTTGGGGGTTCAAGGAGGCAGCGCCCCCTACAGGAGTTTCTTGAGGCGCATTCTCGGAACAAATTTTGATTGTAAGAATATTTTTGGATTCTCTTTACTATTTCTCTTTGTATTTGGTTCATCATTTTTAGCATAACATCTCTACAATGTATTTAATTATGTTGGGTGACGGGGGGCAAATTTATAAGTTAAAGTGTAGAGTTTTTTTTTAAAATATCCTTACAACTAAAATTTGTTCCGATGACGCTGCCTCCGACCCCTATTTGTTCATCGTTGTACGCTTCTCAGATATGTTGGGGGTTCAAGGGGGCAGCGCCCCCTGCGGGGAACATTTATACGTCCTTGACTGGACGTGAGCTACGTTCGGCCGCCAATAACATGTCGCCACGTGCTCTTACTCTCTCCGCGCGGCCCGACGACTTGACCCAGACCGGAAATCGGGAATGCTATGTTCGCGTATTGCGAGGTATTACTCGGTATTTGCTCGGTATTGCATGACAATAACGAGAAATACCGCTCTGTGAAGACCAATACCGAGCAAATACCGAGTTGTATCGAGTTTTTCTAGAATAACCAATACCGAGTTGTACCATACCTAGAAAAACTCGGTACAACTCGGTATTACTCGGTATTTGCTTGTGTATTGCTCGGTATTGCTCCGTATTGGTTATTGCCAAGTAAAATCGACCAATACCCGCAATATCGAGTTGTACCAATATCTAGAAAAACTCGATCAAACTCGGTATTACTCGGTATTTGCTCGGTATTGCTCGGTATTGGTATTGTCGAGCAAATCGACAAATACCTAGTAATAACTAAGTAATACCGAGCAAACCTAGCAAATCGAGAAATACCGAGCCAACCTGGGTCCGTTTCGGGTCGGGTTGTCGGGGCGCGCGGTAAATAGTGAGAACGCGTGGCGCGATTCTACTGGCGGCCGAACATAGAGCTATGTCTGTGACGGACCAAATAAAAGTTCCCCTGTGGGGGTTTCCAGAGGAGCGTCCCCTGAACAAATTTTGATTGTAAGGATATTTTTGGATTCTCTTTATTATTTTTCTTTGTATTTGGTTCATCTTTTTTTAGCAATAACATCTCTAACAAATGTATTTAATTATGTTGGGGCAATTGCTTAAATATCAGTATTTTAAAATTTTTAGGGAGGACAATTGCCTAAAAATTATTACAATAAAGACTAAAAAATATATGGAGTGAAACAAATTACCTTAAAAATTATATAATAAAGAATTTTTTATTTTTTAGGTGGGTCAATTGCCCCCTCTAACCTTAAGGTGGATCCGCCCATTGGTATAATCCTATTTATTATATTAAATTTGGATATTATTATGATGGTATTCAATGTTGATGAGATGTGGGAAAATCTTTTTATTAAGATACTCTGATTAAAATTTTTTTAATTAAACCCTAATTTTAATTTGCGATAATTATATATGATATTTTAAAAGAGATTAAAATTTATAATTTATCAAAAAAAAGTTTCACTGGCATATATTAATGCAAGCTTTATTGTAAAGATTTTTTGGCGATATAGTGATGTGTTTATTTGTATGAGCCCTACCAGTATCTCTTTGAGGTTGGAGAAGGTTTTTTTAGATTCTTTTTTATTATTTTATATTATTATTATTTATTTTTATTATTTTAGATTCTGATTTGAGTGTGCAATTGAGCTTAGGGTTTCAAGTAAGGGATATGAAATCAGATTATTATAAATAAATTTATGAATGTTGATATGTCATCAAAAAACGCGTGGATTAGAAATGAATTTTGAGGCATGCTCAAGTTGATAACTTTCAAATTAAATTCGGATCACTTGAACACAATTTCAACTAACTTAAAGTCAATTTGAATGTTCCAGTAAAATGAGTTCAACGACACCAAAATCGTTTTAATCAAAGCCCAAATTGATCCAATCAAGGGACCAAAGTATATTTTGAAGGTTCAAAGAATTATTGAATGATCAATGATCTCTAATAATGGCATGCTTATAGTTGAATTGAGTCGCTCAATGAGACTAGTCCAACCAGCCTAAGATCACATAATTATGATGTCATTAAGGCATTTAAATAAAAAAATTAAGGCATGTAAATGCTTGGCAAATGCTCCATGATCGAGGGAATCACGCTGAATTTGTCTATATCTTCTCCATATTTACGGAGAATGCCCTTTAATATATATATAAATAAATCCATACTTTCCACATGAAGGGGGCTTGGACTTTTGATAGCTTGGACCTTGGGCTAGAGATCAAGAGAGCTATAGGCTTGAAGAATCACCGACTACGATCCCTCTGACCTCTGTCGCTCGCGAACTACGTTCCCTCTGACCATCTTCGCTAGCAAACTACGGTCCCTTCGACCTCTGTCGTCCGCGGACATACAGTTCCTCTGACCACCTTCGCTAACCTATTAGGTCTCTTCGATCTCTATCGCTCGCCCACTACGGTCCCTCTGACCACCTTCGCTAGCATACTACGGTCCCTCGGTTCGCCGTCGCCCACCAACTACAGTCGCTCTGACCACTGTCTCTCCAACTATAATCCCTCCGACCGCCGTCGCTCGCCTATGATGGTTCATCTGTAAATATATAGAAAAATCTAGGGCAAAGTTGGAGTGCCCCTTCAAATAGTTCGTTTTGATTCCTTCGATTATAGAGTTTTTTCAATCATTGAAATGTCTTATTATGTCACAATTAAGTGATCTTGGGCTCGTTGGATTCTTCTAGTCGGATGTTCAATTAACTATAGCTGCTATATTTTGAGTATTATGATCACCTAATTAATTCTTTAAATCTTCTAAATATGCTTTAGCTCCTTGATTTGGGCCCAATTGGACTTGAATTAGACGGTTTTGATGTCATTGGGTTTGTCTTGTCGAGATGATACATTGACTATAAGTCTACTGAGGTTGGATTTGAATGGTTCTAATTTATTTGATAGTTTTTAATTCGATTTGTGCCAGAAACTAGGTGATTTTTGGTGAAGTATCAGTTATTCCCCTGTTTGGACATTGAAGCTTACATAGTCCAAAGATTATTAAACTTATATAAAAGTCAGTGCGTTGATTAGAGCAAAAATTATTGAATTTTTTTTCTCCAAAATCTTTAAATTAACTCGATCATAAAAGGCTCTATTGGGCTTTGAAAGTGCCAAATTTATGTTCAGGAATGTCAAAAAAGATGCTCGACGACGGAGGTCGGAAAGGAGCTCGACGAGCCGCTCGATGTGAGACGAGTCGAGCTCAACTCGAACAGCCCCTGGCTCGAGCTCGACTCGACTCGACTCGTTTGCACCTCTAGACAAGTGGCGAAGATCTAGTTGGAGAGGTATTAAATATATATATTTTTAATTTATAATTATACACAGAGCCACTACAAAATGCAATATAAAGTGAAAGACTACTTAATCTAAAAATTATTTTTTTTTATAGAAAGAATAACTAAATAAAAACAAAGCCTGAAAAAATTAAAACTAATTAAATATACAAACATCACATATCAGAGCATGTTATTTCTGATTTCAAAGATTTTATGTTTTTGACATTTTTTATCAAATTTGTGTTTCGTATCGAAAAATGTGTAATAACTTTGTATTGACAAAACTTTCGCCTCGTAATTTTTATATATGTAGAGATATGATTATGAATATTTTGATATTTTATTGATATTTTTTCACGGTGATTTTAATAATACAATAATTTTATCTACAAAGAAATTTATTTGTCTAAAAATAATAGTGTAGTACAATAAAAATCTTTAAATATTATTTTATACAATTGCTGATATTTTAATATTTTTTGAAATTATATATTTTTGCATAATATGTTCTTTGTTTTTTTATCGTTATGACCTTTTGACATCTTCTTAATTAAGCTCAATTATGCATTTTTTATTGTAATGCATTGGAAATATATGTGGTATATTGCTTGAGTATAGATGGACGTTATTATTGTTATAGTTTTATGATAATATGTACGTGTGTGAAATAAATAAAAAGACTGGTTGACCTGTTGATTGGAGACTGATTGACCTATACAGAATGGTGGACCGACAAGCTTTCTTATAATATTGTGGTTTGGTATTATCCTCCACTATTCATGTGATACACTAATTATGAGTTAAAAGCAGATCATTACTGTGCTGACGGGCAAAGAGTGACAACTCTGTTTACTGAGCCAACGATTTACTAACACTAATACTAACACTGAAAAATATCGTGATAGCCATGGCTTCTTATTATTTAGTGCAACTATTGAAATGCATATTCTTGAGGTCATTATTCTTTTATTGCATTATTATACTGCTCCTACCACTGGATTGTTACCATTATTAACGCATATTTCTATTTTATGTTGCTTTGAATTCAATTGTAGGTTTGGTGATCTGCTGGGCTTTTTAAGCTCATTATATGTGGTTATAATGATTTCAGGTCATGGTAGAGGAGCAGGAGTATGAGGCTAGTCAGGATTCTTTATGTTTTATTCTTTTTGTTATAGTCCTAAGTAGTGTATATGATTTTTAAGAATAAATACAAATGTGTATATTGATGTTTTAAATTGTATAATATATTTGTTATTTATTACTGATAGATGATATTAGATTGCTATGTTGTTGTTTATTAAATGATAAAAAAAAAATCTTCCAATTTAGATTCTGGGCATCACACCCTTGGTCTGAAAAATAAAAGCAAAAGCGAATGAACTAACACAGCTATGTTGTTATCACAATCTAAAATAAAAATTAATAACTGAAACTAAAAGAAAATTGAAGATAATGTGCTATAAAAGTACTGTATGAAAAACTGAAGTAAAAGCTGAAATTGAAACCTAATGAATTATAGTAGATATTCATTTATTAAAATAAATCTCAGCCTAAATTTTTATATATCTTTAAAACTTCGTTAATATAATCCCACATTGGTAACCCTTAGGTCGGCATAACCAAATCTCATCTCGATCACCTACTGTGCTGGCATAACATCATATCATATTTCTTTTATATTTTTTCATCAATTTAATTAGTTAAGCATAATTAGACTAAATTAAAAAATTATCAAAATGTCTTAACGGTAGGCAGCATAAATACTACAAATTTTATCTCTTCTAAATCAGCCAAAAAAGAATTATCACTTGATTTCATAGCTTTTACCAGTAAGTTTGGATATTTTATAAATTTGATCATTTTGAACAATTTGATATAATGTTATTATATTTTAACTGAATACTGAATGATATCAGATACATTATATGATAACTCCATGTGATATCATATTAATCCACATGATTCATTGATTGAGAGTCAATGGAAATGTGGGTTGATTGAGAGTTAGAAGGAGTGGGGCAACTGATCATGTGATTCAAGGGGACTTATAAGGAATACATTATTTGTGAGTTATAAGAGATGATTGATTGGAAGTTATAAGTGCAGGAGGTAGACACATTTAAGATACACTCATTGAATATCTTAATACTGTATATCGACACTATATAAACACTGTAATGATATTATGACTGACACTAATTTATTTATTATCATTAATATATTTAACAAATAATGTTACTGATTATGATACTAATATTATTACTAATATTAGTTGTTGAATGTTAATGATATTATGATTGATTATAATTGATTGAAATGTGAATGACTATAGAAGGATAAATTGATACAAATAATTAATATATAAATTGATGCATATATTTCTTTATGTAATTTATATCATATTTTCTTTTATCTTGTATTAATTTTAGTTGTAAGTTTTTTTGTTACTTGTTGAGCTATTTGTTCATTGTGTGGTTTTATATATTTTAATAAAAGTGTAATGATATTATGATATGAGGCTCCCGACAAGAAAAAATGTAATCATATTCTTTATGATGTTTATTGGTAAGTCCATTAAATGATTAAAATGAAGATAAATATAATTTTTTTCAATATAGAATCCTAGAGTGACAAAAAGTGCCCTCCAAACTTATGAGATCATCTTTTGGAGAGAGAAATGATCACATTAGATGTTGAAGCTCGCATAGAGATCATATCGTTGAAGGCTATAGAAGAGTTCAAGAAGTCTTCAGCTTATCATTAAGAAATTAAAATTACATCTAAATTGGTCACGATAAACTATTTGATGCTCCAACATTTTAATGAGGCTTTGTCTGTTGCTTCTTAAAAGGGGATCGACTAGTACAATATAAGTTAAGGTTTTAATTAACAGGCAATCCCAGCAGACACCAAGGATTGTTCTCCAGATTCAAGAGATGACAATATTGAAAATGAGCCAATTATTTTTCTACGAGATCTTTATACCAGATTGAAGCTTGATTGAAGTAATGAATATTCCATCATTTTGTAAGAATAACATTGATTTTATAAACTTGCCTCAAGAAAAAAATAAGTCTTTTATGAATTTTTGAGATATGCTTTAATTATTGCCCCTAATTTAACTAGATTAAATGATTTATCCTTTTGCAGATTTTACCCTTTGAGATTTTTAGAGAATCAAAGAATATATATATTTTCTGAGCCTTTGGCCTTTTGATATTTTATGTACATGTACTTTTTGAAGCTTTTATTTTTCTATAATTTTTTGTATAACTATACCTTTTAAGGCTTTTAATCTTCTAAGATTTTTGAATATACATATACCTTTGAGGCTTTTAGCTTTTAAAGATTTTTGGTGTATATATACCTTTTGAGGCTTTTAGTCTTCTAAGATTTTTTCATGTACTTATACCTTTTAAGGTGTATTTCTTTATAGATTTTTGGACAATCTTATGTTTTTGGACTTTTATCTTCGGAGTTTTAGGTGTACATATATCTTTTGAGGTTTTTGCTTTTAAGATTTTATGTAAACATGTTCCTTCTAAGACTTTATCAATAAAGTTTTTTTAATAATCCAAACCTTTTGAAATTTTTAATTCTAAGGTATTTTAATGAGTGGTGACTCTGTCAACTTATTCTCATGGAGTTTTCTAGTGAGGACATTGTATATTATAGCTTTCATTTGAGGATACCTCATGGCATGCCTTCCTGAGATTATAATGGAGGGCTTATCTTCCACTTGCCCTCATAGGGTCTTTTTAGTGAGGACCGTGCCCACTATTAGCTTCCCTTTGAGGCTATTCATGGGCATGCCTTCCTGAGGTTCTTATTATTTCCATATTATTTTATAAAATTTTATTAATAATTCAATAAAAACTTACATGAAAGATATGTAAGTTAAAAATTCTTTAAGAGTTTAGTTATTTGATTAATTTCAAATATCAAGGTATTCCTAGTCAATAATGCCTGTAATTTCCTTAACACGAATCTTATGATCTCCTCTATTTTGAGTTTCTTGTAAATAATAACCTACATATACTTGATGAATTAGACATTCATTTCATCCTTCAATTAAAAGCATTTTCAGTTGAGTGTCCTTTTGAATGGTGGAAGTTATAATATTGAGATTGGTCTCCACCGTTAGATTTCTTAAAGGCTTTGGCCATTTGAGATGTTCAGATTTTCAACCTCCATCAGAATATTAGCTCTTGATGTACATTAAAGGAGTGTAGTTTGGTGACCATTGATGAATTTGATGAGAATGATCTTTTGATTTATTATGTATATTTTTTTTGTACAAGTTGATCAAACTCGTATGAGTTTTTATGTTTGGAAGATGATTGTGTAAATTTCTTCGATGAGCAGTAATAGCTTCATCGTGTAGTTTGTGCTTCCACTCTGTGAATAAAGTCAGTATAAGAACGTACGGTTTCTCACATCAATGAAGAGAAAAATGGTCAAGGATGAATCCTCCAAGAAAATACCTTGCAATAACTCAAGATCCCTCCACGGATTTGGATAGCTTCAAAAAAAATCTTTGAGTACTCTTCTAAGGTTCTCCTTCATTTGGAGGATTCCATAGGGATGTGAAGAATCCTTAATAATTTTTCTGTTGGCAATAAATTACTCGATGAGAAGTCTCACAATAAGAGTGAATTATGGATTGTATTTTTTGAGATTGAGTAGAACCAGTGTGAGCTTGACCCTTAAGAGTAGTAGGAAAGACCTAGCAAAGAAGTACATCAAAAGCTGAAAGATATGCATAATGGTCCTAAAATGGTCAATATGTTCGTAGGGATTAGGGATCTCATATGGCATCAACAACATGTATCTTAAATCCCACCTAAAGTAGGATGTTCGATAAATTCATTTTTTAAGGGTGATAAATCTTGGAAGATGCATGGATGAGTAAATTGATTTCATTCCCTCAAAAAAATTTCTTAAAAATAAGGCTTCATAATAATTTCTTATATAATCCCGAGGGGTATTAAAAAGATGATGTTGATTTAATCCTCCTAATGAGTGGAGGATTATGGGTAGCCGAAATGTGGGGAGGATGTGTTGAACTAATTGCATTTAGAGACTGATAAGTTGTGGGGATGGGGTACTCCTTGATTAATGTTCTCTCTAAATTGTTTTTGAAATTTGGGGGAGAACTCCTCATTTGTGATGGCACCCTCTGTTGTCTAGTCTTCTTAATAATTGAAGGATTTGATTTGTGAAATCTTTCATCCTATGCATACGATCCTCTAAAGTAAGGTATAGGAGAATTTGATCACCCTAATTTATTATTCTTGATCAAGGGGTTGATTGTTGGCCTTGAAGAAGTATGTTGGGAATGTTTCCATAGACGATAAACAACTGTGCGTGCTAGAAAAATTGAGTCGGTAGAATGCATTATCTTATGTCTTAGCATTGTACAAAGTAATATGACCAGAGAATTTTTTACGTAGAAAATTCAGAAAGAGAAAAATCATCCAGTTGTAAAATCCACTAGATATTAAGTGATACAAAAATATTCCCTTCTTCATTGTTTGAGAAAGATGAGAGTAAATAAAATTATGTATGACAATTAATACCCAAAAACATGGTTTGATTTTCCCAATAGAGATTATAGAATGTCCACATATGGCTTTTATACCCAATAGTATGGGTTAAAACTTGTCAATACTCTATCGATGATAGAGATTTCTAATGATGATGGTTGTTGGTGGCAATAGCTGATGATTTTTGGTGGCAGTGATGGCTGAAAAATGCTAGAGAGCTATCACTGTTTTATCCTTCCTCATGTGAATAATAACGATCTATTTATGAGTTTTTTAGAGTGACATGTTCTATATATATAGAAAAATCTAGAGCAAAGTTGAGTGTTCCATTAAACGATCTATATTGATTCCTCAATTATGGTTTTCTTCAAACATTTAAATGTCTTAAATATGTCAGAATTAAGTGATATTGGGCTCGTTGGATTGTCTCATCTAGCTATTCAATCGACTATAAGCATGCCATATTTGAATTTATTAATTACCCAATTAATACTTTGAAGCTTTCAAATATGTTTCGGCCCCTTGTTTAGAGCTCATTTGGATTCAGATTCGATCGTTTTGGTGTCATTGGATTTTTTTCTTGTCAAGACGTTCAATTTGACTATAAGTTTGCTGAGATCAGATTCAAATGGTCTCAAAATTAATTTTGAAATTTCCAATTCAAGTATGCCTCAAAATTCATGCCAAATCATTGTGATTTTTGGCAACGTATCACCTTAGTTTGAAACTTAATTTTTTTTAGGAATGTAAGTTAATTAAAATGTTTATAATATGAATTTTATTTTTTAACTTTCACTAGCATGCATTTAATGCACGTACACTTATCAAACAGAATACACTTTAATCATGTTTATTCTTAGTGGGCCCTACAACATCTTCTTTTTGGTGACATCAACAACCGCTGTCATGTTAAGCTAAGAAGAATATTTCAATAAGATTCTATTGATTTTTCAAAGGCAATGGAAATGCAGAAAATGAGATGGAAAAAAAAAAAATAAATAAAGAGCTTTTACAAGAAAAAAAATTGACTTTATATCTCATTAATGCTTGAAATTTGAGAAATAATCTGTTATTTTATTTTTAAAAAATATGTCAAATATTCATTTTGGACAAAAATGTTAGAGTATACTCTCAGCACATCTTACTTATCTTGTTCCTTATTTGTCAATGTCAGCATATACTCCACTTCCTGATATTCTCTGTCCACTGCGGCTAACACAGGCTTTAGCGTTATACTCAGGTTGTATTAGGCATTTTATATTAGCCTTTGATTCGGCTGAAATGGAACAGCACAGGAGCCATTGTTCTCCTCAGAATAGTTTTCCTTCCTCTAGTTTTTGCTTTGCTTGCTTTCTCCTTGCAGGTCATTGAAGTGAAGCTCAACATGGTATCAGAGCGTAGGTATTCGCCGTAATGGCTTCACAAGGATCTTCCGCCTCAGCGTCTGCCGCAGCGACTTCGTCGTCCTTGTCCGCAGCGATGACTGAGTTTACCGTGCTTCTTCCTTAAAATTTCTTATGAGTAATTTGAAGCACATTGTTTCTACTTCTCTTACAAATGAGAACTATCCCATTTGGCGTCTTCAAGTATTCAAGCTCTTTTCTGCAAACGGATTTGAAGGGTTTTTGACGGGAAGCATCACCGCTCGAACTTTCTTTCCGCTGATTCAAACTCAGATGATCTTCGTCTCTGGAAACAGGTTGATCAAAATCTTGTTTCCGCTTATTGTCTACTATTCCGCATCGGTTCTTCGTATATTATCTCACTTTCTACCGCACATGGATTTGGGTAACGTTAGAGAAAAGATTCGCCTACCAATCGTTCCGGGTAATTCAGCTTAAACGAAAATTGCATCATATTCAAATGAAGGATCTTACTATGACCACATATCTTGCCCAAGTCAAAACTCTTGTGGACAACATATCCTCTTCCGGTGGGACATTGATGTTGAAGATGTTTACTCCATACATGAATGGTTTGCCTTCTATTTACAATCCATTCAAATCAGGGATTAGAATAATCCAGCAAACATTTACTCTTGATGCCCTGTATTCGCTCTTGATTAGTGAAGAAATAAATTTACAAATGAGCAGCACAAGGAGCTTCCGACTCCTTCAGATCATACGGCATTATGGGCGCCGCGTTCAAATACAGCTCGTGGAAGATCTTCTACTGAGGACGTGGCGTGGAGCTTTTCTTCGACCAATGTATCAAGTTCGAATGTCTCTGCTCCAGCCAACTACAACAGCAACCGTCCGAATGTCTCTGCTCGCCTGTACCAGCTGGTTACCGTCGACTTGTCAAATTTGTGGAAAACCTGGACACATTGCCTTGAATTGCTGGCACCGTTGCAATTGCATATGCACCTACCAATTCAACTGGAAATCCACGAGCGTATCTTACTAATTCAACAACAGGGTGTCTTCACCAATTTCTGAAGGGTACTCGATTCCGGAGCTACCTCACATTTGACGCCAGATGCCACACAGCTTCAACAGCCCACACCTATTTTGGATCGGACACTGTTCGGTTGCCAGTGGGAACACAATGCCAATTCAGAATACTGGGCAAGGAATTTTAACGTTGCCGGACAGAACCGTAAGCTCCGCCTTAAAAATTTTTACATGTTCCACTTCTTTCTCTAATCTTCTTTCCATTCACAAACTAACCTCTGACAATAATTGTTCTATATTGTTTGATGCTCATGGTTTCCTCATTAAGGATCTCTCGGACAATAGTATTCTTCTCCATGGTCCGCGCGTGATGGTCTTTATCCAATTCCGCATGCCTCACTGCTACTTCTCAAGCCTTGCACTCTTCGGTCAGCTCTGTCCAGCCGTGGATACAAGGCTTGGTCATCCCAATCATAGGATTTTACAATGTCTGTCTAAGTTAGTTCCCTCTATATGTATTTCCTCTTCTAATTCTATGTGTATTTCTTGTAATGTGGCCAAGAGTCACAAATTGTTTTCCTTCTTCTGCTAGTCATGTACTCAAACCCTTTCAATTAATACTTCTGATGTTTGGGGACCCGCTCCGTCTCATCATTCAATGGTTTTCGATTTATATTGTTTTATAGATGATTCCACGAGATACAATGGTATATCTATTGCCTCAAAAGCAGAATCTTTTTCAACATTTCAACATTTTCATCACTCATTAAAAACTCATTTACACTTCCATTCAAATTTGAGGACAGACGGTGGTGGTGAGTTTGAGCAATCTTTTAAATCTTATTATCCCAACATGGAATTACTCACCAACTTAGTTGTCCTACACACCTGGCAGAACGGTCTTGCTGAACGCAAGCACCGTCATCTTTTGGAAACTACTCGTGCGCTACTTCACACAGCTCATCTACCTATACATTCTGGGCAGAAGCTTTCTCACCGCTATATCTCATTAACATTTAACGACCACAGACCTGTGTCTTCAAATTCCTTATCAACTTCTTCATCATAAATTGCCTTCCTATCATCACTTAAAAACCTTTGGATGCCTATGCTTCCCTTGGCTCCAACCACTCACTTCCAACAAATTATCTCCTCGCTCTCAGGAGTGCATTTTCCTAGGTTATTCCACTTCTCATAAAGGTTATAGGTGTTTCAATCCCCTCACCAATCGAATCTATATTCTCGTCATGTAAAATCTATGAACACATATTTCCTTTTCAACCATCTAGTCCGTCTGCCACTAGAACTTTACCTACTCCACCTCAAAATCCATTTCTTACTCACTCCTACAACCATACCTACTTCGAAGGCATAAATTCTCTGATTCCTACCTCATCCGATTTACCCCATACAGCTAACGATCCTCCTTTACATTCTCATCAGATCACTGATCCTCTACCCAACCCGATAGTCAGTCCCAGCTCTTCATCATCTTCTCCTTGGCATCTGATCTACCTCCACTCAAATTACTCATTCCACCAATGCAAACAAGGTTAAAAACTGGTCATCAAAAACCCAAAGTAATTCTTGATTTACTTACGGTTTCTCAGTCGGCAACGGTTCCTACTTCCTATGCTCAAGCCTTACAAGATCTTCGTGGAGAGCTGCTATGTCAGCAGAATTTATGGCCCTTCAAAACAAGGGACCTGGAGTCTGTCCCACCTCCTCCACACAAGATTGTACTCGGCAGCAAATGGATTTTCAAATTAAAAACTAACTCCGATGGTCACATTGATCGTCATAAGGCACGCTTGGTGGCTCAAGGTTTTAATCAAGAGTTGGTATTAATTTCAAAGAGACGTTTAGTCCAGTGGCCAAGTTACCTACAATTCGGATTCTTTGTTGTTAGCAATCCACCGAAATTGGCCAACACTTCATTTGACATTTCAAATGCCTTTCTTCATGGCGATCTTCACGATGAAGTGTTTATGAAACAACCTCCTGGTTTTGTGATTCACAATACCGCATTATGTTTGCAAGTTGAATAAAGCAATCTATGGTCTCCGCCAAGCTCCTCGTCAGTGGTTCAATAAACTGACTCAATCCTTGCTTCAGTTCGGGTTCACATTTAGTAAGCTGATCCTTCCTTGCTTATTTATACCAAATCTCAAATTCAGCTCTATCTGCTGATCATGTTGACGATTTGCTGCTCACTGGTAACCATACCCCCAATGAGACACTGCCGCAACTGCTACGCTCTCAATTTTCATTAAAACGCTGGGTTCTATCGGCACTTTCCTGGATTCAAGTGCACCGCACTCCTACAGCAGTCATCTTGCATCAAACCAAATATGCTTCGGACATTTTGGCTTCCGCTGGATTCCAAATTCTAAGCCAGTAACACTCCTGCTGTTCTCAAGTCTTCCAAATCTAGTTCTCCTTCGCCTCCATTCACTGACCCGCAGTTATACAGGCGCGTGGTTGGATCTCTTAATTATCTCACGATCACTAGGCCCGACATTGCCTATGTGTCAATGCAGCTTGCCAACATATGCATAATCCAACCACTGCTGATTTTCTTGATCTCAAACGGATTACTTCGCTACATTCAAGGCACCTTGGATTTTGGATTACCTCTCATACCAGGTAATATGCAATTAACAACATATGTTGTATGCTGATTGGGCGTCTGATTCCCTCGACCGGAGTCTATTTGGCTTTTGTTCATTTCTTGGATCCACTCTCGTCTCTTGGAGTGTAAAAAGCAAAGCACGGTGGCAAAGTCCTCAACTGAGCTGAATACCGCGCCTTAGCATCTGCCACCTCTGACATTATTTGGCTTCGCCGGTTACTTACTGACTTTGCCATTCCTTCAACTAGCCCTACAAACGTCTTCTGTGATAGTGCTTCCGCAATTGCTTTAGCTCATAATCCAGTTTTTCATGCTCGTACAAAGCACATCGAAATTGACTACCACTTCATTAGTCATCATATACTACAAGGAGCTATTGCAGTACATCATCTACATTCACTTGATCAACCGGCTGATATCCTCACCAAACCGTTATCACCCACACGGTTTACTCTCTTACGTGACAAACTAACCATTTGCTCTATAAATGTTAGTATTTGAGGGGGGCTGTTAGGTATACTCTCAGCACATCTTACTTATCTTGTCCATTATTTGTCAATGTCAGCATATACTCCACTTCCTGATATTCTCTGTCCACTGCGGCTAACACAGGCTTTAGCCGTTATACTCAGGTTGTATTAGGCATTTTAATATTAGCCTTTGTGTGAGTGACAAGCATCGTGTGAGTGAGTTTGCTTGGAGGTTGCATGTGGGTTGTGAGTGTGCTTCTGGTTCCAAAGTGGATGTTGATGAGCCTCCTAGCGTGGTGTGGTGCTGGCAAAGGTATCAGAGGTGCAGGATGAATATAGGTGCAGTGCAGTGCAAGTGTCACCGGTGAGCGAATCAATAGTGTTGCAGTTGCGGTACATTTTATTGCTATTGAGTGGCGAGCATCGCTGTTGCAATGCAGTGGCGGTGAGTTTCCGAAAATGTCTTAGGAAGATTGCGAATGCTTATTATTGTGCGGTGTATTTGGAAATCGTCTGAATTGGATGTTTCATATACATTAAAAATAAATTATGATGTGAGTATCAAATATCTTTGCAAGTAACCATTTACATTAGAACCTTGTGATAACTTTATGAAGCCCATAACATCATCAGTGAAGCATATGAAATTTCTTAGTTTTCTATGCTCTATTTTATTTAGCATTTCAACATGCTTAATTCTTAATAATACTTCTATAGTAGTCACTGTCATTATGAATCACCTTCTGTATCCAGCCACAACTGAATCCATTTGGTGAAAATATATATTTCCTCTATGCGATTAGTCATGGAAATCAGTTTTTTCTATATATATGTTTCAGCATTGGTTTTTTTACTGATATTCATTTATAGCTTGTTCTACTGTCATTTATGGAATGTTTGTATTCTGCATGCAGAGCGTGATTTGTTGTATGCCTTACGAGAACAGAGATAAGCTGATCACATTACCCTGCCAGCATCAATACCACAAAGATTGTGTTAGTCATTGGTTAAAAATCAATAGGTAATTTTGTAAGTTTTATACTTATATCATTTTTTTTTTCCTTGCATAGAAGGAGGTAATTCACGCATCCTCTCATCATCATGGATAATCTTTTTCATTGTTACTAAATTCAAACTAGAGTGAAATCAATCATTTAGAATCTACCATGGCAGTATCAAGCATTATTTGATTGTACATCTGATTATCTAATTCTCAAAGGAACATTTCTTGTTCTGGTCAACATCTGCTGGCCTATTTTTTACCCCTTAGTGTTAACCTGAACTTTTTACATGCATTATTCTTCACTAAATTTCTTCAAACTTATATGCCAAGATATACCCTGGAACAGCTGAGATTAGACTTGCAGGAAGCTACATTGTAGTCATGGAGTTTGTTCAGGAACCAAAAATATGTGGAACCTGAATTAAATTTGTCTAGGAGGATCAATAAACACGAGAATTAAAAATAATATATTCATAAATCTATACTTGCAATGATGTCAGCGGGAAGAAGTATTCATGACAGTACAAAAGAAATAATGGGTTATAGCCTATCAGCATTTGTATCATATCTGTTCTGTTAATTCACTACCTTATGCAAAGTTATTGCTCATTGTATGGATTAGTCTCTTTATCTTTGGGTATGCCCTCAGTACAAGGCTTATTGAAGAAACAGAATTTTCATTCACACTATTGTTCAAAGTGATGGTGAAATTGATGAGAATAATATCAGTAGAATTCAAGTTAGATGGTTGAAGTAGAGGAATGCATCGGGCTTGTTGTGTGATAGAAAAGTCCCTTCAAACTTAAGGAAAAATTCTATAAGATGGTAGTGAGACCTGCAATGATTTATGGTGCCGAATGTTGGCCATTAAAAGAGAAGCATAATACTAAGTGTTGTAGAGATGAGGATGCTTAGGTGGATGAGTGGCTTTACTCTTAGATATAGGATACGAAATGAGCATATACGTGAAAAGGTGGAGTAGCTCCAGTGAAAGATAAGATTAGAGAGAGTCGCCTTAGATGGTTTGGTCACATTAAACGGAGGCCTTCCGATGACCAGGTTAGGAAAGTTGAGGTATTAGATTTGACTTATGTTAAGAAAGTTAGAGGTAGACATAAAAAAACTTGGTTAGAAAATATTAGAAATGATCTTTCTTTGTTAGATTTAAATAAGAATTTGAATTTTAACATGACACAACAATGAAAAAAGATTCATGTAGTCGACTCCACGTAGTGGGACAAAGGCTTGATATTGTTGTTGTTGTATTCTTGTTACAATGTTTGCTCTCCAAACTAACAACTGGTTATTCAACCTCTTACTCTTTCTTATTGTTCCACTTGGAATTCAATGCATATATAGTACTACTATACCTGCTAATATTGAAAGGAATGTGGTAGTGGCTTAGAGGTTTAGGCTGCTAGTATAGCAGAAAGGATCAAAGTGATTATGTTTATTTAGTACTAATAGACCTATTATGCAATTATTTGTAATTGCATCAAATCTGTCATCCATTTCAGTTGTTTTCCCAATTTCCAGTTATTTTCCTTATTTTATGCAGCATCTATTATGTTCCATATTAAGCTTTAGTTTTTTTTTTTATAATTTCAGGCATGTCCCATATGCAACGAGGAAGTGTTTGGATCTTAGTGCAACTATGTTTTCATAGGCTAAATAACATTTGGTGTTGAAGTACCTTTTTTAAGCAAAATTAGGAACTTATGTTATGTACCCTAAACCCTGAGACATAATTCTGTGTGCATGCATTGGTAATCGGTACTTCCATATGTCATGTTTCTAGATTTAATAAAGAAAATTATGGGTTTATAAGCTTATTTTAATCACTTAAGTAGATTTTTTCACTCCTTGCTTACTGAGTACTTCAACTATATGCAATGATTTATTTTGATAGATAGACTAAAAAGCAAATTTTAATAGTGATAATGTAGTTGAAATAGTATAAAGTAATTACATAAATATGTGATGCTAAGTTAGAATTAGCGGCTATTTAAAGGTGTAATGCTGGTTTAAATATAAACTAATCCAAAAGAAATGGATTAGTCTTCTTGAGATCAAGCCTTAAAATTTTTGTTGAAGTCTCATTTTAGTTCTTGCATTTAAATGCCGCTTTTGAGGTGCATCCCATGGCTTTTTAGTTTGATTCCATTCATTTGAATGTGAGTTATGAGTAGGTTTAGGTTTTGTTTGGAATATATTAATTGGGCAGAAACAGTTGTGTAGATAACTTTCGTTGTCATCATCATCTTTATTTAAATGTGTAACATTAAAAAAATTCAGGGGCAGATCTAGCATTAATTTTTTTTTTGGGGACTTATAAGTAAAAGTGTAGAGTTTTTTTTTCTTTTTTCATAAATATCCTTACAACTAAAATTTGTTCCGATGGCGCTGCCTCTCGACCCTTATTTATTCAGCGTTGTACGCTTCTCAGATATGTTGGGGGTTCAAGGAGGCAGCGCCCCCTACAGGAGTTTCTAGAGGCAGCATTCTCGGAACAAATTTTGATTGTAAGAATATTTTTGGATTCTCTTTACTATTTCTCTTTGTATTTGGTTCATCATTTTTTAGCAATAACATCTCTACACAATGTATTTAATTATGTTGGGTGACGGGGGGCAAATTTATAAGTTAAAGTGTAGAGTTTTTTTTTTAAAATATCCTTACAACTAAAATTTGTTCCGATGACGCTGCCTCTCGACCCCTATTTGTTCATCGTTGTACGCTTCTCAGATATGTTGGGGGTTCAAGGGGGCAGCGCCCCCTGCGGGGAACAATTATTACGTCCTCTGACTGGACGTAGAGCTACGTTCGGCCGCCAATAACATGTCGCCACGTGCTCTTACTCTCTACCGCGCGGCCCGACGACTTGACCCAGACCGGAACTCGGGAATGCTATGTTCGCGTATTGCGAGGTATTACTCGGTATTTGCTCGGTATTGCATGACAATAACGAGAAATACCGCTCTGTGAAGACCAATACCGAGCAAATACCGAGTTGTATCGAGTTTTTCTAGAATACCAATACCGAGTTGTACCAATACCTAGAAAAACTCGGTACAACTCGGTATTACTCGGTATTTGCTTGGTATTGCTCGGTATTTGCTCCGTATTGGTTATTGCCAAGTAAAATCGACCAATACCCAGCAATATCGAGTTGTACCAATATCTAGAAAAACTCGATACAACTCGGTATTACTCGGTATTTGCTCGGTATTGCTCGGTATTGGTTATTGTCGAGCAAAATCGACAAATACCTAGTAATACTAAGTAATACCGAGCAATACCTAGCAAAATCGAGAAATACCGAGCCATCCTGGGTCCGTTTCGGGTCGGGTTGTCGGGGCGCGCGGTAAATAGTGAGAACGCGTGGCGCGATTCTACTGGCGGCCGAACATAGAGCTATGTCCTGTGACCGGACCAAATAAAAGTTCCCCTGTGGGGGTTTCCAGAGGCAGCGTCCCCTGAACAAATTTTGATTGTAAGGATATTTTTGGATTCTCTTTATTATTTTTCTTTGTATTTGGTTCATCTTTTTTTAGCAATAACATCTCTACACAATGTATTTAATTATGTTGGGGCAATTGCTTAAATATCAGTATTTTAAAATTTTTAGGGAGGACAATTGCCTAAAAATTATTACAATAAAGACTAAAAAATATATGGAGTGAAACAAATTACCTTAAAAATTATATAATAAAGAATTTTTTATTTTTTTAGGTGGGTCAATTGCCCCCTCTAACCTTAAGGTGGATCCGCCCATTGGTATAATCCTATTTATTATATTAAATTTGGATATTAATTATGATGGTATTCAATGTTGATGAGATGTGGGAAAATCTTTTTATTAAGATACTCTGATTAAAATTTTATTTAATTAAACCCTAAATTTTAATTTGCGATAATTATAATATGATAATTTTAAAAGAGATTAAAATTTATAATTTATCAAAAAAAAGTTTTCACTGGCATATATTAATGCAAGCTTTATTGTAAAGATTTTTTTGGCGATATAGTGATGTGTTTATTTGTATGAGCCCTACCAGTATCTCTTTGAGGTTGGAGAAGGTTTTTTTTAGATTCTTTTTTATTATTTTATATTATTATTATTATTATTATTATTTTAGATTCTGATATGAGTGTGCAATTGAGCTTAGGGTTTCAAGTAAGGGATATGAAATTCAAGATTTATATAAATAAATTTATGAATGTTGATATGTCATCAAAAAACGCGTGGATTAGAAATGAATTTTGAGGCATGCTCAAGTTGATAACTTTCAAAATTAAATTTCGGATCACTTGAACACTAATTTCAACTAACTTAAAGTCAATTTGAATGTTCCAGTAAAATGAGTTCAACGACACCAAAATCGTTTTAATCAAAGCCCAAATTGATCCAAATCAAGGGACCAAAGTATATTTTGAAGGTTCAAAGAATTAATTGAATGATCAAATGATCTCTAAATATGGCATGCTTATAGTTGAATTGAGTCGCTCAATGAGACTAGTCCAACCAGCCTAAGATCACATAATTATGATGTCATTAAGGCATTTAAATAAAAAAATTAAGGCATGTAAATGCTTGGCAAATGCTCCATGATCGAGGGAATCACGCTGAATTTGTCATATATCTTCTCCATATTTACGGAGAATGCCACTTTAAAATATATATAAATAAATCCATACTTTCCACATGAAGGGGGCTTGGACTTTTGATAGCTTGGACCTTGGGCTAGAGATCAAGAGAGCTATAAGGCTTGAAGAATCACCGACTACGATCCCTCTGACCTCTGTCGCTCGACGACTACGTTCCCTCTGACCATCTTCGCTAGCAAACTACGGTCCCTTCGACCTCTGTCGTCCGCGGACTACAGTTCCTCTGACCACCTTCGCTAACCTATTAGGGTCTCTTCGATCTCTATCGCTCGCCCACTACGGTCCCTCTGACCACCTTCGCTAGCATACTACGGTCCCTCGGTTCGCCGTCGCCCACCAACTACAGTCGCTCTGACCACTGTCTCCCTCCAACTATAATCCCTCCGACCGCCGTCGCTCGCCTATGATGGTTCATCTGTAAATATATAGAAAATCTAGGGCAAAGTTGGAGTGCCCCTTCAAATAGTTCGTTTTGATTCCTTCGATTATAGAGTTTTCTTCAATCATTGAAATGTCTTAATTATGTCACAATTAAGTGATCTTGGGCTCGTTGGATTCTTCTAGTCGAGATGTTCAATTCAACTATAAGCATGCTATATTTTGAGATTATTTGATCACCTAATTAATTCTTTAAATCTTCTAAATATGCTTTAGCTCCTTGATTTGGGCCCAATTGGACTTGAATTAGACCGGTTTTGATGTCATTGGGTTTGTCTTGTCGAGATGATCAATTTGACTATAAGTCTACTGAGGTTGGAATTTGAATGGTCCTAAATTTAATTTGAAAGTTTTTAATTCGATTTGTGCCAGAACTAGGTGATTTTTGGTGAAGTATCAGTTATTCCCCTATGTTTGGACATTGAAGCTTACATAGTCCAAAAGTATATTAAACTTATATAAAAGTCAGTGCGTTGATTAGAGCAAAAATTATTGAAATTTTTTTCTCCAAAATCTTTAAATTAACTCGATCATAAAAGGCTCTATTGGGCTTTGAAAGTGCCAAAATTAAGTTCAGAATGTCAAAAAAAGATGCTCGACGACGGAGGTCGGAAAGGAGCTCGACGAGCCGCTCGATGTGAGACGAGTCGAGCTCAACTCGAACAGCCCCTGGCTCGAGCTCGACTCGACTCGACTCGTTTGCACCTCTAGACAAGATTGGCCGAAGATCTAGTTGGAGAGGTATTAAAATATATATATTTTTAATTTATATTATACACAGAGCCACTACAAAATGCAATATAAAGTGAAAGACTACTTAATCTAAAAATTATTTTTTTTTATAGAAAGAATAACTAAATAAAAACAAAGCCTGCAAAAAATTAAAACTAATTAAATATACATACATCACATATCAGAGCATGTTATTTCTGATTTCAAAGATTTTATGTTTTTGACATTTTTTATCAAATTTGTGTTTCCGTTATCGAAAAATGTGAATAACTTTGTATTGACAAAACTTTCGCCTCGTAATTTTTTATATATTGTAGAGATATGATTATGAATATTTTGAATATTTATTTGATATTTTTCACCCGGTGATTTTAATAATACAATAATTTTTATCTACAAAGAAATTTATTTTGACGTCTAAAAATAATAGTGTAGTACAATAAAAATCTTTAAATATTATTTTATACAATTGCTGATATTTTAATATTTTTTTGAAATTATATATTTTTGCATAATATGATTCTTTGTTTTTTTATCGTTATGACATTTTGACATCTTCTTAATTAAGCTCAATTATGCATTTTTTATTGTAATGCATTGGAAATATATGTGGATATGTGCTTGAGTAATAGATGGACGTTATTATTGTTATAGTTTTATGATAATAATGTACGTGTGTGAAATAAATAAGTAAAGACTGGTTGACCTGTTGATTGGAGACTGATTGACCTATACAGAATGGTGGACCGACAAGCTTTCCTTTAAATATTGTGGTTTGGTATTATCCTCCACTAATTCATGTGATACACTAATTATGAGTTAAAAGCAGATCATTACTGTGCTGACGGGCAAAGAGTGACAACTCTGTTTACTGAGCCAACGATTTACTAACACTAATACTAACACTGAAAAATATCGTGATAGCCATGGCTTCTTACTTATTTAGTGCAACTATTGAAATGCATATTCTTGAGGCATTATTCTTATTATTGCATTATTATACTGCTCCTACCACTGGATTGTTACCATTATTAACTGCATATTTCTATTTTATGTTGCTTTGAATTCAATTGTAGGTTTTGGTGATCTGCTGGGCTTTTTAAGCTCATTATATGTGGTTAAATGATTTCAGGTCATGGTAGAGGAGCAGGAGTATGAGGCTAGTCAGGATTCTTTATGTTTTATTTCTTTTTGTTATAGTCCTAAGTAGTGTATATGATTTTTAAGAATAAATACAAATGTGTATATTGATGTTTTAAATTGTATAATATATTTTGTTATTTATTACTGATAGATGATATTAGATTGCTCTAGTTGTTGTTTATTAAATGATAAAAAAAATCTTCCAATTTAGATTCTAGGGCATCACACCCTTGGTCTGAAAAATAAAAGCAAAAGCAGGAATGAACTAACACAGCTATGTATGTTATCACAATCTAAAATAAAAATTAATAACTGAAACTAAAAGAAAATTGAAGATAATGTGCTATAAAAGTACTGTATGAAAAACTGAAGTAAAAGCTGAAATTGAAACCTAATGAATTATAAGTAGATATTCATTTTATTAAAATAAATCTCAGCCTAAATATTTATATATCTTTAAAACTTCGTTAATATAATCCCACATTGGTAACCCTTAGGCCTCGGCATAACCAAATCTCATCTCGATCACCTACTGATGCTGGCATAACATCATATCATATTTCTTTTATATTTTTTCATCAATTTAATTAGTTAAAGCATAATTAGACTAAATTAAAAAATTATCAAAATGTCTTAACGGTAGGCAGCATAAATACTACAAATTTTATCTCTTCTAAATCAGCCAAAAAAGAATTATCACTTGATTTCATAAGCTTTTACCAGTAAGTTTGGATATTTTATAAATTTGATCATTTTGAACAATTTGATATAATGTTATTATATTTTAACTGAAATACTGAATGATATCAGATACATTATATGATAACTCCATGTGATATCATATTAATCCACATGATTCATTGATTGAGAGTCATAAGGAAATGTGGGTTGATTGAGAGTTAGAAGGAGTTGGGGCAACTGATTCATGTGATTCAAGGGGACTTATAAGGAATACATTATTTGTGAGTTATAAGAGATGATTGATTGGAAGTTATAAGTGCAGGAGGTAGACACATTTAAGATACACTCATTGAATATCTTAATACTGATATCGACACTACTATAAACACTGTAATGATATTATGACTGACACTAATATTATTTATTATCATTAATACTATTTAACAAATTAATGTTACTGATTATGATACTAATATTATTACTAATATTAGTATTGTTGAATGTTAATGATATTATGATTGATGATATAATTGATTGAAATGTGATGAACTATAGAAGGATAAATTGATACAAATAATTAATATATAAATTGATGCATATATTTCTTTATGTAATTTATATCATATTATTCTCTTTTATCTTGTATTAATTTTAGTTGTAAGTTTTTTTGTTACTTGTTGAGCTATGTGTTCATTGTGTGGTTTTATATATTTTAATAAAAGTGTAATGATTATATGATATGAGGCTCCCGACAAGAAAAAATGTAATCATATTCTTTATGATGTTTATTGGTAAGCTCCAATTAAATGATTAAAATGAAAGATAAATATAATTTTTTTCAATATAGATCCTAGAGTGACAAAAAGTGCCCTCCAAACTTATGAGATCATCTTTTGGAGAGAGAAATGATCACATTAGATGTTGAAGCTCGCATAGAGATCATATCGTTGAAGGCTATAGAAGAGTTCAAGAAGTCTTCAGCTTATCATTAAGAAATTCAAAATTACATCTAAATTGGTCACGATAAACTATTTGATGCTCCAACATTTTAATGAAGGCTTTGTCTGTTGCTTCTTAAAAGGGGATCGACTAGTACAATATAAGATTAAGGTTATAATTAACAGGCAAAATCCCAGCCAGACATCCAAGGATTGTCTTCCAGATTCAAGAGATGACAATATTGAAAATGAGCCAATTATTTTTCTACAGAGATCTTTATACCAGATTGAAGCTTGATTGAAGTAATGAATATTCCATCATTTTGTAAGAATAACATTGATTTTATAAACTTGCCTCCAAGAAAAAAATAAGTCTTTTATGAATTTTTGAGATATGCTTTAATATATTGCCCCTAATTTAACTAGATTAAATGAATTTATTCCTTTTGCAGATTTTACCCTTTTGAGATTTTTAGAGAATCAAAGAAATATATATTTTCTGAGGCCTTTGGCCTTTTGATATTTTATGTACATGTACTTTTTGAAGCTTTTATTTTTCTATAATTTTTTGTATAACTATACCTTTTAAGGCTTTTAATCTTCTAAGATTTTTGATATACATATACCTTTGAGGCTTTTAGCTTTTAAAGATTTTTGGTGTATATATACCTTTTGAGGCTTTTAGTCTTCTAAGATTTTTTCATGTACTTATACCTTTTAAGGTGTATTTCTTTATAGATTTTTGGACAATCTTATGTTTTATGAGACTTTTATCTTCGGAGTTTTTAGGTGTACATATATCTTTTGAGGTTTTTAGCTTTCTAAGATTTTATGTACACATGTTCCTTCTAAGACATTTATCAATAAAGTTTTTTTAATAATCCAAAACCTTTTGAAATTTTTAATTTCTAAGGTATTTTAATGAGTGGTGACTCTGTCAACTTATTCTCATGGAGTCTTTCTAGTGAGGACATTGTCTATTATTAGCTTTCATTTGAGGATACCTCATGGGCATGCCTTCCTGAGATTATAATTGGAGGGCTTATCTTCCACTTGCCCTCATAGGGTCTTTTTAGTGAGGACCGTGCCCACTATTAGCTTCCCTTTGAGGCTATCTCATGGGCATGCCTTCCTGAGGTTCTTATTATTTCCAATATTATTTATATAAAATTTTATTAATAATTCAAATAAAACTTACATGAAAGATATGTAAGTTAAAAATTCTTTAGAGTTTAGATTATTTGATTAATTTCAAATATCAAGGTATTCCTAGTCAATAATGCCTGTAATTTCCTTAACACGAATCTTATGATCTCCTCTATTTTGAGTTGCTCTTGTAAATAATAACCTACATATCCTTGATGAATTAGACATTCATTCCCATCCTTCAATTAAAAGCATTTTTCAGTTGAGTGTCCTTTTGAATGATGAAAGTTATAATATTGAGATTGATCTCCACCGATTAGATTTCTTAAAGGCTTTGGCCATTTGAGATGTTCAGAATTTTCAACCTCCATCAGAATATTAGCTCTTGATGTACATTAAAGGAGTGTAGTTAGGTGACCATTGATGAATTTGATGAGAATGATCTTTTGATTTATTATGTATATTTTTTTTGTACAAGTTGATCAAACTCGTATGAGTTTTTATGTTTGGAAGATGATTGTGTAAATTTCTTTCGATGAGCAGTAATAGCTTCATCTGTAGTAGTTTGTGCTTCCACTCTGTGAATAAAGTCAGTATAAGAACGTACGGTTTCTCACATCAATGAAGAGAAAAATGGTCAAGGATGAAGTCCTCCAAGAAAAATACCTTGCAATAACTCAAGATCCACTCCACGGATTTGGATAGCTTCAAAAAAAATCTTTGAAAGTACTCTTCTAAGGATTCTCCTTCATTTTGGAGGATTCCATAGGGATGTGAAGAATCCTTAATAATTTTTCTGTTGGCAATAAATTACTCGATGAGAAGTCTCACAATATGAGTGAAATTATGGATTGTATTTTTTGAGATTGAGTAGAACCAAGTGTGAGCTTGACCCTTAAGAGTAGTAGGAAAGACCTAGCAAAGAAGTACATCAAAAGCTTGAAAGATATGCATAATGGTCCTAAAATGGTCAATATGTTCGTAGGGATTAGAGGATCCATCATATGGATCAACAACATGTATCTTAAATCCCACTAAAGTAGGATGTTCGATAAATTCATTTTTTAAGGGTGATAAATCTTGGAAGATGCATGGATGAGTAAATTGATTTCATTCCCTCAAAAAAATTTCTTCATAAATAAGGCTTCATAATATATTTCTTATATAATCCCGAGGGGTATTAAAAAGATGATGTTGATTTAATCCTCCATAATGAGTGGAGGATTATGGGTTAGCCGAAATGTGGGGAGGATGTGTTGAACTAATTGCATTTAGAGACCTTGATAAGCTTGTGGGGATGGTGGTACTCCTTGATTAATGTTCTCTCTAAATTGTTTTTGATATTTTGGAGGGAGAACTCCATCATATTGTGATGGCACCCTCTGTTGTCTAGTCTTCTATAATAATTGAAGGATTTGATTTTGAAAATCTTTCATCCTATGCATACGATCCTCTAAAGTAAGGTATAGGAGAATTTGATCACCCATAATTTATTATTCTTGATCAAGGGTTGATTGTTGGCCATTGAAGAAGTATGTTGGGAATGTTTCCTATAGACGATAACAAACTGTTGCGTGCTAGAAAAATTGAGTCGGTAGAATGCATATCTTATGTCTTAGCATTGTACAAAGTAATATGACCAGAGAATTTTTTACGTAGAAAATTCAGAAAGAGAAAAAATCATCCAGTTGTAAAATCCACTAGATATTAAGTGATACAAAAATATTCCCTTCTTCATTGTTTGAGAAAGATGAGAGTAAATAAAATTATGTATGACAATTAATACCCAAAAACATGGTTTGATTTTCCCAATAGAGATTATAGATGTCCACATATGGACTTTTATACCCAATAGTAGGGTTAAAACTTGTCAATACTCTATCGATGATAGAGATTTCTAATGATGATGGTTGTTGGTGGCAATAGCTGATGATTTTTGGTGGCAGTGATGGCTGAAAAATGCTAGAGAGCTATCACTTGTTTTATCCTTCCTCATGTGAATAATAACGATCTATTTATGAGTTTTTTAGAGTGACATGTTCTATAAATATAGAAAAATCTAGAGCAAAGTTGGAGTGTTCCATTAAACGATCTATATTGATTCCTTCAATTATAGAGTTTTCTTCAAACATTTAAATGTCTTAAATATGTCAGAATTAAGTGATATTGGGCTCGTTGGATTTGTCTCATCTAGCTATTCAATCGACTATAAGCATGCCATATTTGAATATTATTTAATTACCCAATTAATACTTTGAAGCTTTCAAATATGTTTCGGCCCCTTGTTTAGAGCTCATTTGGATTCAGATTCGATCGATTTTGGTGTCATTGGATTTTTCTTGTCAAGACGTTCAATTTGACTATAAGTTTGCTGAGATCAGAATTCAAATGGTCTCAAAATTAATTTTGAAAATTTCCAATTCAAGTATGCCTCAAAATTCATGCCAAATCATTGTGATTTTTGGCAACGTATCACCTATAGTTTGAAACTTAATTTTTTTAGGAATGATAAGTTAATTAAAATGTTTATAATATGAATTTTTATTTTTTAACTTTCACTAGCATGCATTTAATGCACGTACACTTATCAAACAGAATACACTTTAATCATGTATTTATCTTAGTGGGCCCTACCAACATCTTCTTTTTGGTGACATCAACAACCGCTGTCATGTTAAGCTAAGAAGAATATTTCAATAAGATTCTATTTGATTTTTCAAAGGCAATGGAAATGCAAGAAAATGAGATGGAAAAAAAAATAAATAAATAAAGAGCTTTTACAAGAAAAAAAATTGACTTTATATCTCATTAATGCTTGAAATTTGAGAAATATATCTGTTATTTTATTTTTAAAAAAATATGCTCAAATATTCATTTTGGACAAAAATGTTAGAGTATACTCTCAGCACATCTTACTTATCTTGTTCCATTATTTGTCAATGTCAGCATATACTCCACTTCCTGATATTCTCTGTCCACTGCGGCTAACACAGGCTTTAGCCGTTATACTCAGGTTGTATTAGGCATTTTATATTAGCCTTTGATTCGGCTGAAATGGAACAAGCACAGGAGCCATTGTTCTCCTCAGAATAGTTTTCCTTCCTCTAGTTTTTGCTTTGCTTGCTTTCTCCTTGCAGGTCATTGAAGTGAAGCTCAACATGGTATCAGAGCTGTAGGTATTCGCCGTTAATGGCTTCACAAGGATCTTCCGCCTCAGCGTCTGCCGCAGCGACTTCGTCGTCCTTGTCCGCAGCGATGACTGAGTTTACCGTGCCTTCTTCCTTAAAATTTCTTATGAGTAATTTGAAGCACATTGTTTCTACTTCTCTTACAAATGAGAACTATCCCATTTGGCGTCTTCAAGTATTCAAGCTCTTTTCTGCAAACGGATTTGAAGGGTTTTTGACGGGAAGCATCACCGCTCCGACCATTTCTTCCGCTGATTCAAACTCAGATGATCTTCGTCTCTGGAAACAGGTTGATCAAAATCTTGTTTCCGCCTTATTGTCTACTATTTCCGCATCGGTTCTTCCGTATATTATCTCACTTTCTACCGCACATGAGATTTGGGTAACGTTAGAGAAACGATTGCAGCCTACCAATCGTTCACGGGTAATTCAGCTTAAAAACGAATTGCATCATATTCAAATGAAGGATCTTACTATGACACAGTATCTTGCCCAAGTCAAAACTCTTGTGGACAACATATCCTCTTCCGGTGGGCACATTGATGTTGAAGATGTTATACTCCATACATTGAATGGTTTGCCTTCTATTTACAATCCATTCAAATCAGGGATTAGAATAATCCAGCAAACTATTACTCTTGATGCCCTGTATTCGCTCTTGATTAGTGAAGAAATAAATTTACAAAATGAGCAGCACAAGGAGCTTCCGACTCCTTCAGATCATACGGCATTATGGGCGCCGCGTTCAAATACAGCTCGTGGAAGATCTTCTACTAGAGGACGTGGCCGTGGAGCTTCCTTCAGACCAAATGTATCAAGTTCGAATGTCTCTGCTCCAGCCAACTACAACAGCAACCGTCCGAATGTCTCTGCTCCGCCTGTACCAGCTGGTTACCGTCCGACTTGTCAAATTTGTGGAAAACCTGGACACATTGCCTTGAATTGCTGGCACCGTTGCAATATGCAATATGCACCTACCAATTCAACTGGAAATCCACGAGCGTATCTTACTAATTCAAACAACAGTGTGTCTTCACCAATTTCTGAATGGGTACTCGATTCCGGAGCTACCTCACATTTGACGCCAGATGCCACACAGCTTCAACAGCCCACACCTTATTTTGGATCGGACACTGTTTCGGTTGCCAGTGGGAACACAATGCCAATTCAGAATACTGGGCAAGGAATTTTACCGTTGCCGGACACGAACCGTAAGCTCCGCCTTAAAAATCTTTTACATGTTCCACTTCTTTCTCATAATCTTCTTTCCATTCACAAACTAACCTCTGACAATAATTGTTCTATATTGTTTGATGCTCATGGTTTCCTCATTAAGGATCTCTCGGACAATAGTATTCTTCTCCATGGTCGCTCGCGTGATGGTCTTTATCCAATTCCGCATGCCTCCACTGCTACTTCTCAAGCCTTGCACTCTTCGGTCAGCTCTGTCCAGCCGTGGCATACAAGGCTTGGTCATCCCAATCATAGGATTTTACAATGTCTGTCTAAGTTAGTTCCCTCTATATGTATTTCCTCTTCTAATTCTATGTGTATTTCTTGTAATGTGGCCAAGAGTCACAAATTGTCTTTTCCTTCTTCTGCTAGTCATGTACTCAAACCCTTTCAATTAATACATTCTGATGTTTGGGGACCCGCTCCTGTCTCATCATTCAATGGTTTTCGATATTATATTGTTTTTATAGATGATTCCACGAGATACACATGGCTATATCTATTGCACTCAAAAGCAGAATCTTTTTCAACATTTCAACATTTTCATCAACTCATTAAAAACTCATTTAACACTTCCATTCAAATTTTGAGGACAGACGGTGGTGGTGAGTATTTGAGCAATGCTTTTAAATCTTATTTATCCCAACATGGAATTACTCACCAACTTAGTTGTCCCTACACACCTGAGCAGAACGGTCTTGCTGAACGCAAGCACCGTCATCTTTTGGAAACTACTCGTGCGCTACTTCACACAGCTCATCTACCTAATACATTCTGGGCAGAAGCTCTTCTCACCGCTAATTATCTCATTAACATTTTACCGACCACAGCCTGTCGTCTTCAAATTCCTTATCAACTTCTTCATCATAAATTGCCTTCCTATCATCACTTAAAAACCTTTGGATGCCTATGCTTCCCTTGGCTCCAACCACTCACTTCCAACAAATTATCTCCTCGCTCTCAGGAGTGCATTTTCCTAGGTTATTCCACTTCTCATAAAGGTTATAGGTGTTTCAATCCCCTCACCAATCGAATCTATATTTCTCGTCATGTAAAATTCTATGAACACATATTTCCTTTTCAACCATCTAGTCCGTCTGCCACTAGAACTTTACCTACTCCACCTCAAAATCCATTTCTACTCACTCCTACAACCATACCTACTTCGAATGGCATAAATTCTCTGATTCCTACCTCATCCGATTTACCCACTACAGCTAACGATCCTCCTTTACATTCTCATCAGATCACTGATCCTCTACCCAACCCGATAGTCAGTCCCAGCTCTTCATCATCTTCTCCATTGGCATCTGATCTACCTCCACCTCAAATTACTTCCATTCATCCAATGCAAACAAGGTTAAAAACTGGTCATCAAAAACCCAAAGTAATTCTTGATTTACTTACGGTTTCTCAGTCGGCAACGGTTCCTACTTCCTATGCTCAAGCCTTACAAGATTCTTCGTGGAGAGCTGCTATGTCAGCAGAATTTATGGCCCTTCAAAAACAAGGGACCTGGAGTCTTGTCCCACCTCCTCCACACAAGATTGTACTCGGCAGCAAATGGATTTTCAAATTAAAAACTAACTCCGATGGTCACATTGATCGTCATAAGGCACGCTTGGTGGCTCAAGGTTTTAATCAAGAGTTTGGTATTAATTTCAAAGAGACGTTTAGTCCAGTGGCCAAGTTACCTACAATTCGGATTCTTTTGTTGTTAGCAATCCACCGAAATTGGCCAACACTTCAATTTGACATTTCAAATGCCTTTCTTCATGGCGATCTTCACGATGAAGTGTTTATGAAACAACCTCCTGGTTTTGTTGATTCACAATACCCGCATTATGTTTGCAAGTTGAATAAAGCAATCTATGGTCTCCGCCAAGCTCCTCGTCAGTGGTTCAATAAACTGACTCAATCCTTGCTTCAGTTCGGGTTCACATTTAGTAAAGCTGATCCTTCCTTGCTTATTTATACCAAATCTCAAATTCAGCTCTATCTGCTGATCTATGTTGACGATTTGCTGCTCACTGGTAACCATACTCCCACCATAGAGACACTGCTGCAACTGCTACGCTCTCAATTTTCATTAAAACAGCTGGGTTCTATCGGCACTTTCCTGGGAATTCAAGTGCACCGCACTCCTACAGCAGTCATCTTGCATCAAACCAAATATGCTTCGGACATTTTGGCTTCCGCTGGATTCACAAATTCTAAGCCAGTACCAACTCCTGCTGTTCTCAAGTCTTCCAAATCTAGTTCTCCTTCGCCTCCATTCACTGACCCGCAGTTATACAGGCGCGTGGTTGGATCTCTTAATTATCTCACGATCACTAGGCCCGACATTGCCTATGCTGTCAATGCAGCTTGCCAACATATGCATAATCCAACCACTGCTGATTTTCTTGATCTCAAACGGATACTTCGCTACATTCAAGGCACCTTGGATTTTGGATTACCTCTCATACCAGGTAATATGCAATTAACAACATATGTTGATGCTGATTGGGCGTCTGATTCCCTCGACCGGAAGTCTATTTCTGGCTTTTGTTCATTTCTTGGATCCACTCTCGTCTCTTGGAGTGTTAAAAAGCAAAGCACGGTGGCAAAGTCCTCAACTGAAGCTGAATACCGCGCCTTAGCATCTGCCACCTCTGACATTATTTGGCTTCGCCGGTTACTTACTGACTTTGCCATTCCTTCAACTAGCCCTACAACCGTCTTCTGTGATAGTGCTTCCGCCATTGCTTTAGCTCATAATCCAGTTTTTCATGCTCGTACAAAGCACATCGAAATTGACTACCACTTCATTAGTCATCATATACTACAAGGAGCTATTGCAGTACATCATCTACATTCACTTGATCAACCGGCTGATATCCTCACCAAACCGTTATCACCCACACGGTTTACTCTCTTACGTGACAAACTAACCATTTGCTCTATAAATGCTTAGTTTGAGGGGGGCTGTTAGAGTATACTCTCAGCACATCTTACTTATCTTGTTCCATTATTTGTCAATGTCAGCATATACTCCACTTCCTGATATTCTCTGTCCACTGCGGCTAACACAGGCTTTAGCCGTTATACTCAGGTTGTATTAGGCATTTTATATTAGCCTTTGATTCGGCTGAAATGGAACAAGCACAGGAGCCATTGTTCTCCTCAGAATAGTTTTCCTTCCTCTAGTTTTTGCTTTGCTTGCTTTCTCCTTGCAGGTCATTGAAGTGAAGCTCAACAAAAAATACTACCTTTCAACTGTATAAGCTTTATGACTTTTTGTTTCTCAAAATATCCTCAGACCATTCGTCTCCTAAAATTTGAAAAAGATTCAAACCTATATCATACAACTTAGGTTTGAAGATGCTTCGAATACCAAAGGTTCGTAGAAAAAAGTTCATCAAGATTCGAGAAGGATCAAATAAAGTTTGAACATTCAAATTTCTTGGGCTTTGTTTGGAACATTTTTATTTATTACTTTATAAAACAACTTTTTAGTACAAAAATTTATTGAATTAGATATTTTTATACTAAAAAACTGCTTTAGGAAGCAGTAAGAAAAGCTTCAGGCAGTCAAAAAAACCTCTTATAGGAATGATTCATTATTGTTTGTGAGGTTTATATTGAAGTGCAAGAGAGTTCGCTATCATACAACATTAAGACTTTTTTAAACATTAGATTTCATATATTATCCAATAAATTTTATTTCAAGATATTGAAAAATACATCGAGTCTTTATCATGCAATGACATCATGAATTTCTCCACCTCTCCAAACAACATACATGTGGGCTTTTTTAGGCCACTTAAAGAGTCTTTTGTCTTTGACTTATTGTACATTGTGATTGTCATTATATACAAGTGATCAAATAATTCATCCACTATAATAATGTCTATTTCAAGGATGTCTTGGGTTATGTGGTATCCGCTTTCTTATTAAGAAATACAAAGAATCAATATGTTGCCAAAAACATTACAAGAACACGTGAGATTTTCGACGAAAAAAATCCGCTAAACATCTAAGCATTTCCATCAAAATTTACAATTTTCGACCGAATTTCTGTTGGTAAAACACAAGTAAGAAAATGGTTTATAGTAGAAAAATTTCAGACGGAAAACATGGTTTGATTTTCCCAATAGAGATTATAGATGTCCACAGATGGACTTTTATACCCAATAGTATTACCCTACTATTGAATAATAACGATCTATTTATGAGTTTTTGAGAGTGACATGCTCTGTAAATATAGAAAAATCTAGAGCAAAGTTGGAGTATTCCATTAAACGATTTATATTGATTCCTTCAATTATAGAGCTTTCTTCAAACATTTAAATGTCTTAAAGATGTAAAGAATTAAGTGATATTGGGCTCATTGGATTTGTCTCATCTAGCTATTCAATCGACTATAAGCATGCCATATTTGAATATTATTTAATTACCCAATTAATACTTTGAAGCTTCCAAATATGTTTCAGCCCCTTGATTTGAGCTCATTTGGATTTGGATTGGATCGATTTTGGTGTCATTCAATTTCTCTTGTCAAGACGTTCAACTTGACTATAAGTTTGCTGAGATCGAAGCTCAAATGGTCTCAAAAGTAATTTTGAAAATTTCCAATTCAAGTATGCCTCAAAATTCATGTCAAATCATTGTGATTTTTATCAACTTATCACCTATAGTGTGAAGCTTAATTTTTTTAGGAATGATAAGATAATTAAAATGTTTATAATATGAATTTTTATTTTTTAACTTTCATGCATTGAGTGCACGTACAATATATATATATATATATAGGGACATTTGGACAGAATACACTTTAATAATGTATTTATCTTAGTGGGCCCTACCAACATCTTCTTTTTGGTGACATCAACAACCGCTGTCATGTTAAGCTAAGAAGAATATTTCAATAAGATTCTATTTGATTTTTCAAAGGCAATGGAAATGCAAGAAAATGAGATGGAAAAAAAAAGAAAAAGTAAAGAGCTTTTACAAGAAAAAAAATTGACTTTATATCTCATTAATGCTTGAAATTTGAGAAATATATCTGTTATTTTATTTTTTAAAAAAATATTATCAAAAATTCATTTTGGACTAAAATTCCTCTTCTTTTGAATACATATGACTTTTTGTTACTCAAAATATCCTCAGACCATTCGTCTCCTAAAATTTGAAAAAGATTCAAACATATATCATACAACTTAGGTTTGAAGATGCTTCGAATACCAAAGGTTCGTAGAACGTTCAAAGACGGATAATAAAAAGTTCATCAAGATTCGAGAAGGATCAAATAAAGTTTGAACATTCAAATTTCTTGGGCTTCGCTTGGGACTGCTTTTTTTTATTATTTTGTAAAGTAACTTTTTATTACAAAAATTTATTGAATTAGATATTTTTATACTAAAAAGCTGCTTTAGGAAGCAGTAAGAAAAGCTTCAGGCAGTCAAAAAAATCTCTTATAGGAATGATTCATTATTGTTTGTGAGGTTTATATTGAAGTGCAAGAGAGTTCGCTATCATACAATAACATTAAGACTTTTTTAAACATGAGATTTCATATATTATCCAATAAATTTTATTTCAAGATATTGAAAAATACATCGAGTCTTTATCATGCAATGACATCATGAATTTCTCCACCTCTCCAAACAACATACATGTGGGCTTCTTTAGACCACTTAAAGAGTCTCTCGTCTTTAACTTATTGTACATTGTGATTGTCATTATATACAAGTGATCAAATAATTCATCCACTATAATAATGTCTATTTCAAGGATGTCTTGGGTTATGTGGTATCCGCTTTCTTATTAAGAAATACAAAGAATCAATATGTTGCCAAAAACATTACAAGAACACGTGAGATTTTCGACGAAAAAAATCCGCTAAACATCTAAGCATTTCCATCAAAATTTACAATTTTCGACCGAATTTCTGTTGGTAAAACACAAGTAAGAAAATGGTTTATAGTAGAAAAATTTCAGACGGAAAACATGGTTTGATTTTCCCAATAGAGATTATAGATGTCCACAGATGGACTTTTATACCCAATAGTATTACCCTACTATTGAATAATAACGATCTATTTATGAGTTTTTGAGAGTGACATGCTCTGTAAATATAGAAAAATCTAGAGCAAAGTTGGAGTATTCCATTAAACGATTTATATTGATTCCTTCAATTATAGAGCTTTCTTCAAACATTTAAATGTCTTAAAGATGTAAAGAATTAAGTGATATTGGGCTCATTGGATTTGTCTCATCTAGCTATTCAATCGACTATAAGCATGCCATATTTGAATATTATTTAATTACCCAATTAATACTTTGAAGCTTCCAAATATGTTTCAGCCCCTTGATTTGAGCTCATTTGGATTTGGATTGGATCGATTTTGGTGTCATTCAATTTCTCTTGTCAAGACGTTCAACTTGACTATAAGTTTGCTGAGATCGAAGTTCAAATGGTCTCAAAAGTAATTTTGAAAATTTCCAATTCAAGTATGCCTCAAAATTCATGTCAAATCATTGTGATTTTTATCAACTTATCACCTATAGTGTGAAGCTTAATTTTTTTAGGAATGATAAGATAATTAAAATGTTTATAATATGAATTTTTATTTTTTAACTTTCATGCATTGAGTGCACGTACAATATATATATATATATATATATATAGGGACATTTGGACAGAATACACTTTAATAATGTATTTATCTTAGTGGGCCCTACCAACATCTTCTTTTTGGTGACATCAACAACCGCTGTCATGTTAAGCTAAGAAGAATATTTCAATAAGATTCTATTTGATTTTTCAAAGGCAATGGAAATGCAAGAAAATGAGATGGAAAAAAAAAAGAAAAAGTAAAGAGCTTTTACAAGAAAAAAAATTGACTTTATATCTCATTAATGCTTGAAATTTGAGAAATATATCTGTTATTTTATTTTTTAAAAAAATATTATCAAAAATTCATTTTGGACTAAAATTCCTCTTCTTTTGAATACATATGACTTTTTGTTACTCAAAATATCCTCAGACCATTCGTCTCCTAAAATTTGAAAAAGATTCAAACATATATCATACAACTTAGGTTTGAAGATGCTTCGAATACCAAAGGTTCGTAGAACGTTCAAAGACGGATAATAAAAAGTTCATCAAGATTCGAGAAGGATCAAATAAAGTTTGAACATTCAAATTTCTTGGGCTTCGCTTGGGACTGCTTTTTTTTATTATTTTGTAAAGTAACTTTTTATTACAAAAATTTATTGAATTAGATATTTTTATACTAAAAAGCTGCTTTAGGAAGCAGTAAGAAAAGCTTCAGGCAGTCAAAAAAATCTCTTATAGGAATGATTCATTATTGTTTGTGAGGTTTATATTGAAGTGCAAGAGAGTTCGCTATCATACAATAACATTAAGACTTTTTTAAACATGAGATTTCATATATTATCCAATAAATTTTATTTCAAGATATTGAAAAATACATCGAGTCTTTATCATGCAATGACATCATGAATTTCTCCACCTCTCCAAACAACATACATGTGGGCTTCTTTAGACCACTTAAAGAGTCTCTCGTCTTTAACTTATTGTACATTGTGATTGTCATTATATACAAGTGATCAAATAATTCATCCACTATAATAATGTCTATTTCAAGGATGTCTTGGGTTATGTGGTATCCGCTTTCTTATTAAGAAATACAAAGAATCAATATGTTGCCAAAAACATTACAAGAACACGTGAGATTTTCGACGAAAAAATCCGCTAAACATCTAAACATTTCCATCAAAATTTACAATTTTCGGCCGAATAATTTCTGTTGGTAAAACACAAGTAAGAAAATGGTTTATAGTAGAAAAATTTCAGACGAAAAATTAATTTTTTAACTGACGACAAAAAAAAAAGCCTGAAATTTCGAAAACGATTGAAATTCCGACGGATTTTTTTCGTAGAAATTTCCAGCGAACTATTCTGTAAGTATTTCTGCCATTTTTTGTATCGATGAAAAATCTATCAGAAAATTATAGCCCAAAAAAGAAAATTACCAAACCTTATAAAGATAGTAATCCATGCAATGAGCATGAATTAACAAAAAACATATATGATACATAATGACAGTGACTACTATCGAAGCATTATTGAAAAAGGTTTAGTCATATTTTTCATAAGGTTCATACTTATTTTCTCTTTTTTATGACTAAATCATGGTATGAACCTTATCCTTAAAATATGGGAAATAGAGAAAATAAGTATGAACCTTATGAAAAATATGACTAAATCTCTTTATCCTTAAAGATAGTTATAACTCATTTTTAATAAAATCTAATAGATGAAATTAAAAAAAAATTGAAAATGATTAAAGAGATGAAATTTTACCTTTCAAATCTTGAAGAAATAGAGCTGAACGGTCTGGAAATGATGTTGAATGGAGTCGGATGACGGAAAGGCCGATAGAGCTATTTGGGAGAGAAAAAATCATGGTATGTGCAAGGGAGGTGGTCTCGGGATGAAATATGGCCTTTTTTGACGGCATATTTGGCGGATTTTTTTGTCAAAAATTAAATAAAATTTTCGCCAAAAAAGACCGTAAAAAATTGAGCGGGATAGTTAATTACCAAAATAATATCTGGTGGAATTTTTCTGCCGAAAATTAAAATTTCATCGATAATGTATATATTTCCTACAGTAAAAATATAAATTAAATTCAATAAAATGAATTAATTGTTCACACTTTCAATAAAATAAATATTTCTCACCTTATAATCAAGCCATTTTATTACATTATTCAACTGTTAAAATCCCACTACATCTCTAAAGCCTCTCTTACATTTCACTTCTTGGAATTGTCAACAAACTCTAACATCTAAAAATTAAATAAACATAAATAAATGTAAAAAAGTGGATCAATGGCATGAATTCATGAGTTTGTGTTTCTTCCTTGATGAATCTATGAAATTTCCAATTAAATATTTCTTTTTCTTATATGGCCTTCACTTTTGCATAAAAAAAAAAACTATTTCTACTTGTTGCATCCTGGAGTATTCGCGGCGGTAGAGAAATATAAAGTTTATAGTCTCATCGTTGTACGAAAATCCGGCACGCAATCAGATAAGAGAGAGGGTCTAGCATTTATGAGATACCAAGATTTTTACGTGGAAAACCCCTGAAAGGGGGAAAAACCACAGGGCCTAGCCCAATTTGAATGAATTCACTAGTATTGCAGTCGATTACAAATGAGGCCTTTCCATGGGACAAGGCCTTAGCTTGATGCACATTTTATAGAGTACATTACATGATGTGAATACAAAGAATCACTATTGATATGTTCGTTTGGTTGGGAGGACCGTAATCGGCAGGCGACAGAGATTGGAAGGCTTGTAGTCGGTAGGCGACATAAGTCAAGAGAACCGTAGTCGGCTGGCGATGGAGGTCGGAAGGACTGTAGTCGGCGGGCGACGTAAGTCAGGAGGACCGTAGTCGGCGGGCGACAGAGGTCGGAAAGACTGTAGTTGGCGGGCGACATAAGTCAGGAGGACAGTTACCTTGCGACGGAGGCTGGAAGGACTGTGTATGACGATGAAGGTCAGAAGGATGACGTCAGGTAGAAGTTCAACAATGGAAAGAAATCCATCTTCGGATATATGTCCAGTGAAAGTCCGATAATCGGTAGAAGTCCGACGTCGGGTAGAAACTTGGCGAAGAGTGAAGGTCAGGTGTCATGTAGAAGTTCGATGTCTGTTGGTGGACGAGGAGAACTCCGGCATCACTTGGGCGGAGTTTCGGTGTCAGGAGGGAACTCTGTCTTTAATTGAGAAGAATTTTTTCCTTTTAAACAATATTGAGCTTTTAAAACAGCTACATCTTTCGTTTTAAAAATGCCCATTTTTACTAACCCTAAAAATGACGTTTGGATGAGGAGATTTGCCTATTTATCTCCTTCAAATTTAGTTAGTATATCTTAATCGCTGTAAATTTATAATTAAGAATCATATATTAACAAACTTAGATTTCGTTTGGGACAACTTTCTTTCTGCTTTTTAAAACAACATTTTAGAACAAATTTTTAATTTTTATTATAAAAAATTATTTCAAGAAACAATAAAAAAATTATTTCAAACAAAATCTTAATGATATACATAATATGTATGGAAGAGGAGACGGGTCTCCTAAAAAAAGAATCATCATCATTTTTGCAATATGTTATTTATTTAATAAACATCTAATTAAAATATATAATCAAATAATCATATAATATATATACTTTAATTTATTAAAAAAATGATCCATAACAAAATAATGTCAAACAAATAAAAAACGAAAAACTTTTTTTTTTTAATTTATATTACAAAATCTATTACATGCATTCATTTCAAAGCGACTCTACTAAAATATTTGAAATGCTCTTGAAATATATATAATTCAAGAATTATTAATATGCTAATCATTAAATATAGATTTAACCTCTACAAATAATTCATAATTAGAGCTTGTTTAATTTCATTGACATATCTAATAATATTTTGCTCATAAGTAGCTTTAGGTTTCTAGTTAATTTATGATTTGTAGGAAATTGAGGTGCCTTTCTATTCAGGGGATATTTGGTTTGCAGAAAAAGAAATGCATTGTAAAGTAAATATTTGAGGTTGTTTGGTTCAGTAAATGCAGATGAATAATTTTTTTTGTCTGATTGGATGTATGTAGAGTAGAGTAAAATCAGTATTACAATATGTTAAGCTATATAAATTTCTTATTACAACCTGCTAAGCTTTATAAATGGTGGGATGTATTTACATTGATTTTAACCAAGAATTATGTCAAATTATAGGATTCATTCTGCTAAACCTAACGACGGAATAAATCATGTCTTTCGTACAATAATAGCATGCATGACCTTCTTTTTTAGGCCGGGCTTTCCCTTCATAATGGTGGCGCGCCATCACCACATCACCGACATAAGCAGATGGGAGTCAACCCTTTATTCCCTTCACATAAATTTTGCGGATTGACGAGGTTTAGCGGAAGAAGCGTGCAAATGGGAGAAAGATAGTTACTTTCATAGCATGCGAACTCCCATAGTCGAAGTGGAACGTCGTCGTCGAAGGAGTGAACTCGAACAACAAGGAGCCACTGAAGAAGCAACTCAAGCAAAAGTTTACCTCACGCGAAGCAACTTGAGCTTTGAACTTGGAAGAAGAAACAATGATGATTCCCGCTACAATGGATCGGAGGAAGGCACGATCTCTTACTGACGTGAAACAAATGTCTTTAATTCTCTCGCCCACATCTTATTAATTTTTTTTTCCTCGAATTTGGGCTGTTTTACTTTAACCGCAAAATGAACTTCATCAAAGAGTTCGAAATACAATAGGATTTTATTTCACTTTACTTCGTGTATATCCAAAGAACGAAATAGTTAAAACCCATGTATTTGCTTTACTTTATATTTACTTTACTACCAGCCAAATAGGCCCTTAAGATCAAATCAATACTTAAAAGACCTATTTTTCTAACTTTATAAAGAATAACTTGATCTCATCTTGGGAATATATTAATATTCTTCACTTCTTATTTTAATATACTTTCAAAATATAATGAGTGAATAAACTCCTGAACTCATATAAAATTAATGAAAGAAATTTATTTATTACTCGGCATTAAGATTATTCTATATATGTTCGTCGTATAAATATAATGTGAACATTCCATATTAAAATAGAAGTATCAACTATTCAAATTAATTTTATTCTAGTTCTAAATAATCATATTATAAAATGATATTTTAATTATATTGACTCACATTAATAGTTTAGATAAAGCTTTTCCATTCATAAATGAAAAGAATAATACATGCATATAAAAATAAAAATAAAATATTAATGAATTTGACTAATCAACAATAAATATCTAAAATAAATTATTGATAAAGTACAACAAGATAGTACCTATAAACTTATGATTGGCAGGTAAGAAATGAACCTAGAAGGATCTCGATTCTATCCGAGCAATTCGAGTTTGCTTAAGCTCCCCATAAGAATAAGGAAAGAGCGAAGATACAAGAAAAGAGAAATTTTCATTCATATTTATCATATCTTCATACTCACAACTTTGAATAATTTATAGACTTATATGACTTACTCACTAAATAATCATCCTTCTTAACACTAATAGAATAATGGTTATATCTAATCCTATAATCATAATATTACTAACTAATTACAACCTTATGTTGTGGATTCACAATAGAATCATTAGCCTAAGATCTAATGAAATTAAAAATAATAATAAAAAATAAAAATATATTCACAAAATAAATTTCAAAATAGGTTAAATTTATGACTTATATTTAAGAAAAATTAAGCAAAATTAGAAAATTTAGCTTTTTATATTTTTATGCCTTCTAATTAATCAAAGACATACTGAGATTGATCCATTTCATATGTAATTTAATTTGTATTGACTGATTAAACATTAGTCAAATATCCAAATACAGTAATTATTTAGATTAATATTACAATCAAAATATTATTTTTAGTTAAATTACACCTTACAATATTTATATGATGTTTGTAATATAATAAATCATGATTATTTTTCCCGTTTATTTTTTATGTCAAACATCTGATTAGATTTATATTTACATAACATAAAATAATTCTCTTAAATTATTGACAGAGTAATTATTTATAATATAACAAAATTATATATATATATATATATATATATATATATATATATATATATATATATATATATATATATATATATATTTGTGGTAAATAACTGGAGCGTTCATTCATGCGACCATGCCAACTCATTCTTTTGATGTTTGCTGGTAAGATATTTGAAGAAATAGTACAAAATTAAAGCAAATTGGTACTTTCCACGTGGCAGAATGAGATGGCCGGCTTAGCCGCATCTTAGCTGCTGACGCGGATCCACGATCTAATGTCTAGGGCGGATTTCTGTTTTAAAAAGTTACAGCCGCCTAATTTGATTAATTATTCCACGGAGACGTCAAATGCTGGCTGAAGATCAATAAAAATGTTCCACGTTATTTTTGTGTTCGGTACCTCGGCTTGGTACCACTCGGTGTTGCTGACGTGATGCATTTTAAATGGTCTTCGATTTATTTTTTACGTCCGGTCCCCACACAAAATAATTTATCACTTTATTGAGCCTGAAATGTTGAATTGTGCACGTGAATATAAATTTCAAGGGCACCATTGTGCCTAATTTAAATTATTATTCTACAATTTAAACTCTAAATGCATGCATTAAATACTGACAACTAGGAAGCACAGATATCAAAGAACACTCAGACAAAAACCAGTGAAAGGAGAAAGTGTTTATTGCTTTATTTCCTGACCAATGTCATCTATTTATACAACAGATACTACGTTACATCATTTAAGTTTGTACAATCTGTACAGTCCAGACTGGCTTTTAACCGTATGCTCGGTGTGTCATGCTCAGTTCGTTCATGTTTTGTATTATTGGCTAACACCCCTTGCTATCTGTTGATTTAGTTGAATCAATCAGTTTGGATGAAATGTGATGAAAACATATGATAGGCAAGAATTTTGTAAATATATCAGCTATTTGATCCTTGCTTACAATATGGTGGACTTGAATTGTTTGATTCTTGATGCAGTTGCGTATGAAATGGCAATCGACTTTAATATGCTTCGTACGAGCATGATAAACTGGATTGTTAGCTAGTGTTATAGCTGAAGTATTGTCACAATATAGCGGTGTGGAAGTAATTTGTAAACATCCTATTTCTTGAAGAAGTTGATGTAGCCAAATGATCTCTGTAGCTGTCGAAGCTAAGGCCCTATATTCCACCTCAGTTAATGATTGAATTATGGTTGATTGCTTCTTTACATTCCAAGAGATAAGCGAATTTCCTAAGAAATTGCAGAACCCTGTGGTGGATTTGCGATCATATTGATCGCCTGCCCAATCGGAGTCCACATATGATTGTAGTTGGAGTGAGCCGCCATATACAGGAAGTCCGTAGTGAATTGTACCCATGAACCGAAGTATTCGTTTTAGAGCTTCAAATGACTCTCCATGGGACAATGCATGTATTTCAAACTTTATTCACTACATAAGATATATCCAGTCTAGTTAAAGTCAAGTATTGAAGAGCTCCTACTAGTAGGCGGTATATAAGTGGATTCGCACAGGGTGTGGAATCGACATTGTTTGTTGTAGATTTGATGTGAGTTGGAGTAGCCATTGATTTGCAATTCAGCATTCTAGCTTGATCCAGAATTGTGTTAGCATATCGACTTTGATTTAGTAAAACTCTAGAAGATGTATACATTATGTTTATGTCAAGAAATTGAGACAATTGTCCTAGATTATGCATATTGAATTTACTATGTAGTTTGGCCAACAGTGTCTAAATTGCTTCAATGTTGTTTCCCGTTAACATAATATCGTCAACATAAATAAAAAAAAAATACATTTGAACATTGTTTTGGCTATAGATCATCAGTGATGGATCTGAATTGCTTGTATGAAATCCTAGTGTGTGTAAAAATCATGATAATGTAGCAAACCATTGGCGATGGGATTGCTTTAAGCCGTATAGGGCCTTCTTGAGTTTACACACATAATTCGGGTGAATGTCATCTAGAAATCCCGGTGGCTGCTTCATGTATACATGATCTGTTAGTTTGCCATGCAAGAACGCATTTGATACATCTAATTGATCTATTTGCCATTTGTAATGAAGAGCGAGCACAATAAGAACTCACACTGTTGGTATTTTTGCAACCGTACTAAATGTCTCGTTGGAATTCAATCCAAATTCTTGTTTGTAGCCCAGTGCTACCAAACGAGTCTTAGTATCTGGCTATTGATCCATTATAGTTGTATTTGGTGCGAAACATCCATTTGCAACCAAGCAAAATTTGACTTGGGCAAGGTGGGACAAGATCCCACGCGCCCTGTGATTGAAGGGCTTGAAACTCCACTACGGGAAAACACGTGATTACCGTCAGAATTTCCGGCGGATTTTTTTGCGCCGGCATTGTCGGCGCAGGTTCCGGCGGAATGATGCGACGTAACGTTTACGGCGTTCTTTCCGGCGGAACCGACGCCGGAAAGTTACCGGCGCCAATTGCGCCGGAAATACCGCCGGTGAAAAGGGCTCTAGATTATTTCCGGCGCAGATTACAGCGGAAACGTTCTTCTAAACTCAACGAAACCGTTCCGGCGGATTATGCGCCGGCTTATTTAAACTCAACAAAAAATTTCCGGCACATTGTCCGCCGGTAACATTACCGGCGGAGGTTCCGCCGGAAACACCGCCGCTAAAAGCCCTAAAATGCGAATCGGAGCCCTGTGGGCCGTCATTCTTTTCGCTACTCTCTCTCACCTCGCCTCCTTCGCCCGTCGCCCTCCTTCATCGTTCATCGCTGGCCGAAGATTGACGTCGCTGACGGTCATCGAACTTCACCGCCGACGGTCACCGGACTTCGCCGAGCATCTCCCTCTCTCCTGGTCGCCCACCGCCGAGCATCTCCCTCTCTCTCAATCGAACTTCGCATGCACCAAGGTATTGCATTTTTTTTTTTTTTTTTGCTATCTTTTTGTTTTAGTCATGGATGTTATCACTAGACATTTGCTAGAGGATATACCTTGGTGCATGCTTTTTGTTGATGATATTTTTCTTGTTGATAAGACTAGAGAGGGAGTTGAAGGTAAATTTGAAATATCTTTTTGCTTTAGTCATGGATGTTATCACTAGACATTTGCTATAGGATATATACCTTGGTGCATGCTTTTTGTTGATGATATTCTTCTTGTTGATAAGACTAGAGAGGGAGTTGAAGGTAAATTTGAAATATCTTTTTGCTTTAGTCATGGATGTTATCACTAGACATTAATTTGCTATAGGATATATACCTTGGTGCATGCTTTTTGTTGATGATATTCTTCTTGTTGATAAGACTAGAGAGGGAGTTGAAGGTAAGCTTAAGTCTTCATATCTTTTTGCTTTAGTCATGGATGTTATCACTAGACATTTGCTAGAGGATATACCTTGGTGCATGCTTTTTGTTGATGATATTCTTCTTGTTGATAAGACTAGAGAGGGAGTTGAAGGTAAGCTTAAGTCTCCATATCTTTTTGCTTTAGTCATGGATGTTATTGGACAATTACTTTTAATATGATGTTATCAGTTGATTTTTAGTATTAATACTGTTGTGAAACTGTTATAAATTATTGTGAAGTTGTGGAACTGTTGTGGAACTTGTATGTGTTAGAATTGATAGGTTTGCAGGTGTGGAAATGGGATTGTTGGTTGGGAAGGCAATTTTTTTTTTTGTCAATGCTACAGGTTTCCGGCGGATTATGCGCCGGTAATCCGTCGGAAAAGACGATACAACGAAGTGTATCGTACGTACCGGCGAATATGATCCGTCGGCCACTACCGTCGCAAGTCCGGCGGATATTCCGTCGGTAATTACCGGCGCAACAATTGCGTCGTAAAATAACCGTGGAATTTCGATGGCGCAACTCCGGCGACCTATCCGCCGTTAATTACCGTCGCATTATACGACGGTAAATACCGGCGCATTAGGCGCCGGAATTCTCATATTCTTCACGTCGGCAAACAAACCGGGTAATGCGCCGGTAATGCGTCGGAAACGGCGCCGGAAATGTTTCCGGCGCAACTTATACGTCGGAAACAAATTATCGACGCACCATAAACCGGCGGAGATATTTGCGTCGGAACATGCGCCGGAAACTAACGGTTCCGTCGGATTGTGCATTGTTTCCGGCGGATTAAGTCCGCCGGTAATAACAGGTTTTCCTGTAGTGCTCTTGTGACATGGCGAGGTGCCAATATTTGTGTTTGAAAGCTTGGGTATATGAAGTAGGGTCTTGGGGAACTATTTGGTGAGTGAGATTCAAAATTTGTTTGGGCTTGAGATTACCTATTTGGTAGTGAGTTTTCTGGGACTTATGGACTGCATCTGAGATTTGGTGGGGATAGGTTCTATCTATGATGCAGTCGAAGGGATTTCAGGCTGGCTAGCTTGAGGGGAATGTGATATGGTAGCAGTTGGTATTATTTTGTGAGAATTTTGTGGAGCTATAGGATAAGAATGTGGCTACGGAGGAGCAGTTTTGGGCATAGCTGAATACGGGACCAATAGTAGAGTAGGCAAATTAGTTGGTGAGGATGAAGCATTTACTAGGATGGATTGTTTGCGATAAGGAAATTATTTTTCATTGAACACATGTCTTGATGTGTATATTTTGTAAGTGATAGGATCGAGATAATAATATCCTTTTTGAGAATCAGCATAGCCAACAAATACACAAGGTGTGGATAGGGATGTTAGTTTGGATTTGGTGTAGGGCCGAAGCCACGAGTAGCACAAGCATCCAAAAGTCTTTAGATGATCATAAGCCGGTGATTTGTTGTAAAGAGTTTCATAGGGAGTTTTGTTGTGAAGTTTGGGAACTGGAAGAATGTTAATGAGATGAACAGCCATTTGAAGAGCTTCAACCCATAACTCCAGCAGAGCTTGAGCATGAATAAGAGGGCTTCGAGTTGTTTCCAGTATATGCCTATGCTTGCATTTGGCTACACCATTTTGAGTCGGTGTATAAGGACAAGTATATTGATGTATGATTCCCCATGATTTGCATATATGTTGAAATTGATGATTAATGTATTCACCACCTCCATTTGTATGAATGATTTTAATAATTTTTTGAATTGACATTTAATCCAATTATGAAACTCAATGAGTTTATGAACAACCTCAGATTTTTGATGTAAAGGAAACACCCAACAAAATCTAGTGTAGTCATCAATGAATGACACATAATAACACTAGCCATGAATTGAAGTAGAAGGGGAAGGTCCCCATACATCGGAGTTTATAAGCTCAAATGTATAGGTGATATATGAAATCGAAGCTGAAAAAGGTAATCGCCTACTTTTGGTGAGATTACATGTATTACAATGTTGAGTAGGTAATATGGTACATATAGTAGGATGGAGAATAGCTAGTATTTTGAGTTTGTGAGAGAGAGGATGACCGAGATGACTGTGCCATAAATCTGGAATAGTTTGAGTCGATAATAGAGCTAACAAAGAAGCAGTGTGAGATGGACTAATGGAGTAAAGACCATTGTGACTAGGTCCCTGAAGCAAAAGATGTTTAGTCCCCGAGTCCTTGATTTGGTAGCCATAGGAAGAAAAAGATATTGTGCAATCTTAGGTTAGTTGATGCACAAATAACAAATTGAATGATAGATTCAGAACACGATGTATATGATTTAATTTGAGATTACCTGTGGGTATTGGGAGTAGGCCTTTATCGGTATTTTGAATAGGTAATTGTTGGTCATTTCCTAGCATAACTTGTGAGTTTCCGTATAAGGTTCAGTTGAACTGAAATGAGATGAATTTGCAGTGAGATGCATTGACGCACCACTATCTAAGTACCAGTCATTAGATCGATTTCATCTGTGGGTCTAAAGATAACATATTTAGATGATGTTTCTTGATATGTAGTATCATGTCTGTACCAGCATTTAAGAGCGTAATGACCCTGTTTCGTGCAAATCTGACAAACAATATTGCGGTTTGATGATTTGTCTCCTCATCCCATAGGATTTTGAGGATTGATGTTGTTCGGAGAGCGTCTGCGACTGTTGTTGTAGCGACCACGACCTCGCCCTCGAGGTGCGGCTAACGCATGGTTTTATCCAAAATTTGCAGTAATTGAGCGAGAGTCAGTTCTTGCATAGAAGAGTATAAAGCTCATCACGACTTAAAGGTTGGCGGATTGTGCGAATGGCAGTCTTAAATGCCTGATAGGTCAATGGTAACCCATTTAACGTGTAAAGTATGATGTCTTCCGAATCAACTTGACATCCCGCAGCGGCAATCACATCGACTTTGAATTTCATAAGTAGTAGGTACCGAGTTATTGTTTGATCTCCTTTTGAGAGAAAGTGAAGCTCATTTTTCAGTTGTATGATGCGTGATCTTGTTGATGCTTAAAGACGATGGGTGAGAGTAGCCCAAATGTCAGAACAATGGGCTAAAGAGAGTACATATGGAAATATGGAATTAGAAATGACAGACAGCAGCGCCGTAGCAAGATTTTGATCAAGAAGAACCCAGGTATCATACAATGATTGAGCATCGCTGGAGGTAGAAGCTTGTTGTGACGGACATGAACACAATCCATCAAGAAATCCATTGAATCCGTTTGCTGTGAAGACCTTTTCAACATGAGATCGCCATACAAGGAAGTTATCGGATGTTAACGATGACGGCACAAGATTTTTGATATTGCTAATCAAGAATTTTAGTTGCGGAGGGATTTGAACCGAGCTGATAGAAGAAATGCTATCAACGGACAATGGGGATAAAGTGTTTCTTGCTTTATTTCCTGACCAATGTCATCTATTTATACAACATATACTATGTTACATCATTTAAGTTTGTACAGTCCGTACAGTCCAGGCTGACTTTTAACCGTATGTTCGGTGTGTAATGCGCAGTTGTTCCTGTTTTGTATTATTGGCTAACAAATACTATGTTTCTTATGTGTTAAAATATTTATGGAGGTAAAATTAGAGTTTAATATCTTAGTTATTGACAAAAAATCTAGTATGTACAGAAAAATATTGCAAGAGATAAGAAATTATTTTACGTGAAAATTTCAAAAAGGAAAAAAAAAATACTTGGCCTAATTTAGTTGACTAATCCTCTATATATTAGGAAGTATGATGATCATCTTTTCCTTATAATTGAAGAGGATGAAATTATTTGATATTCAATATTTGACTTTTATTATAAATGTTACATTAATCGAGGGCACACATGCGGATAATTAAAATTCAATAATATTGTTAAATCTTGATAGGAGTCTAGAGATGATGGCAGCGATTGCTCATGGTTATCATTGGCAACGACGCCCAAAAAAATACAAGAGAGTTCTTTAGATCTCTCAACTCTTAAACCTCACTTTTTGTAGAGAATGATATTTTATTAATAAGATTTTTTAGACAAGCATTTTGATAATTTTGGTCATAATCTAAAGTACTATATTGTATGATCCATATTTATACCCTTAATCATAGATTATTTATCAAATCTTTGAATGCATTAATGATGTCCGAATAAGCTAATCTTAGGCTTGTTAGATTCCTCATATCGAGCTACTCGATCTGATTATAGGCATGCTATAACTGAAAGTTATTTGGATCAATATATTTATGTTCAAAAGTTTTCAAATATAATTCCTGATACATCCTCAAAAAATTATCTTGACCGGGCACTAATCTCGATGCAAAATCAAATTGGAAACTTCCGAAATTAATTTCAGGAGTATATGAACTCCGATTTCAGCAATCTTACCGTCAAACCGAGCGTCTTGGAAATACGAACCCAACGACACCAAGATCAATCCAATCCGAGCCCAAATGAGTCAGAATCATGGTTCAAAGCGCTGTTGGAAGGTTCAAACCGCAATTTGAGTTACCAAACGGTCTCCGATTTTGACGAGCTTATACTTGAATCGAACGGCCCGATGAGACGAATCCAACGAGCCCAAGATCATTAAATTCCGACATCATTAAGGCCTTCAAATGTCCAACGAACGGTGCATGATCAAAGGATTCAATATCGGCCGTCCATTCAAACCACTCCCTGTTCGCCCTTAATCTCACGCCTATTTACGGGCTATGCCACTCCAGAAAAACTATAAATAGAACCCTCATTCTACACCAAAGGGAGGAAAAGGAAGAGAGAGAAGAAGGAAGAGGAGAAAGGGGAAAAGGAGATTCCTCACCTCCTTGACCACCGTCGGAGCTCTTCCTGCCGCCTGAAGACGCCGGAACTCTGCCGAATTTTCAGGAAACGTCGGGAATTTGCACAACTTCCACGTGATGCTGAAATTCTTCTCATTTAATGACAGAGTTCCCTCCTGACGCCGAAACTCCGCCCAAGGGAGGCCGGATTTCTCCTCTGCCAACAACAGACGTCGGACTTCTACCCGACGTCGGACCTTCACTCTTCGCCAAGTCTCTACCTGATGCCAGACTTCTACCGGTTATCGGACTTCGCTGGACATCTATGCGAAGATGCATTTCTTCCCATTGCTGGACTTCTATCTGACGTTGTCCTATTGATCTTCGTCGTCAGACTACAGTCCTTCCGACCTCCGTCGCCAGCCGACTACGGTCCTCCTGACTTACGTCGCCCGCCGACTACAGTCCTCCATCGCCAGCTGACTACGGTCCTCCTGACCTATGTCGCCCGCTGACTGCAGTCCTTTTAACAAAGCGAACATGTCAATAGTGATTCTTTGTATTTACATCATGTAATGTACTCCATAAGATGTACATCAAGCTAAGACCTTCCACCAAGGAAGGGCCTCATTTGTAATCGACTGCAATACTAGTGGATTCATTCAAACTGGGCTAGGCCCCGTGATTTTTCCCCCTTTTTCAGGGGTTTTTCACGTAAAAAATCTTGGTGTCTCATAAATACTAGACCCTTTCTCTTATCTAATTGCGTGTCGGATTTTCGTACAACGCTAAGACGATAAACTTTATATTTCTCTACCGCCGCGAATACTCCTGGACGCAACAATTCCATTGCTTGATTTGAGCTTACTTGAAGTTAGATCTAATTAGTTGTAACATCCATAGGTTCATCTCATGGAGATGTTCATTTTAATTATAAATTTGTTGAAATCATAGTTCATGTGATCTTGAATTTAATTCCAAAGATTACTGATTAAAATTTTGCTTTGAGATTCTTGCCAATCATATATTACATATATTCTTATATAAGACTTTTTTATGTGTATCTAAATGCCTATTATTTTTATTATATTTGTATTTCTAAAAATATAAATACATTTTAAAAATGTATCAAAATATTCTGATGGTCAAATTGTAAATATGAGTTTCAAAAAAATTTTATTTTGTTTCTGTTGAATCCAACTCCTTGCAAGAGAGGAAGAACACTTCCTCTTCTTTGAAGTTGAGAGAGGAGGAGGAGGGAGAGAGGAGAAGGGAAGAGGGAGGCAACCAAACAAGAAACTATATTTCTTAAACCATTCTCATTACAACTCATAAAGCCTATATTTATAGGCACCGAATGCTATACACAAGCATCACACAAGGCTATACAAGCCTAAAACACCTAAATCTAGGAACAAAGACCAACAAATCTCCACCTTGGTCCTAGATTTACCTAGCAAGGAAATCAACAGTTCTTAAAACAACAACCAAGAACATACAGTCGGGTAAACCAGGGGACGTAGCCCCAAAACTCCGAGAGCCCAGCAGGTACAACTCACCTGCAAATCAGCGTACAGCTAAGGATCCAGATCTTACGGCACAAGCAGCTTCCAACAGGCAAATCTCTTGCCTTTCAGAGACAAAGACCAAACCAGAGGAGAACAAGAAGTGTACACCTTCTACTCCTCAAATCTTCTCTCTTCCACAAGAAGCCCAAGAACCAGCCGTTAACAAAGACCTCATCCTCTCTAGCTCTCACACCCAACAGTTCTTCTCCGGTCATCACAATCACATGCTCTGCACTGCCGCGTCCGGCCAGCGCCCTGCGTGTCTTCTGCCAATGCCATGCGCACCTCCAGGCGCTCCGCACTCCAAGCACAGCTCAAGAACAAGTCGACTCCACTTCGTAATCTCCAGGACTTCACTTGAAGTCCACAGCTCCACCTCAAAGATCTAAACCGATCCCAGCGCGATCACAAGCTCTGGCTAGCTTGTTCAGCTCGTGCAACGAGCTCTCGTCAGGCTCTATCCTCCTATGGCTGCACACCACCTTGAAGTAGAAAACTCCACCTCAAAACACACGCAGCCCCTTTGCTGCTCACTGAAGCTTGGCCGCTTGCACCTCAATCGTCGACCCGACTTCGCCTGGCACCTCCGAATCCGGCGAAGTCGTCTCTGCCTTCAGCTGATCGCACGACCAAAACTCACGAACTGATCCCGCTTCTGTCTGATCCGTCTGCTCTGATCAGCATTGCTCAATCGAACCCAAACACCTCCAGCGACCCTGCCGGACCAAGTCTGGCTGCTCCGCTTCCTCCCGAAGCCTCCAGCTTCCAGTCTGCCTCTGATTGGACTTGTCCCGCATTCGGATCACCGCTCCAGACTTCCAGTCAAACGCAAGCAGTTGCTCCGCCTACTCACATGACCCAGGCCAGCGCTCGGACCTTGTCCCCGCGTACACCGCGCCTCTGATAGCGGCAATTGCCGTTTCCGCATGCAGCACCTGCCCGCCGAACCAAATCCGGCTTCCGCCGTTTCTGTGTGTACATCCGGTCACAGCTCCAGATCACACCTTCTGACCTCCCAGCCGGAAGATCCCAACCGGCCTCCACCTCCGGCCTGACCAGCTTCCAGAAGCCCGCTCAGCACAAGGCTCCAGATCAAGAAGCCCACGTGCTGCCTGTCGAAGTCGCCTCCGACTTCCACAGCACTGCCGCCGGATCCGGCGAACCCAGCCAGAAGCACACGGTACCTCCGGCCTTCTGGACGTCCGCCCCACGCGATTAATCGCATCACCAAGCCAAGTTGGGCTTGACCGGCTCTTCTTTCTCCGGCCAGCAGCTTCCTTCGCCGAGTCCGACGAATCTAGCCAAGATCGCACACGCGGCCACCTTTGCCGCTATGTCCGACGCCAAACATTCGTGCTCTCGATCAAGAAACGGTCCTTCAGCGTCCTTGGCCTGCGACACTTGCAGCCCGACGCTCCTGACCTCCGGTAACCCTGCCGGACTAAGTCCGCCTCCGAGCCAGCAACTCTGCCACCGGATCCGCCCGGCTCCTCACGCACGTCCGACGCCTGGCGTGCCGTGCTTTCTCCGGCCGGCAACACGTCCGCCTTACATGGATCCCTTCATTCCGTTTCTGGCTCACTTGAACAACCCATGTGAGAATCCCGTCGTCTTGCATCCGCCGAACGCCTGATGCCACGCCGCCGTCCGTCAGCCGCTCCCTTAGCTTGATCCGACTTCTCCGCCAGAAGCCACGGTGCTTTCGGATTCTGCTGCCTTGCTCCGGTCGGCAGCGCCATTCGCCTAGTCTGGCGAACACCTTAGCTCACGATCAAGAAGGTCACGGGCTGCCTGCTGTAGCCTCCTGCTAGCCCCTGACCTCCCAGCCGGAGGATCCCAACTGGCCTCCTCCTCCGGCTTCACTTCTTGCGTCACCGGATTCTTGGATCAAGAATCATCACTCTGCTTCTACTCCAGCAGCTCCCGATATCCCTTGCGAGCTCCTGCAATCTCCGTCGAACCAAGCTCAAGCACGACCGAATGGCCTTCGGTCTCGTGGCCAAACCAGCACAACCGGCTTCGCCTTCAAGCCGCACGAGACTCATGCTCTACACGCCGGCAGCATCGTCCCTCACGTGATGCCAACCGCCCTCTCAGTCTGCCTTGCCTATCACGGAACCTCTGCTCTTGCCTGTGACGTCTTCTTTCTTTATCTGTCACACGAGATCTTGCTTCAAGATCTCCCAGCCGGAGGATCCCAATCGGTCTCCACCTCAGGCCTGACCAGTTGCAAGCCTCCGTTGGGAAACACCTTCGAACGTCTAACCGGAATCAAGAACTCGCAGGCGTGCTTCCGATCGCGGCAATAGGCTGCCGCCGAAGCCACCTCCAGCTTCCGCGCAGATTTTTCTGCTGCAACGTCTGACGAGCAAATGCCGTCAAGTTTGCCTCCGAAAGCACCTCCGGCCTTCGCCGAGCCAAACCCGGCGCCGCCCTCTTCTCCTCGTTTTCTTTAGACAAGAAAACTCGTCTCTGGCTCCTCTCCTCCACCTCGAGATCGCCTCAACGAGGCTCTGATACCAAATGTTGAATCCAACTCCTTGCAAGAGAGGAAGAACACTTCCTCTTCTTTGAAGTTGAGAGAGGAGGAGGAGGGAGAGAGGAGAAGGGAAGAGGGAGGCAGCCAAACAAGAAACTATATTTCTTAAACCATTCTCATTACAACTCATAAAGCCTATATTTATAGGCACCTAATGCTATACACAAGCATCACACAAGGCTATACAAGCCTAAAACACCTAAATGTAGGAACAAAGACCAACAGTTTCAAAGTTATTTATTCTCTTTTTTAGATTAGTATAATATTAATTATTCATATATCATACTATTTTAAAGTTAAGGACTTCAACATTAAATTTAATCAATTTTTTTATCAAGATATAGTGTTACACTTTCTCCACTTACTTTTAAATGAATGCAATACAGAATGTTGCTATAATAATATAAAATAAATTATAAAAAAATTATTATCAAATGTATATTTTATTAAAATTCTAATGAGCTATTTATTAAATAATAAATATATCTTCAAAAATATAAATAATTAGATAGAATAACGTTTTAATTAATTCATTTATATATTAATTTTAAATATTTAGTAAATAATTTAAATAAATAAATATAAATATCGTACAAGTATTAAATGTTCAGCAACCCTACACACTACTCTCAGTTGGAGTATGATAGATGGGAACTTTTATTACGTCTGGTGCAAGGACGTAGAGGAACGTCCGGTGGGAGGCAATTTCCCGCCAAAAAACTAGGTATTTGCTCGGTTCAACTAAGTATTATTTGATAATAATGAGGAATACTGTTCTCTGAAAACCAATACCGAGTTATACCGAGCTGTACCAAGAAATACTGAGTTGTACCGAGTTTTTCTGGGAAAAACTCGGTACAACTTTTGTATAACTCGGTATTTGCTCGGTAAAGCCTGGTATAACTCGGTATTGGGTCTTCAAATGATGGTATTCTTCGTTATTGTTTGGTATTGCTCGGTATTTGCTCGGTACAACTCATTTTTTGACGGAAATTTGCCTCCGATCGAATGTTCCTCTACGTGCGATCAGAGGACGTAATAATTGTTCCGATAGATGGGGCCAGCGGCCACGGACGTCCAATTCGATGCTCCTTCCAAGTCTTAAGAAAGGGACCGGATCCTTTTATTCGTTAAATATCTCCCGGGTCAGGACAGTATGCTTTTATTCCTATGATTTTTTTTTCATTATGAAGGTCTCCAAAATTTTGAGCCATATCCTTTTTAATTGATCGCCGATCATAAAAAAATAAAAAAAATAAAAAAAAAAATTGAAACTTTATACTATTTCTTAAATGCTTAGAATTTTTACTCTTTAGAATACAACAAATCAATAATGACAATTAATAGGGCTGCAAACGAACCGAGCCGAGCCGAGTATGTGAGTGTTCATGTTTGTGTTTGTTTAACATTAGCTTGTTCATGTTTTGTTCGTGTTTGATTCGAGCTTTATTATTTGTGTTCATGTTTGGTTCGTTTAATTTAAGGGTGTTCGTGTTTGGTTCATGTTTGGTTCATGTTCGTTTGTTTAGTGCTTATCGAGCTTTAAACGAGCTATGTTCGTGAACATATCTTGCAAACAATCTATTGAACAAGCAAACATTAAATTTGTTCATGAACATTCTAAACAAACAATCTAACAAACATGGACAAATATGAAATATTTCTTGCTCATGAAATAAAATTTCTAAAATAAAAACAGTTGTATATTTAAAATGAAAATATGATTAATTTATATGAACATATGTTATAATATTTTATTACTTTAAAATTTATTAATAAAAAATAATTATATTATATTATGATATAATTAAAGTTTTTATATTTAATCGAACTCGAATCGAGCTTGTTCATGAACATCCACTGATGTTGTTCGCGAACATAAACGAGCTGAACGCATTAGTGTTCAAGCTTGTTTATTTAAGAATCGAGTATTTAAAATATTGTTCAAGTTTGTTTGTTAGTTAATTAAACGATCACGAACGAGCTTTAATCGAACCGAACAACGTGTAGTTCGTCGAACGTTTGGTTCGCTTGCAGCCCTAACAATTAATGATGGAGGCCTACCACTGGCATGGCCAAGGTCTACCTGTCTATTGGCCAAGATCTAAATGTCCGCAAAGAATTATATATATATATATATATATCCACTCTATCATTTGGACAGTAGATAGATCGCAGATAATAGACTAGCGCCCTTTTGAAGGAACTTTTATTTGGTCAGATGAACATATGTAGAGAAATGTCCGGTCGGCACTAAAATCCCGTCGAAAAATTTGGTATTTGCTCGGTATTGTTAGGTATTATTTGGTAATAACAAGGAATACCATCATGTGAAGACCCAATACCGAGCTATACCGAGCAATACCAAGTTTTTTCGGTATTTTTTTATATAACTCGGTATTGCTCGGTATAACTCGGTATTGGATATTCACATGATGGTACTCCTCATTATTGTTTGGTATTGCTCGATATTTGCTCGGTATTTCTCGTTTTTTGGCGCGGTTTTAGCTCCGACCGGACGTAGCTCTACGTCCGATCGGAGGACGTAATAATTGTTCCCTTTGAAGTGCAATGAAGGTTGTGGATCTTGGCCACAGGTATTCCTGATCGCCCGTTAAACCCTGTCCAAGTAAGTAGAATAAATCAGCTTATACTAAGAGATGCAATTGGAGAGTTAATTCCCTTAAGGCAAGACTAAAGACAGACGAACTTTTAAAGTTTTTTAGTAAAATAATTATTTTATATGTCTTTGATAAATAGGGCAAAACTTTTAAAAATAAATTTTTTTTTTAAATTTTATGCCTAAAATTATGCATGCCCAATCTATTTTACTCACCCTCAAAAGAGAGATTGATTGCGGCCTAATAATTCTATATATTTTTATGTTTAATTAGAAAAATCTTATGTTTATATTTAAGCGGAATATATTTGCTTTGTAATTTTATGTTCATGTCTAATGACAATAGAATAAGAGAGATTAATATTTTAGTATTATATGAACATTCAACACACATATAAAGAAAATAAAAGTTATAAGAAATATCAGAATTTTAAAATGAAAAACTTAAAAAAGAGAAATAATCAAGGTTTAACCTAGTTGAAATTACTCCACTTATATTTGTCGTTAGGTAAAAATGATATCATCATAATTGAGGAAGATTTTGATACAATATTTATATATAATATGTAGCCAGACAATAAATATTAGAGGATCATAGTTGGTCAATGATGGCTGAAGGACCATAGGTGGGAATGGTGACCACATGACCTTAGTCAGACGATGAGGATTAAAGGATTATAATCAAGTCACCACAGTTGGGAAAATGTTATAAGGATTAACTTCAGAAAAATAGAAATTTTCAATGAATTTTTCAGCAAAATAGTCCTCGTCGGAAGTAACAATGGAATTACTGGCAGAAACTTGACCATAAATTTATAGAAGAATTTTCGGCAAAAATTTTTAACAGAAATTCTGTCTGTTCTAAATAAACCGACAGAATTTTCCACCAAAAACAGCCCTTACTTCACTGTGACGTTCTTCTATCTGTTCATTCACATGAAAGCTCGCCTGAAACATCTCCTCGAGCCTTGCCTTCAATCCGACGCTTTGACTTGCCAATCCCGAATGTTCTCGGATAATTTCCCTTCTTTCATTTATCTGTTGAAGCTCTCGACTCGCCATTCCTGGTAAACTCGTCCGTCCATCTCTTCTCGATAAGCTTCCTCCATTTCCAATAAACTTCCTCAGTTCATTTTTATCATTCATAGACTCTTTATATTTTGTTTATTTAACTTATGCATTTGTAAATTAATGTATGCTTATTCAAGGGAAAGTCAATGTTAATGTTTAGAGAGTGGTAGTCTCTTAAGATTTTAATAGGTTGTAATTATTTGGTAAGCATGTACATGTGTTGGATTTTGAAGTATAAAATTTTTCTTTAAAAAGAAGTGGTAATGATATTAAGAACTACACATGATAAGGGAGAAAATTTTATAGTTCACTATGTTACGAACATTGGAACACGATTTGTTGCATTTCTCATACGTAAACTATGTTAACACAATTGTTTGAACCTTTTTCAAATCGTATTCAAATAGGGTTTCAAACTATAATTGAATTTTGTTTGAATTAGTTTGGAGCATGGTTCAAACATGAACCGAACTTTGCTTGAATATGATTCCAATTATTTTCAAAATACTTTAAATAGGAGTGGAAAATAAAAATTCAATTCAAAATGATATTTAAAAAAATAAATAAATAAACTAAGTAGTCGTCATTGATATGAATCTTGAAAATTCATATGATTTGCATAAATCTCAAGGATTCTTTGAATCGAAAACTTCTAAAATTAAAATTATAATAATCTAAACTCCAAATTTGGAATATGTATAGTCAAATTGAGCGACTCAACGAGTTGAATCGAATGAGCTCAAGATTGCTCAATTCCAACATCATTTAAAACACTTAAATGCTGCAAAAAAATGCTTTATAACCATAAAATTGAGTGTTTTGAATTTTTGTTCAAATTATCAAAATGCTTATCCCAAAAAAGTTTATAAATAGAGTCATAGTCTCCATATGAAGGGGAGGAAGAAGATAGAGAACTAGAGAGCTATCTTGCATTTTATAGCTATGGCCGCCAACGACCACCACATATTATTACCATTGACAAAAGCCTTTCCGGTCAATCTTCACTATTAATAATCATCGACATCTCTATATTTCTACTAAGATCTAACTTTGTTGCAGCGTTTCAATTATCTACTTATGGATATCATATTTTTGTAATCCTATAAAAAAAATCAGATATTTTATTCTCAAATAATCAACATCTTCTTCAAGTATAAGAAAGCATTCTTATATTCTCTAAAATATAATAGATTTTTCATCTCATTCAGGTCCTCCGATTTTTTTCTTTTTCAAAATTTCAACATCAAATATTTTTATCTATATATACTAAATTTTTATATAATATTGTAATATAAAATACATTCTATTAACTCAAATTTTTTAGCACTAAATAATAATAATTTTTTTCTATCTTTTATAATTTTATATTTACTAGTGTATTACTTGATATTCTATTATTTGTAATTTCGTGTGGATGAGAAGCGAAGACGTGGCAGACTCAAAACCCTACAGCATGTCAATTTATTGGAGAATGTTGAGGGGTAGCTTAGTCCTTTCATACTCCATCTGTCGTATTAATAGTTCCCGCCGAACCACACCGCGCTTTCAAGTAAACAAACAAATGAGGGTATTTTAGGAACAGCATGTCCCTTCATTAACCATTTCTGAGCACGTCCGATATTAGGATTCGATCTAAATAGAATCTCGTCCAGCGTTTCTCCCACGCTTCGCTCTCCACCTGCTCCCCTTGAAGCTGTAGGAGTGGGTTGGTAAAAACAGAGCGTGGATTCCTCGTTCAAATAGGAGATGGATTTTTTCTGTTCATCAACGAAGACATCTTTGTTTTGCTAGGGTTCTTTCAAAGTAGAGAGATCTCTGCTTGATTCAATGGTTTGTGGTTAGGTTTTAGTAGATCTTCGTCTAGAATTGGAATAGGCTTCCGGGTTTTTGATCAGTGGGAGCATGGGGGCTGGAGCCTCGAGTATTATGAGACAGGGAGGTCACGGAGGAGCTCAGGAAACGGGGCTAGGGGACTTACCGGAAAGTTGCATAGCTGAGCTGATGCGACACCTCGACCCCCCGGGGATCTGCAAGCTGGCGAAACTTAGCCGCACTTTCCGGGAAGCAGCTTCGGGGGACTTTGTGTGGGAGACTAAGCTTCCAAGAAACTACCAATACCTTATGGAAAAGGCATCGGATGAAGTGGAACAAAGGGTTCTGCTGACTAAGAAGGAAATCTACGCACAGCTTTGTCGCCGGAACCGCTTTGATGGGGGAGCAAAGGTAGGGGCCTCCTTTGTTCAATTGTGACTTGGATTCGGATTTTCTTTGAGAAATTTTCCTCTTTTTTTTTTTTTGGTTTTTTCTCATGATTGTGGTGATAATTTTGAGGGATAAAGCTCGAATGATTGATATATTTCATGCTAGATTGGGTTTTTTTTGGATATTTGTTGGAGGAAGCCTACAAAACTCCAGTATTCTAGGTATTTTCTCGGATTCACAGTGGTTTGTTTGTTTTGGATTCGATGACACTTTTTCGGGTTGGCGGCAAGAGGGCGGGTGGGTATGTGTGTTTTTATTTATTTAATTTACAAGGGGCTATTTGGTCTCCAATTTTGGCAGGATTTAAGCAAACTTTAGCTGAAAGCTTAAGCCTTGCCAAACAGAATTTTGGGGAATTGAATACTACTATTTGCTAAATTCAGTAGAAGCCTTGTTATTGATTGAATTCAGTATTTTTTAACTCCCATCATTCAAAAGATTTAAGGCTTTCTTTCTCTAATAAATCGTAAATTTTATATCCAGAAACTAATAGTCTAACAACTGTTCATTACGATTTATCGAAATTTAACAATTGCTATGTCAAACAGTTTTCAGGTTAATCCTCCAAAAAATTATTAAATCTGGATTCAAAACTTTACTAAATTTTGACTGTAATCCTGCTTGTAGCCAAACAGTAGATGGAAAAGCTGGTTCCTGTTTCAACTGTAGCTGCGGAAAACTGTATCTGCTGTTGTTTTATTGTTTTTGGGTTTTTGTCGGCGGCAGGAATTCTGGCTAGAGAAGTACGGGGGAAGGCTTTGCATGTCTATTTCTTCAAAGGCTTTGCTTATAACAGGGATAGATGATCGGAGGTACTGGAATAATATTCCCTCTGAGGAATCCAGGTATTGTTTTTTTTTTTTTTTTGTAATTTTTCTAGTTAAATAAGTTAATATAATTACTATTTTCACTGACACAATTTAGGCTGCAATTGTTCTTTTGATTCGCCAAGTCAGTATTGTAGCTTATATATCTGCGTTTTCGATAGTTTTGAGCGCTGTTTGGAGGCTTTGCGATGGTTGAGCTCAATTGATTTATAGTTCCTTTTGTTCTGTATTTCAGTCTTCGCTAAAGCCACAAACCTTTCACTTTATTGTGATACAAAGGCTTTTTTTACTATGAATATTATATAAAATCTTTTGCTGATCAAAGTTTTTGATGGTAGGATCATCTTTTTTTTTTTGCTTGGTTAGAATTGTTTTGGGTTGTTCAGCTCCACTATAATATATACATTTCAGTATTATATTCTCCTTCAATTGCCAATTTGAGTGCCCAGCTGACTAATTGATAGATGGGGGAACCGAGGAAAACGCCAGTTGAACTTCATAGCATGTTTCAGCGTACCAGTGCATGAATCCTTACATTGTGAGGTCTAAAGTTGATATTTTCCATCCTAGGAAACTTGGGAAGCTTAGGAAAGTAAAAAAAAGATAAAAAGAAAGAAGAGAGGTGATAAACATTTTTGCAATTAGGTTCATCTCTTGAGGATCAAAAGGTTTTTCTTTTTCTTCTTCTTTTTTTCTTTTTTCCTCTCTTAAAGGTGGAAGTTCATTTGTGAAAGTTGGATGTCAATTGTTGAAATAGCAATGCGTTTGTGAAGTGGTCCAACATCTGAATATGCATTTTGATTATAGGCTTTTTGTTTCTTAAATGCTAGTTTTGGTTCAGTTTTTTTTGTTTGTTGTTAGGATCTTGAATGAGGAAGAAACCCTTCCTTCATGAGCTTCTTGGGAGAGGAGGGAGAGAGCTAATCTCAAATTCTTATTGCTTAATCATGACATTATTACAATCTAATGCCCCCATTTATAAGCAACTAAAAGCTACACCAATAGCTATACAAGCCGTTTAAGAAACCTAAAGAAAATACAATCCTAAATCTATGACCAATATCCAACAATCTCTAATACCAGATGTTAGGATCTTGAATGAGAAAGAAGTCATTCCTTCATGAGCTTCTTGGGATTGAGATGAGTAGGGTGTAGGTGAAGGCACAGAGCTCGGTCCGCGGGTGGATACGTGCAGGGTGTGGTTGGAGTCGGACCACATGAGTGCAAGGTGCGGGCGCGGAGCTTGAAGCGCAGGGCGCGGGCACGAGACGCAGGGTGCAGGTGGATGTACAGGGCGCGAAAGCAAGACACACGGGGTGCGTGGGACACAGTGCGACAGGAGTAGATCTGCCGAGTTGATGGTACAATTATCCTTTTTTTGTATAAATTTAGGACCAAAGTGGAGATTGTTGGATATTGATTGGTCCTAGATTTAGGATTGTATTTTCTTTAGGTTTCTTGAACGGCTTGTATAACAATTAGTGTAGCTTTTAGTTGCCGATAAATAGGGGCTTTAGGTTGTAATAATGTCATGATTAAGCAATAACAATTTGAGATTAGCTCTCTCCCTCCTCTCCCAAGAAGCTCATGAAGGAAGGGCTTCTTCCTCATTCAAGATCCTAACATCTCACGCAAGCAAGAACCCAAAGCTCACTCTCCTAGCGCAGTTTTGATCCTTCCCAATTTGGCGTTGAGCTGTAGCATTGCCATCTTCGAGCTATTTTGTATGGCAGGGATGACGGTCTTTGGTTCTTGTTGTTGAACTGCGTACAATTATTAGGCCAGTTTATGCTCTTAAAATGGAATGATTCAGTTTTTCTTCTAATTATTCTTACCCTTGTTGTCAGTACCTTTGCTTAATTTTGAAATCCATTTCCTTATTTTCTTTGGGGAAAAGAAGGAAAGCTAAATACTTTGCAGGTTTATTGTCCATCCATGCTTAATGTTGAGCTAGTTGGGTTCCTTGTTAATCATTATGTGCTTCTGCTCATATTATCATTAGGACTTATTTTATAAAGGAGTAGGCTAATCTACATAATTAGTAGGAGCATGAATTAATACAATTTATATATGAGCGATTGCGCCAAATTAAATGACGCATTCTACTGAATGCGTTAAAATATTTGGTGCATTTAGACTCGCTAAACAATTTGGCGCATTCAGTAGAATGCACCATTTAATTTAGCATAGTCCACTTTTTTTAAAAACTGTTTGGCGCAAGTAATGGCATGGAGAGAGAAAGAGAGGGGGAGAGAGAGAGTGGAGTGGACATAGATGAGTGGGGGGAGAGAGAGTGGAGTGGACATAGATGAGTGGGGAGAGAGAGTGGTGTGAGACTGATTGATCTGTACAAGATGGTGGGCCATCGTGCTTTCTTTTAAATATTGTGTTTTTGTGTTATTCTCTACTGATTCAAGTGATATACTGATTGGGAGTTACAATGAGATAATCATTGTGGCGACGGATAAAGAGTGACGATTCTGTTTACTGAACCAACGGTTTACTGATACTGACACTGATACTAAAAAAACACATGATAGCTAGAATTCTTACTTGTTTTGTGTGACTATTAAAATGAATGTTATTGAGACATTGTTCATACTACTGTGTGGATTTATTATTAACACTTACTAATTTATTGATAAAAAAAACATGATATATTCATTAAACACGTGATATACAGGGTATTAAGAAAAGCAAAAATTATTATGAATATTTTTCAAAAATAGATAAAAGACATTAAATTTATTTTATTTTATTTCAAAAAATCAAGAAAAAATATAAAAATAAAATAAAATATGAAAATAATGTCTTAATAGAGTTATATAATAAAATATAAAGTAAAATGCTGCTATCTCTTTCCCCACCACTCTCTCCCCACTTGTCTCTCTCCATGCCACTCTCTCTCCACCATATCTCTTTCTCTCTCTCAATGCCTATCTTTTGCGCTGGACCACTTTAAAAAAGTGGACTGCATCATTTAAACGGTTGATTATACTAATGCACCATTTAATTTGACGCAGTTGCTCTTATTTAAATTTTTATTAATCCATGCACCTACTAATTATGAAGATTAATCCGCTCCTCTATAAAACAAGTTCTTATCATGATAATTGATAATGCCGATGAAATATAAAAAAAAGTGATAAAACGATGTGAATAATCTGAGGTCATTTCTTTTGCAGATTCAATTCAGTTGCTTATCTTCATCAGATATGGTGGTTTGAGGTAGACGGGGAAATTGAATTCTGCTTCCCTCCTGGCACATACAGCCTATACTTTCGCCTTCACCTGGGACGACCCTCGAGGCGTCTTGGCCGCCGTGTATGCCACACCGAGCACATCCATGGCTGGGACGTCAAGCCTGTCCGCTTCCAGCTGTGGACTTCGGACGGCCAGCATGCTTTGTGCCAATGTAAACTAGCTGATCCTGGCCGTTGGATACGCTACCATGTTGGTGATTTTATGGCCGGGAGCGCAGATGTTCCAACTAAGCTCAAGTTCTCTATGAAGCAAATAGACTGTACTCACACAAAAGGGGGTCTCTGTGTGGATTCAGTGTTAATCTGTCCCAAAGGGTTGATTCAAGAGTAGATCTCTCCCCTCCATCTGTAAGTTTTTTAAATCAGTTGGAGTTATACCAAGGCAAAAATAGCGGTCTAGAAAAGATCCTTTTTTTTTTTATAAATTTCCCGTTAAGTTAAATCGCTTCTCTATGATGCCTGATCATAGTAATCTGTACATGTAAATTTTATCCTTTTCAATTTTGATTTCGAAGCTTTGTATTGTATGAACTGTGAATTAGTTACAGGGGTTAAATTATGCCTTTCGACTGATCGAAGGAGGATATTTTACTTCCTTCTTGCAAATTATTATGTGCGGAGACCGCACGAAAGCTTACGTTCAGATTTGCTGTGCTTTTATTATGGTTTTGTTGTATTTTTACTAAAGTAGTTAATATACAATTTTAATTGCGTATTAGTTGTTCTTTTACTGCGCTATTTGCAAAAAATACAATAAAAGTAGCAAATATTCAATTAGGAAGATATTTGCTACGTTTTTGTTGTATTTTTTTATATTAGTTGTCTTTTACAAAAATACAACAAAAGCACAATAAAATTGTCGCAAATCCATATGTAAACTTGCGTGTGGTCGCCGCACAAAATAATTTGCCCAGATAACGGCAGGCTACTGTTCAGATGCAGATTGAAGCTTCGTTTAGGTCGGCTTTCTTACCGCTTCTTAAAGAAGCTTTTCAGCAAAAAAATTTTAATTTTGTACTAAAAAGTTGCTTCAAGAAGCAGAAAGAAAGTTGTCCCAAACTAAGCCTGAGTTTGGTCTTGTAAGTTTGCTTACTGCTGGAATCTAATTAACTAGTCTAAATTGCGGAACCCGCAGGGTTTTAAAAATCTTCATGACCGACTAATTCTTTCCAGAAAAATCTGAAGAAAAAAAATAAAAAAAAAATTGCACGTGCTTTTTAAGGCATGCGATGCAATTTTTGCATTTGTGAATATTTTTTCCAAATTCCCAAAAAAATATATTTTTTCCTTTTTGAATGTTACGTTTATCAGATGAGGTTTTCGAAGTTATTTTTTAGCCAAATAAGGGCCCACCTGGCCGATCAGAGCCAAACATAAAAATAAAAGAAACTTGGGGAGATGTTGCCACGTCTCATGGGGTCGAGAAATCATAATTAGTGCGTGCTTTTTTTATTTGGGCGTGATTAGCAAGGTTTATTAATAATAATTAATTTTTAGGAGAAGTTTGGTTTAATATTATTAAAATATTAGTTATATGGAAGTTAAAATCATCTGTCAAATTTTGTTATTTTTTTAGTACAATGCTATTTCTCGAATTTAGCACACTTATGATAGGGTTTTTTTCCTTTGAATTAATCAATCATTATATAATTTGATTTTTTTATTTGATGAAGCATAAATTTTGTCTTTAAACATCTAAATATTTAAATAATTTTTTAAGAAGCAATTTTAGGATCATCATAATATTATTTTAAGTTAAATTATATTCAGAACGGGTGTCTAGATGACTAGATGGGTATAGATTCAATGGTATTAAGAGCATTTAGGTTTAAGTTTGAATAGATTTAAATCAAGTATTTTTAAGTAAAATTGAAAATTTTATGAGATTATTTGAGGGTCAAATAATCATTGAATTGTGTTTGTTTGCAATCAAAATTGTTGATTTATTTGAAAATAATGTAGATGTTTTTGCTTAATTTACATGTATTGTAGATAATATGGAGAGGGAGAATATTGGGGTGACCAATGAAAAGTCAAATGAGATATTTAAGAAAAAAATATTGTTTAACTGATTGCATGAGTTTCAAAGTTAATTGTTTGTGTGAAGATCATTGTTTGAATAACAAATAAAAACAAAATTAAGCTTTTTTATCTCATGATATGATATGATTCTTTTTTCTTTATTGTGGCATATTAAGATTCAATTTCTTAGTTAAATTTAATAAAAAAAATGTCATTTCTAATATATTCTAATCAATTTTTTTTAAGTCTACCTATATCTTTCTTAATATAGGCAATTTTGATACATCTAGTCTTCTAACCAAGTCATCAAAAGGTTAGTGTTTTATGTGACCAAACAATCTAACGTGCCTCTCTCTAATCTTATTTGCCACTAGAGCTACTCCAACCGTTTCACACATTTTGTTGTTTCACATTCTATCTTTATGAGTAAAGTAACTCATCCACCTGAGCATCGTCATCTCTGCAACAACAATAAAATCAAGTTTTTATTGTACTACATGGGGTTGAGTACGTGAATCATTTTTCTCCAGTATATCCCATCAAGAGTCAAATTATCATTTAAATCAAATTAAGAAATGTTATTTCTAATATTTTCTAACAAAGAATTTTTTGGTATTTATCCACCTCTCTTAACATTGGTTAGATTAATACATCTACTCTTCTAACTAGGCCATCCGAAGGCCAGCATTTAATGTGACCAAACCATCTATGGTGACTCCCTCTAATCTCATCTACCACTAGAGCTACTCCAACATTTTCACATATATCCTCATTTACATTCTATTTCTAATAGTAAAGCCACACATCCATCTATGCATCATCATCTCTGCAACATTTAACTTAATTTTATGCTTCTCTTATAATGACCAACATTTTGCGCCATAAAACATTGGAGGTCTCACCACCATCTTATAGAATTTTCTCTTAAGTTTGGGAGGTACTTTTCTATTACACAACAGGCCCGATGCATTCCTGTCCCTCCACTTCAACCAACCAACTTGAATTCTACTAATAATATATATACGGTCTATTTCACCGTCATTTTGAACAATAGACCCAGGATATCTAAAGCATGTACTCTTTTTAATTACTTGATCACCCATAATCACAATTCCCACTAGATCTACTACTATTAAAATTGCATCTATGTATTCAGTTTTAGATCTATTCACACAAAAACCTTTAGACTCCAAGGTTGATGCCCTTAATTCAAGTTTTCCTTTAGCCCCTTTCTCTAGTCTTATCAACAAGAAGAATATCTTAAGCAAAAAACATACACCGTGGTACATCCTCATGCAAATTTCTAGTAAGAATATCCATAACAAATACAAAAGATATGGGCTTAGAGTTGATCCTTAATGTAATCCAACTGAAATTGAAAAATACTTGTTCAAGCCACCTTGTGTTTGAACAGCATCTCATATATATATATATACTTAATGACTTGAATATAAACATTATTAAGCCCTTTCTATTCTAGAACTCTCCAGAGCATTTCTTTTAGAACTTTATCATATGCTTTCTCTTAATTAATAAATATCATATATAGATCATATGTATTCTTTATATACTTCTTTGACCTGGCATAAATCCAAATTGATTTTAAGAAATATTAGTATCACATCATAACCTATGCTCAATTATTCTCTCCCATATTTTTAATGTATGACACATTAACTTAATTCTTCTATAATTCATACAATCTTGTGCATCACTTTTATTATTAAAAATAGAAACCAATACACTCCACTCATCTAGCGTCTTTTTAGTTTTCAAAATAATATTAAAATTTTTAGTAAGCTAAAAAATTCCTTCATCTCTTAAGCATATCCACATCTCTATCGGAATATAATGAGGTTCAATTATTTTTTTCACACTTCATTTTCTTTAAAGCCTCTGTAACTTCAATTTATTAATACGTCAATAAAAAAAAATTATGTATTTTCATTTAGGGTGATAAGGTTACTAAAATCAATTGTCTTCTTATATCTTCATTGAAAAACTTATTGAAATATCTTATCCACATATGTTGAATATCCTCTATTGAAAAAAAAGGAACTTTCTGGTCTTTATCCTTAATGTATTTCACTTGAACTAGATCCTTACTTCTTCTATCTCTTTCCTTGTCTAACTTATAAATACCTCTTTCTCCCTCCTTAATTATATTAATAGTTAAAATCTAATTTTTTTCATCAAATATTACTTTATTAGACTCCTTAAGGCACCTTTATTTCTTTCCAAATTTTTGAGCTTTTACATCTAAACTAATTTTTATAATAAAACTTTTTTTTTTGCTCATTTTGATTCAACTTCCAACTATTTTTAATATTATGAGCTTTTTTATATACTCCAAGTATATTTTTATAATATTCTTAATAACATCAGCTATTTTTTCATAAAATATTAGCTTCCTCATGCACAATCAAAATCTTAAGATCCTAAATCTTACTCTCAAATATATTTTTATTAGTATTTTTTAATTAGCGAAGCTGAATACATAACCTTTCAATTGTAATGATTTTACAATCTTTATAATCTAAATGATCTATTTTTCTTATAAAAAAATAATTAGTTTGAGTTGAGAACTTTAACTACCATCAAAGAAGTTTAAGTTTCAAAACTTTCGTATGTGACGTATGGATAAATTTGTCTTAATTGGCTCAAAAAAAAAAAAAAAACTAAGATAGAAAAACATAAACTACTCCAAATAAAATCTAAATTAAAGATATGTGAACTAAAATAATTTTATACAAATAATTAAGAGACTAATTTAAATTCTCTCTCAATAAAGTTATAGTTGATTTTTTTAACTGAAATTTTATTAAAGATAAAAAAGGGAAAACAGTATAGGATACAAAATGAAAGACAAAACGACAAGAAAACGAAATGAAATACAAAGTCAGAGGGCTCAGTTAAAGGCCGAGACTTCCAGCATCCCTTAAACCAAACTTGGGCCATCCAATTTGATGAAGAAACACGCAAAGCAACCAATCCAAGCCATCATCAAAGGTTGTCACGAGCCAGCCCAAAGAGAGGCGAGCCCCAGCCACATCATAGCCCGGCCAAACGAGAATCAAACGGAGCTCTTCAAAATTATACAACAACCTCAGGCAACACAGAAATAGGCAACCACCTGCAACAAATAAACATCCAGTCCTGCCACAGCACAAGCCCAAAGGAAAGGCAACCAGAAGGCAAACAGCACGAAAACCATAGCCATTAACGACCATGTCGAAGCACCACCCAAAAAAGTCAACCAGAGAGAGAAGAAAGCAACTTAACAAACACTGGATGAAAAGAGGCAACATACACTACCTGCCCCGTCAGCCCCTCCCACGAGACTGCCCACGAGAACTAACAGAGGCAATCGGATGGTCACGGACCAATTTAAAATCATGTACAGGATCAGAACCTCCACAATACTCCGAAGAAGAATCTGATTCAAATTCGGACGAACATTGAAGCCAATCAAGATGAAACCTCACATCCACCCCATAATTATCACCCACACAGTACACCAAAGCTTGTGGTTAGATTATATTCACAAGCACATCCACACAAGAATTAAAAGTAGCCAAACCTTCACCAGAAATAACATCACTTATAACGATAGCACCTCCAGCAGTAGCCTCATAATTTTCCACACCCCCATTAGGTCTAGGTGAGACAACAGAATTCACACCACAACTAGCCTCATTAAAATTCCCACAGCTATTATTCACAAGTTTAGGATCCCCACCCTCCAAAGCATTAGAATTCACACCCAAGGTGGCATCATCGTTAACCAAAGCCATTTCACCCAAAGAAATAACAGGCACAGACTTAACAACTTCAGATTCCAAAGGAACCGAAACATCATAGGCTAAACCCGATTCCAAAATGACTGCATTAACCCCCAAACCATCATCAACACCCCCAACAACAAGATCAGCATAACTCGAATTTGGAACAATAACAGTCTCCTCATGACCAACCGAAGATACACACACACCCCCAACAACCGGGACAGAATTATACAGACTGCAGGAAAAGAGGGATCGGGTAAAGCCAAAGCATAAGAGTTCACAATGGGAGCAGAAACTGAAGCCACTGGTGGCTGAACCGAAACGATAACCTGCCTCAAATGAGGGAATAACTTAATACAATCAGATTTCTTATGCCCCACTGCTTTGCAATGAGGACATAAACTAGGCAAACTTTCAAAAATCACTTTTTGAACATAACCTAAATTCTCCGGCCCTAGCCAGACAGAATCAAGATGGTTTTGGAAATGTCAATTTCGACAAGGATACGAGCAACATAAGGTCTCGAGCCAACAGCCGTAGCATTATCAGTATAAATCGGACGGCCAAATAGGTAACCCAAGCCAAAAAGAATGCGAAGAGAGAAAAGGTGAGGACGAAGCCCCCGGAAAGGAAATCCAAACATGAACTATCGGAGATTCCTCCGATAGATCAAGGAGAGGCGACCATTTTATTACAATCATAAAACAACCAAAAACGAAATAGGACCTATGCGAAAAAATCCTACCATAGTCGATGTCATTAGATAGCTTGATCAAGACATTAGACTGATCCAAAAGAGTTACAGAGAACTCGCGGGATAATTTGAGATTGAAAAAAACCTTCGGATCGAGTCCAAAGACGGCCGCCTCAATGGAAATTTACCCACTAAAGCGAAATCGAAGGGTTTAGCGAGATGCATGACTTCATCCTCAGAGATCCACAAAGCCGGCAAACCCTGAATCGTAGAAAGTTGAAGATCCGGAAAAGCCTTAGAAGCAGCAGCACCAGATAAAACCTCCTTGAATGATTTGGATCAATTAAGAAAACCTAGATCAAGCCTTTTATTAGCCATAGGAACGGAGAAGATGAAGAGAGGCGGAGAAGGCTAGGGCAAAAGCCCTAGCAGAGCGGCTCCTCCCAAATCGCAAGCATCGGCTATTTTTTCTTATGCTAAAACTCCAAGTCCAAATCATTTTCCATACATCTTTCATATGCATTTTTTTAGTTAAATTCAATTAAAATTCCATTGCCTCAAACTATATAAATAGCACACAACTCATCTTATCCTGTTGGTTGAAAGCTTAGGATTCCAACTAATAGGTCTTACGTTCGATTCCAACTATAGGCCATTGACTAATATCTTAAAAAAATACAAATAAATAGACTTTAAAAAAAAACCTATATCCACACTCAAATTCCCCACAACACATTATTAACATTACCCACCATCCTCTATATTTTTAGATTATGACCCTTCTTCAGATGCCATAAAGAAGTCTTCCTATGTTCATTTAAAAGCTCCATTTACCTTAAAATTATAAGCATATATCAAAATATCTACTCCAAACTGCATAATCCACATTGTTTAATTAGCCTCCACTGTTAATTTTGTCGTCCTACATGCACCAAAAGAGTTTATAACAAAAAAAAAACTTCTTGACCAAATCTTTATACTGTAGAAAAGAGCTAGCTCTTCACTTAAGCTTCATTTAGAACAATTTTGTTATTATTTCTTAAAATAATTTTTAATATAAAAATTAAATTTTTTATACATAAAAAATCATCCCAAATGAAGCCTTACAAAAAAAATTTCTACTTTGTTACCGATATATTTAAATTGAGAAGTTCAATAAGGAGACCAATATCCGACTTCAAATCACAACGCAAGCACTTCATACAATAAATCAAAGAAGCACATTTACTGACCAGTATTTTTGCAAAGCCTAAAAGTACATTTACGATTTCAATACTTGAGAAGCAGTTGGTTTGACTTAACGGGGAAACAAAGTCCCTCATAAACTCCCAACTCGACATTACTATCCCAAAGCTTCCATAAAACAAATATAAGACAACTTATAATCTTTCTCACAAGTAATTATCACCACATCGTATGCGCCAACTCACCACTGAAACCCACCTTCGGAGAATTCTCTTAAAATGTCAGGTTCTAGATCGCCAAGATTCATGTTTTCCAGCGCATCCAGCTTTGCAGTATAGTTATTGTTACTTATACAGGAGTTATTACTTTTGGAAGGAGGCTTGGAAGTGTCGCTCGTAGTAGGGATCATTCCCTTCACATCACTGGATGTCTCACCATTGCTGATTTCTGTTCCAATCCTCCCTGGTCCTGTGATCTTGGTTGCTGTAACAGGACCAGAACAACCAACCACATCAGCTGTAACATTACCGTTAACAACAGGTGTGTTCATGGCCGGCTGTGGAGTTCCTTTGTTCATCATTTCTTGCAGAAGTTGCTGTATCATATGCTGCTGCAAGTGTTGGTTTGCTTGGGACGAAGTTTGGTTTTTATTGATCTGAGACAGATTTGTTGGTAAAGCTTGTTGCTGCGGGTTGTGAAAGCTTTGGTTAGGTGCGCTTGAAGCACCGTTGCCCTGAAATGGTACAGGTGGTGCCTGGTTGAGAAGAGCAAATGAGGCATCGGAGCGCAGATGATTCTGGTCTAAGTTAGCAGAGTTTCTCGATAAATATTGGTAACTATTTAATGGCATTGTAGCCTGCGAAGTGTTGTTTAAGAAGCGGGTTGTTGGGTGAGTATTTCCTAAGTGGTTACCAAGCCCAGGACGCCCAGATATGAGTTTATCCTTGTTCTGGTCAATTGGGAGATTCTGAGCGGCAGCAATTTGTTCTGCCTCATTCATGTTCTGGGATTGGAGCTTAGATGCTGCATGAGAAAAGTTCTTCAGGCTATCTGCAAATGAAAATCTAATAAGATTATTGATGCAATGAGATAATAATCAAATAACAATGAGCTTAAATAAGAGAATACAAAGGCTGAATAGGAGATATAGCTTTAATTCTTCCATTTAGAGCTGCATGACATGTTCACTTTGCACAACATCTAATCCTGTTATTTTGGTTCACTCATTCCCTTACTAATCCTTTCATTAATTCATTTTACCCATCTAATTGAAATATCTTTTAACCTTATTGCATAATGGAGAAAAAGGATTTATGTAGCTGACCGCACATAGTGGAATAAAATCTTGATGTTGTTGTTGTTGTACATTTCCAAACTAACTGAATTATTTTTTAGTCTTCTTCATTGGTTTGATTATATCATATGCCATGCTAACCTTCATAGTTCACCAAACGGTTATCTTAACATTCTCACTTTTTTTTACACTAAAATCAGCCATCAACAACTTCATTACCTAATAGTTAGATCATATAGTATATTCACTCTAATTATAGTATTACAAAATTTATTTACGCCTCATGGCATTCTCTTTTGCACCATACTTAGGATGCACTCCATGTAATTATCCAATTTTAACTCTAAAAGTTGTCTTTGTCGATGTCAAAATCTTCTGCACATTTAGGTTCAAAATACCGATAAGCATCAAACTTAGGCTTTGTTTGGGAGGACTTTCTTACTGCTTTTAAAGCAGCTTTCTAGTAAAAAATTAATATTTTTCTACTAAAAAAATGCTTTAAAAGCAATAAGAAAGCCGACCCAAATGAAGCCTTAAACATCACTTGATCTCCCAATAACATCAGTTTGCAATTATTAATTTCATATCACCAAATTACAATATACCCTCACGGATATCTCCATTCTTTTACAAGTATAAGCATATCCATGCATAGATGCCTCGAGAAGCAAGAAAGCATGCGAGCAATAACCAAAAAAATATCACCAGCTAAATATTGCAGACATCTGAATAAGGACCAAACCTATGGGTCCCATCTTCTGTGCTTGACTGAAATTAATCAAGTCTTTCATGCTGTTAACAACTTCGGATATCTGCAGATTCCAATGGAAATGTATCAACACCATGTCAAAATAAATTCAAAATTAATTGACAGTTATGGTACTCATCGGATATGCAATCACGTTTAAAATTTAGTGATAGCTCATCCAAAGAGTTACCTTGTATATTTTCCAACGAAAAATCATAGAAATAACTTAGGCTTCGTTTGGGATGGCTATCTTACTACTTCTTAAAGCAGCTTTTTAGTACAAAAATTAAAAAATTTTACTTGAAAGCTTCTTTCCCAAACAAGGCTTTAATCTTGAGCCACCAAAAAATATATATTTAAAAAAAAATAAATAAACTGGATGGCTTATGCACCAGTCATACCTGCAAGCATCTAACATATCTTTTGGAAAAGCCTAGATCATTTAGTGATTGCAGTTCAAGATTTCTTGCAAGTTGCCAGCCTGCCGCCACAAACCTAAAGAAAAAGAAGTGCCACCATGTACATTAGTCAACCATACTTAAGCAACCACTAGCACTGAAGTTTCTTTTGGGACGACTTTTTTACTACTTTTTAAAGCAGTTTTTTAGTTCATAAATTTTAATTTTTTATTATAAAGTTGTTTTTAGAAGCACGAAAAAAGTTGTCCCAAACGAAGCCCGAGTCGTTAGCATCACTAAGATGTAGAAAGCAATCATTATCATCGTTAGATATAAAAAGCACAACATAATAAGGCAAGGAGTATACACGTGGTTGGTACACTTGCATAATTTGTATTTATGCAACATAATGTGCAAAGCAGCCCCAAACAAAATGAGCAATCCAAGTTTCTTGATCGATTTACTAAGCACCAAAGAAACCTGATGCAAAACTAAAGATCTACTTCGTTGAAAACACAAAAAATGTGTCTTACTGTTCATTCTGAAATTCAAATTTTAAAATTTAAATTTGTAACGTTATTTGTAATTTGTTGGCTGAACCAGCACCTATATTACTACAATGAACGCAATTTCCACGGCAAGATTTGGGTCATAGATTCAGTTCTATTCTATAGGTTAGTATCAATTATAAGGTTTAAATAGACGTTCATTTGGATGGGTAATACATTATTCTTCTTCTGAGATTCTAATAAAATTAGGCCAAAAACATTATAATTTGAATTAATAGCACGCTTTAAGCAATTTTTTTTCTTATATAAAAGATGTTGCAAATAGCATAATACTACATCGCATACTTAGATCTACATCAAAAACCCAAGGCCCGGAAATTGCTTTCATCAAAAGAGCTCTAAAAGAAATATCATAGAAGAGAATGTCGAGAAAGAAAGTAAAAATAAAAGCAATAAAAATTTGTTAGACGCATCCAACTGTTGATGCGGAACAAGCTTCGGCCTTTTTAGGTGGAACATGCTTCCACGTGTTTCCTCTCCATTAAAAAGTTTTGTGGTGTCTTCTTCACAATTTTCCATTACGGTTCCCAAATTTGGTTGAAAAAAACACCTACTTCCTATCAATTAGAATGCAAGAGCCCCTACTTATCAAATTGGTATCAGAGCAATTTCTTGGACGGAAATAAAAGTCTTCCTAGTTGATTTATGTTGTTTCCTCTCTGATCGTGTTGTTTTTGCAGTTTGGAGACCAGATTAGCATCAAAGTTGTTCTTTTCGTTATTGGAGCCTAAATCCGGGTATCTATGTCAAGAAGAAAGGTAGAGAGTATTGGAATGAGAGATCGAACAAATGAAATATGAAATTTCATATCTCTAAACTCAACTTTCAAATTTGAAAAGTCAAATTTCAGTCATCAATGAGAAGATGGATGTAAATTTTTCCATCCTGGAGGAGATGTTGAAGAAATTGCTCGAGGGTCAACCCAAAACGGCATCGTTGGAGGAGAGGGAAGCCTCTGACAACAAAGGAAGTGGGACAAACCATAATCATATAAGGAGAAGGGAAGATCATGTGGTAGAGAATCAAGAGGGAGAAGATAGAATGACACCCCCAGATCCTATTCCCAGGGATAAGCCAAGCCAAGTAGAGGCTATGGTTAGAGGCGTGAGGAGGTCAGGCATGAACAAAGCAGTGCTTAATTTCATAAGAGAGAAGGTGTTTGAAAGGGGAAAGGCTAATTATGACCAAAGGGGTACTGAATTTGAAAGGAGAGGGATTGATTATGATCCAAGAGGTGCTGAATTTGAAAGGAGAATGTGGGAATTTGATGAAAGGTTTGTATACGAGCATAGAATAGATGATTGAGAAACTTGGGAGAAACCACCTCCTTGGGGAATGAAAAATTATAAAGGAAACAGGGGGAATGCAGGAGATCCGAGGGTTATGAAGCTAAAGATACCAATTTTTGAAGGAGATGATGCCCGTGGACTTAGAGGGAGTTTAAAGACTGGTTATTCGAATGTTTCCAAACCAGCAGAAATGAGGACTTCTATGAGCAGTTCTTCACCGTGACGTAGGAGGGGATAGTAGTGGAGTAACGGGAGCAGTTTGGGCACTTGGCCAGCTGACTTGACTGGCTTCCGGAGATTATACTAGAGGGAAACTTTATGAAATGGCTCAAACCAAATATTTTGGCGGCAGTTAGAGTGATGAGGCCTCGTGATTTGGGAGAGGTTATGGAGCTAGCCTAATTAATGGGAGGATAAGAGGCACCTGGAGAGAGGGGCTAGATGTAGCAACCCAGGAGGTTTATATAGGATGATCATCACCTTTTTGGCATCAAAAGAGCCGACACCGAGTACTCTTAAGGAGACCTTGAAAGATAAGACTATAAGAAAAAGACCTGGGGAAAACTTCAAGAGACTCGCAGAGACGGAGCTACAAAAATAGAGGGCAAAGGGATTCTGAGTAGAGGAATAAACCGGGCCACAGATGTAAGTACCGAATTCTTCAAGTTCTCACCGTTTGTGATGACGAGGACGTTGAGTAAGGAGCCATCTTTTCACCTTGATACCCTTGGGAGGGGAGTATTGTTAGATGCTTCTGCCTGTTTAATTGGGAGTGGGGCCCATCAATCCAAAAACAATTAAAAGGAAATTAAAGAAGGAATTAGGAGAGAAATTCAACTTAGGAGGTCTGTTTTGGCATTAACTATATTTTATATATTTTAAATATATAGTTGACCCTAGGGTTAGTTTTATCTTGTGTTTGCTAAAATTTGGAGAGTTATTAGGATTTGTTTGGGCTCTAGCCGTCGGCTAGAGATTGGGAGAGCCAGATCCTCCTCTCCAATTGAGGATCCGACTGTATCTTGTCATTTTCTTTCGAATTTCTTGCAATAAAAAGTTTTGTTTTGTCTTCTTTCCAATTTTCCATAACGATTCACTGATTTGGTTGAAAAAAGCACCTACTTCCTATCAAAATTATATAAGTTTGCAAGTATATGAAGCAATAACGTGTACTGCTTAATCAAAAGGGGAAAAGACAGGGTCAATGTTGAACGGAGTTGAAACACAACTTCTGATTTTTAGTTGCGGCAGTAACAAACACAATTTTTTGGTTGAAATGACGCCAAATTTTCCTTTTTTTTTCTTCAGTACCAGATCCATTATAATCAATAAAGTTTAACTCAGAAATGCATTAGCATGAGATGTCTCACTCACATGTTGCAACTGGCCTGCAGATCTTGAACAGAAAGCCCTGAAGTACCACTTTCATTTACAGCAGCTTGATATTTTTGTGCAACATGCAGCAACTGGTTCACCTGTGGGAATAGCATGACGTGTGATAAGGTACTCATAGATTATTTCTTTCCAGATACTGCAAGTTAAAGGTAATCTGAGCATACCATCTAAAGAAAAGCAATGTCACCTAAAAGTAAAGCCCGAATGTGAGTAACTATGCAATGAAATTTGCAGATAGAACAAAGCAGTCATGAGGTTTCAATATCATCTCATAGATACACGAATATGTTGAGAGCAAGCAGATACAAAACAAGAGAACCAAGATAATATTAACTGTGATTCAGATAAAATACAAGGATTAAACCACAAAGCAGAACAAAACCAATAAGCAGAAGTCATTGACAAAGGAAAAGTAAGAAAAAACACTAACAAGAAGCAATAACTCTACTTAGAATAGTTGTGGAATTCATGCATTGTTGACATTACTAAAAAGTAAAGAGACAATCAAAGATGACACAAAGATAAACACTAAACAAAGGATAATAACAGAATTAAAAAAAATTTTGAGAACAACAAACATAGTAAAGGTGCTTCATCAGAAATTCAACGTGAACACTTCACATAAAGTTAACAACAGAAAAATATATAAATAAAAAAATAAATTGAGAACAAAAAACATAGCAAAGAGTTTCAACAGAAATTCAACGTGAACACTTCACATAAAGTGAGAGAGAAAAATCAGAAGAAATCTCATCCAGCTATGTGAAAATAAGGAATAAACTAAAATTGTATTCCAGTAGATTTACTTTGGGCATATACAGAGGATATAAGAAGATTTACCCATAACAAGGTAGAAGTATCAATGTTAAAGGCATGGGACGAAAGAATAAAAAAAAATGACAAAAGATCCCATTTCAATGAGTTGTGACTTAAATATTCGCAGACCAAAGTTAATACAGCATGCAACACCCAACAAAAGTTCATAAAATGGTCCCAAATAGATGGAACATGGTTAATGATGATAATGATTCTCTTGAGCCTATCATAAATCGTTTAATAATTTCGTAAAAATCATTATCATATTTGGCTGTTGCCATGATTAAATAGAGAACAAATTATATTAGGCCAATGCATAGTTTCTTAGACTTAGAAAAAAAATAGCCTAGTGCGATGGAAAAGCCCCTTTCAAAATGGCAGCAAATTGTAGATCTAGATTAAAGAACCCTCAACCACCTACATTTTGCTAAGAAAGATCCTTACAACAACTATAACAATGTCAAGCTTTATCCCACTACGTGGGTTCGGCTACATGAACCCTTGTTTTCCATTTTTTCCTATCAAGAGTCAACTTCTCATTTAAATCTAATTAAAAAAATATCATTTCTAATATTTTCTACCCAAGTTTGTTTAGGTTTACGTCTACCTTTCATAACATAAGTCATATCTAATACATCTACTCTCCTAACAGGATCATTGGAAGGCCGAAATTTTCTGTGACCAAACCATCTAAGGCAAATCTGAGTAGTCTTATCTGCCAGTGGAGCTGCTCAAACCTTTTCACTTATATACTTGTTTTGCATTTTTTTTATCTAAGTGTAAAATCACTAATTCACTCGAGCATCCTCATCTTTACAATACTTAACTTAATTTTATACTTCTATTTTAATGGACAATATTCTGAGCCATAAAGCATTGCAAGTTTCACCATCATCTTATAAAATTTTCCCTTAAGTTTTAGAGATACTTTTCTATCATACAACAGGCAGGCCCAATGCATTCCTCTAGTTCAACCAGCCAACTTGAATTCTAATAATAATATCCCTATCTATTTCACTATCCCTTTGAACAATAAATCCGAGGTATTTCAAATGTGCATTCTTTTTAACAACTTGATCACCCAATATCACAATTCCACCAATAGACTTCTAAAATTACACTCCATGTATTTGGTTTTAAATCTACACTTATTATTAAAAATAGGAACTAATCCACTTTTTCTCTATTCATCTGACATCTTTTTAGCCTTCAAAATAATATTAAAATTTTTAGCAAGCCAAGAAGTAACTTGATCTCATAATCATTTTCACATCTTCACTAGAAAATCATCAGGTCACACTACTCCATGCTTCATTTTCTTTAAAGCCTCTCCAAATTCGATTTTATTAATACAACGAAAAAAAAAAACAAAAAATATTCATTTTCATTTAGGGTGCTAAGGTCACTAAAGTCAATCATATTCTCATAATCTTCATTAAAAATTCATTGTATTCTTACAAAAATATCTACAAAATATCTCATCCATCTATGTTGACTATCATCTTCTAAGAAAATAACATTTTGATCTTCATCCTTAATCAATTAAATTACCAAATACACAAAAGTTCCAATTAACAGGCCTTGCAACTACAAGCAGTCCACTGAGAAAGCTAAAAGACTGTTTTCCTGGCGTGTATCAACCCTTCCTCAAACTTTGAATTGTCATAGCCTTGGGTAACTGGGAACGCCTATCTAAATGAAAGCTAATATAAGAATCAGATTCAAAAGTCCATGACAAACACCACTACATTTTGTTAAGAAAGATCCTTTTCAACTGAGCAGGAAAAATACCATCTCCTGAACACAATAAAAGTGCAACAATTTTATACAAGCCCTACAACAATAAGCAATCTACCAGAAAAACTAGTAAACAGTTGGTTAAATTAAACTTACAAGGATTGACAAAATGCTAACCAACTGCAGAACAAAAGTAGACTACTGCTGTAAATAGGAGGTACACCAGTATGAAAGACAATTAAAAAATAATAATAACAGGACGCATACCATTCCAAAATTAAAATCATAATCACTCTAAATGTTTTGAAGGGAAAAAAACAGCATAAATAGATATTTCAGTTAAGCATTCAATTATGTTCACAGAAAAACTTTGAAGCTCTAAAAGCATACACAAATGGATAGCATTTTAACATACTTGATTTGCCATCATTCTACGAGGGAAAAGTTCTTCATGGCGTCGAGCACAGAACTCCCAACACAATATCTGAATCACATAACAAATAGAGAACTATGCAAAATCAGAAAAAAAAAAAAGTCTGGAACAACAGACAACTTTGCTAGAACAATCGGAAACATAGCAACATATTGACAACCTTCAAATCAGGAGTGAAAATTATTCGAAGTTGTCCTTCACGCACAACCCGTATTTGCTCATAGACACTCTCTTGAACAGCTTTTTCATACTCCAAAACCATCATCCCAGATGGAAGCCGTCCTTCACGAGGCATCTCAAGATATAAAAGCTCATCGATAACCCCATGATCAAATTTAATTTGATTGAGCCTAGGAAGAACTTCATAAGTGGCCTCTGCCTCCATACAAAATAATAAGCAAACAGATAGAAGGGGATGGATTTGCATTGGTAAAATAAATTGATTGAAAAAGATGCACAAACATCAATTGAAAATGTAAAGACAAGAAAAGCTAACACAAAATCTAACTGCAAAAGAAAACAAATTAGAAATAATTTTAAGATACAGCACTCGTCAAACAATAGCTACAAAATATTGAGCACTCGTCTGTTCTTTTCTTAGGCAGCATCCATGTCATACATTCATATAGAAAATTGTGCAAAGCAAAATAGGTTGAAGAAATCTGACTAAGGCTGCATTTGGGGCGACTTTTTTACTGCTTCTTAAAGCAGCTTTTTAGTTAAAAATTAAGGCTTCGTTTGAGACGGCTTTTTTCCTGCTTATTAAAGTAACTTTCTAATGTAAAAATTAAATTTTCATACTAAAAGTTGCTTTAAGAAGCAATAAGAAAGCCATCCCAAACAAAGCCTAAATCTTTTCTACTAGAAAGATGCTTTAAGAAGCAGCAAAACAAAGCAAAACAAAGAATTAAACATGTTCAAATAGATACATATATGTAACCATGCATTTTCCTGTGCGTATGCTTAATACAGATTCCAGTTGGTAGAGATGGTTGCACGGCATGATAGAAGACCCTTGATTTTCCAATCTAATTCCAGAGAAATTCAAGTATCACAACAGAAATGTCTTTAGTTCTGTGATTTAACAAGAGATAGGGCAGTATACAAACTTAATAAAAGCACCATTATTGTTTTCAGAGAGAACGAGATGAGCTTAAAGACACAGTTTGAAATATATCCAGTGCGAGGAATATTACAATAGTTCACTCAACAAGTAAAAAAGGGCAATACACCACTGGCCATAGTTTACTTTTTGTTTTCCCCGCATTCAGGCTTCTTAATCTATTGTCTTTTGATTCAAATAGACCTCTGTTTAAGTTTCAACTAGTATAATTAAATGCAATGTCTTCATCTGTTGAAAATATTAACCAGGTAGGAATGTTTTTCATTAGTTTAAAGTAATACCTTTTCTTAAAACTAGTTATGCTAGGGAATATCATATCAAAAGAAAAATTCGTGCAATCTAGCTAATAGAAATTGTGGCCAGAGGTCATCAAAATTTCAGCACAACAAAGCAAACCACACATAAAGCAAGACAAAAATTAAAATAGATGCAAACATACTGACCAAAGCCTTTTCCAGATTTAGAACCACATATGCCACATTGCCATGCATCCTGTGCAAGCAGGAAAAAATTAGTAGAAGCTTGAGGAAAAGTGCCTAAAGGATGAACATAGTGCTATAACTAACCATAGAAGCTTGAGGAAAAGTGCCTAAAGGATGACTGCCAACACCATTATACAATGATAAACACCATCTTTTCTTTGCTTTGGGTGCAAAGTATTCCACAACAAATTTTCTCCAGTAAGTTATAGAATTGTCCTGCAGCAAAGAAAAAAAAAAAACAGTAGGCAAATCTCCATTGGGATTACTAAGAATTAATAAGTTATGAACTCACAGGAGGTCGATGACTTTGGTGGTACATATATTGCATCAGCCTCCAAGCACACAAACCGCTCTCAGTGGGGCGTCTTGCAGGAGATACTAGCTGCAAAGGGTTCGGCCTAGGCTGTTGGGTTTGTTGGTGCACCTGCATTCGCTGCAATTGCGGTAGTGACTGTAAAATTTGTTGTTGCTGCTGCTGTTGTGCAGCCTGAGCTAACCTCTGCTGATGTATCATGGCCTGAATTTGAGGGCTCTGCTGCCTCTGCAACATTTGTTGGATGACCTGCTGATGATAAGCATCTCCCTGCCTCATGTCCAACCTCGGCCTCTTCTCAGCAGGCAGCATTCCAGATTCATGCATTATTGACTGTGATAAATTGATGGAATTACCTTGCTTTACCATATGTTCTTGCTGAGGACTTTGCTGAACAATGGATGAACCATCCATGACAGAGGAGCAGGAGATGTTATTGGAAGAGAAGGATAGTGGAGATGCCGGAAGATGTGTATACGACTCATTGTTTATGCTGGAGCTCCTCTGCAACTGTGGCCCCCCAGAGAGGGAGGAATTGGCATCTGTGACAAGAGAGCTTGCCCCCATACTGGGCCCAGATGAGTTTGCAGCACTATTGAGAACTCTATGATTCAGGTCAGCGGAAGCACCAGGCCCAAGCCCAGATAAGACAGCCCCTGAAATGGAGCTAGCGGGTGCAGAGCTCTGCCCATCACCAAGGAAGAAGATGCAAGAGGCTGAGGATGAGGGTGAAGGACCGCCACCTCCAGCAACCCTCAAAGGGGTCACCAAGGGAGAGGGGCTGGAAGCCAGCGAGTGGCTACGCTTTAGATAACCCTCAAGCGCCAGCCCTGCTGAGGAAGGCGGCCCTTCCTGGTACCTTGCAACCCCTCAACCAGAACTGGCGCAGGATGAATCTATTAGCTGCGCCAGGCACAACCAACCTATCAGGATGTCAAAGAATGAAGTCCCTCCAAGGATTAAGAAACGACCCTTTGAGAGCCGAAATCACCAAAAGAAATGTGTTTGCAGCATAAAATTGGAGTTAAGATCCTGCCAAACCAGGTTTCCAACAGATCTGCAAATTTCAAATCTGAAACGATTTCAGCACCTAATGTACGAAACTCACGAAATGGAAGAAATTTTTCCCTTCCGCAGAGCATGATCAAACCCTAATTTCACAAAAGCAACCAACTTTAAACTCTAATATGTAAAATCAGGTAAAATAACCCCCCTAAAAACACCTAATTCACCCTCACCGAAAGAGCGAACACAAAAAGCAGAAAAATTCGTTCAACATCTTTCTAGTGAATTTAAACTGGCAGATCGAAGATTCAGATGAGAAAGGTAGATAGGGCTGACCACTTACAGATCAAGATCAAGCCGGTGGAAAGCAATCACGACTAAAAACAATGGACCACGATACCAAGCAGAACACCCTCAAGACGCTATCTTTATCCCTCTCTCCCACAGTTTTGCTTCTCCCCGCGGCGATCATCTGCAGCTTCTCAGCATTCGACTGAGGGGGAGATGGAATTTATACATCGCGGGAAGAACGTGCAGGCCAAGGTCAAGTGACCGGCTGAACCGGTCTCCGCAAGTGCGTGGCATTCGGCGATGCCGTTCGCAAACTCGGTGGCCACATCGCGCGGCCGGGAGATAGCTAGCCGACCATGCGGTAATTGACACGTGGAATGATTTTATTGGCAATAAGACGAGCTCGGAGACTGCGGGAGAACTGGGTCTGTGGCGAGTAGGTTGGTGTACGGCGCCTCGCAGTAATGCACGTGTGATTTGCTAGTGTTTTTTTTTACATGGAGTGGATTTTTTTTTTTGAACTTCCGAGTCTATTCATTCAAATTCATGCACAAATGGCATATAAAAATTTCGAACTCAATTTTTAATTTTCAGTCAAAGTCTCAATTAATAGAACAATATGATTTAGGTTTGAGAGCAGAAACTCAATTACATAATAATAAAAATTAAGGAGTATATATGTTGTGTCCTGGAATATTCACGGCGGTAAATAAGTATAAAGTTTAACGTCTTAGTATTGTACAAATATTCAACATACACCCAAATGAAAGAAATTGTGTAGTATTCATAATAGGCGCAAAAATTTTTACATGGAAAACCCTGAAAAGGGAAAAAACCATGGGGTCTGACCTAGTTTGAATGAATCTACTATTATTTGTAGTCGATTACAAATAAGGTCATTCCTTGGGGGAAGATCTTGACTTGATGTAATAAATATACATTATACAAAGTGAATTACATGATGGGAATTGGAAGAATAAGTATTGACATATTTGTTTGGACGGCAGAACTATAGTTGGTGGGCGACGGAGGTCGGAAAGACCGTAGTTTGGTTATGGTGGTCGGAGGGAGCATAGTGGGCCGATGACGGAGGTCAGAAGTCCGACGTTAGGCAGAAGTTCAACGATGGACGGAAGTCTGGCGTCTGATAGAATTCCGATGAAAGTTCGGCGATGGATAGAAGTCCAGCGACGGGTGGAAGTCTGACGATGGATAGAAGTCCAATGACGGGCGAAAATTTGGCGTCAAGTAGATGTTCGACGAAAGTCTGATGACAGTCAAAAGTCCATCGACGGGCGGAAGTTCGACGTCGATCGATGGCCAAGAGGATATCGAGGAGGAACTTGGTGGCCAGAGAGTTCTCTTCCTCTCCTCTCTTCTTTTCCTCATTGCTTGGGCCCCTTCTTCCTCCCTCCCCTTTTCCATCAATAATGAGGGGTCTATTTCTAATTTTATGAGAGTGTCATGATTAGTAAATAGTGAAAATATCAAGGGCATATTGAGAGTGTTTTGAATGGACGGTCGATATATATCCTCTTGATTATGAACCTTTTACTAGACATTTGAATATATTAATGATATTAGAATTCAATGAACTTGGGCTCGTTGGATTCATCTTGTCGAGCCGCTCGATTCGACTATATGCATGACATGTTTGAAAATTGTTTAGTAATCCAAATTATGATTTGAACTTTCTATATGTGTTTTGAGTCTTTGATTTGGACTCATTTGGGCTCGGGTTGAGTCAAGTTTGGTGTCATATGATTCATCTTTTTGAGACGTTCAATTCGACTATGAGTTTGTTGAAATCAGAGTTCATATGGTCCCATATTTAATTTTTGAAGTTTCCAACTTAATTTTGCCTCGAGATTCGTGCCCGATCAAGATAATTTTTTATTGTATATATATCAATATATAATATTAAAATTTACCTCACTTAAATTTTATTATTTATATTATCAAGCATTCTCTTAGTAAAGTTAATGAAGTTTGTTGAATGCTTGTCAAGCCTCATCATGTTGCTTATCAATGCCTTCTCCTAGCGAGCTCATAGCAATGTATTCTATTCTCATCAATACTTTTGTAAGCTCATGTGCAATTTCCTCTCTTCTTTATTGCCTAAGATTTTAGAAACTTTAGTAGAAGTCGAAGAGAAGTAGAGTGAGTAAAGAAAGAGAGATTGCCACTAGAGAGCAAATGAGGGTGAGGCAACCAGTTTCGTGTGAAAGGGTAACGAACAAGCAATGTGATGACGAGGTAACATGATCGTAATGAGATGTATTATTTTTTATTTTTGTTGCGGGCTAGAATATACCCGGCGGTAAAGTTTAGAAATTCACGTCCGAGCGTTGCACGAATATTCAGCACACAAACAGAAAAGAAAATGAAAACCATGATTTTTACGTGGAAAACCCAGAAGAGGGAAAAAACCACAGGGCCACGCCCACCTGAAAAGTTCAACTAGTGTTTTTGTAAATTACAAGAAACTGATTCGTCCCACAAATCGGGACGATCAGATTATAACTTGAAGCAAATTTACAAAGTTTTGCAGAATCCCGTCGTTTCTCGAAAATCCGGCAGAGTTCCGGCGTATTCAGGCGGTGGGAAGAGCTCCGACGGTGGTCGAGGAGGAGAGGATTCTCCTTTTCCCCTTTCTCTTCTTATTCCCTTCTTCTTCTCTCTCTTCACTTGAGTCCCCTTTGTGAAGAATGAGGGCTCTATTTATAATTTTTCTGGTGTGGCATAGCTCGTAAATAGTCGCGAGATCAGGGGCGAATAGGGAGTGGTTGAATGGACGGCCGATATTGAATCCTACGATCGTGCACCATTCGTTGGACATTTGAAGGCCTTAGTGATGTCGGAATTCGGAGATCTTGGGCTCGTTGGATTCGTCTCTTCGAGCCGCTCGATTCGAGTATAAGCTCGTTAAAATTGGAGACCGTTTGGTAACTCAAATTGTGGTTTGAACCTTTCAACAGCGCTTCGGGTCCTTGATTCGGACCCATTTGGGCTCGGATTGGGTTGAATTTGGTGTCATTGGGTTTGTATTTCCGAGACGCTCAGTTTGACTGTAAGCTCGCTGAAATCGGAGTTCAGGTGCTATCGATTTTATTTTTGAAGTTTCCAACTAGTTTTTTGCCTCGAGATTCCTGCCCGATATAATCAAGATAATTTTGTGATGACGTATCAATTTTATTTTAATGTTTTGAGTGTTATGTATGTAAATAGAGCAATTTTGATATTTAATATATAAATCGTTGTGTTTTAAGTGCTATGCATGTAAATATCTCAAAAGCAAACTATTTTTCATATTATATACAAAATCTGGTTTCTAAAAAATTACAGCTGACTTTATGTAGATCAAAGAAAAAACTTTGAAAATTATACACAGTAGAAAAATAAGAATTTTCATGATGTGAGAACACATGCTTGTTTAACATTGCACTAGGGCGCGATGCAGCGACTATTGCACACTTCTTGTCTTATTCAAGTCATACAGCACACACTTCTAAGGAATGTCATAGCATTAACACAATATATTAAATGATTAATATCAAAATTACTTGATAAGTTTTATGTTGACTATCAATTACCTAACATATTCCTTCACTTTTCTCATTAAATGCTTTGGAACAGGCAACAACAGTGTTTAGAGAAAATAAGATAGTGGAAATATAAATACATTATTATTCATCTAATATATATATATATATATATATATATATATATATATATATATATATATATATATATATATATATATATATATATATATATATATATATATATATATATATAAATTTGTTGCCCATATCAATCTCACTCCATTGGTTCTGTGTCCTTATCTTAAAACATGAGAAATCAATAATGAGCACAAAATCCTAAAAAATCAACAAAATCTTTAACTAAAATCAATGCACAAAATAAAAATAACATGCAATAAATCATATTCATATAAACAATAATTTATCATAAAAATTCTTATCACTTTTATATATCAAGTGAACCAATTTTATCATGTGTCATATATTACGTGACTTCAGTCATATATTATGTATTTGTATAAGTACAATATTAGTCTTGCTTCATATCATCATATTTTTCATATAATGTAATCAGTCAATTAATCTTATTGGTCAATCAATCTCATTAGTCAATCAATCTATATATATATTTTTATATTTTTATATCATATATCATATATCTTGTATCTTATATCTTACATATCTTGTATCTTGTTCTTGCAGCGTCGTAATTCAGTATCAATCTCTATCAATTCATTCTTCAATGTTCCATATCAGAACACCTGTTGACACCACTTTTCAGTACTTTGAGCTCCCCTATCTTGTTTACATATAATCAAAATCATTTATTTTTCATGTTCATATTATGCTATTAAACACAAATCCACACTCCTCTCATTTTATGTACCACCCATAAAATCCTAGTTGTATCATATGACATGGAAACCAGTGAAAGCTGCTTTTCATCATTTTATGATGTTAAATCTCTATTCATTTTTTTTTATAGAAATTCATATCTACAATTTTAATTAGTGAAAATGCAATATGATCGTATCAAAATATTCACATTAATCATACATACAACATAAGAAAAGTTACACTGTGGAAACTTGCTAAATAAAAAATACTATATTTTTAACATATTCAAGAAATCAAAATCACTTAAAATAAATATAGAGTAGAAGTCACTTAGTATGATCAGAACAAATTTCATAATAGAAACAATGAATAAAAAAGCCACAAAGAAACTTCTCTCCTCTCTCTCTCTCTCTCTCTCTCTCTCTCTCTCTCTCTCCTTCTCCACCCCTCTTTTCTTCCATGGCAAAGCAGCATTATTGCCAAGCGGTTAATACATAATAAGGTGGTGAGAGATATTTAGATTAATATATATAAATATCATTTAATATTTGGCTTCACGACACTACACACCACAACGTTGCTGCACTACATGCAAAGATCTAGGTTAATATAGAACAGAGAACAGAGTCCCACTGCGCTAGTACTACAATTCAATTTTTTTTTATATTTTAAAATCAACTTTTTTAAAATTTTGGATAATTACAGCAATGATCATGAAACTAAATAATGAAGATTAACCAAACATTACATTATAGAATTGAACCAATGCATATTATGGTGAATGGGATCAACAAAGTTGATTGTAAAGGTTGTTCCCCAAGATTACTTGAAGGGTGACTATGCCAAAACCTTTGTTATTTATCCTCCAAAATTATGAATGGCATGAGGATAAGGTTAGAGCTTAGTGGGAGTTTGTAAAAATTTCATTAAAGCAGTTATGGATATAATATACATTGAGATACTTGTATGAACCAAAATCTTTAATAGTGTTGATTATATATATATCCCAATCCTAGCTAAAATGATAGAGAATCTTAATGGGGATAATATATTCTTTCAAAGTCAAAATTATTAAAAATAATTTTTTTGGTGTTCATGTGTATTAAGGGGTTATTTAGTTGGGGAAAATGAATGCAGTGTAAATGGAATACATTTTTTTTTTACTTTACATGTTTGATTGAACAAAGTGTGAATTAAAATCCTAATGTATTAGGAAGTCACCGTTGCAGTTCATTTTACGCGTAAAATAAAATCATTTAATTTCAGGCGAAAAAGGAATTCAAGTGGGCGAGAGAGAAGCCGCGGAAACCCATCGTCAGTCTTCCTACTTCACTCCAATGTTGTAGAGTTTTGCACGTCTAGCTTCTTCGGCTCCTTCGTAGCTATTCGACTTCACTCTGACGACGTTCCCATCTTGTCGGTTCAGAAAGCACGGAAGCAATTTCGGGAGCTCGCTCTTTGTGAGCAATGGCAGATTTGTGTTTCGAGTGAATAATATTAGAGGGACATAATCTTATGAAACTAGAATGAAATTTGCCAGTTTATCACTTTTTTGGAGTTGGTATATATGAGGCCTATTGTTTCCTCCTCAACCTTGCGGATCATGTACACATGATGTAGATAATTCAACATACATTTATTTTATTTTATTCTGCATAAACCCAATCAAATAGAAAAAAACAATTCTCTTGCATTCATTTTACAGACAACCAAAGCACCTCAAAATATTTACTTTACATTGTATTTACTTTACGTACATTGTATTTTACTTTACACTCCATTCACTTTACAGCCAACCAAATAACCCCTATGATAAATAGTTTGTAGTGGCATTCTTATATTAGAATAAATAATTCTAATATATTTCTAACATTATTCTTTTAATCTCCTTTATTGTGAGGTTGATAAGCTATGGATTGCTCTAGTAAATAATGGTCCATTTTCCCTGGCAAATCAAATGTTCAATCTCTTCTTTCAATCAAAAATATTTTTTTATTAAATATTCTCTTGAAGGTGGTAATGGCAGTATTAAGATAAATCTCTTGCACTTGAGTTATTAATTTTTTTTTTTGGCCACTTGGGATATTTAAAATTCTAAATCTTTAGTAGTTTTAACCTTGATATGGTTGATAGAATGTAATTAGATGACTCATGCAAAATTTGGTGGGATTGTTACCTTTGACACACTCGCTCATATATATAATTTGTACTGGAGAGACCAAACATTTTTTTGGTGAATTCTAATATGTACTTAAGGATTATTATTAAGTGTAAATTTTATAGTATTTTATTATCTTAAACATCAAGAAAAATATTCTTTTCTTGTTGTGCAGGAATGTCTCAGGAAAAAGAAGAAGAAATTCACAAGTGTTGAATCAGTGCTGCAACGCCCCAATAACCAACATCTTAGCATACACAACACCCCAACACTAGATCACGATAGCACAGTGTTGGAGACTCAGGAAAATGATGATTAATTCAATGCCCCAATGGAGCCATGGTCAGTGCCATACCACTTTATAATGCCACAATACTAGAAATCAACACTATAATTAACACCCAAGTCTCTAGAATTTGAGAGTTTGAGTGCCACACTTAACAACTCAATGCAAGATTGCACGGTCAAGCACCGCAGTGCTCAACTTCTTGAGTGCCACATTGGAGCGATTGATAAAAGACGGAGCCAAGCTGAATTAGTCAAGGATGCATCAGCTCAGCCATTAAATACACTAAATCAGTCCAACGTCGTAGTGAAGCAAAGCCAGCAACGTTGGGGTATTAATCCATTCTATGACATCGCGATGCCACCATGTTGAGCGCCACAGTGCTTAAGTCCATTTTTGTACAAATATAAATAATTTTTCAATTTGTTAATTTGGGTATAAGTTTTGTCATATTTTCTATCTAATTCAGTCTAGACTATTGTAATAACTCATATTTTAATTGAGTAAAATAATTTTTTTAGGAGTTATCATAAGTTAACATAAATTGTCTTTGTCATACAATATATATTATTGTGTTTTAATTATATTATTTTTTAATATTCTTTTAGCATTGGTGTAAATAATTAAAAAATTGACACATGTCGGTACAAGGAGAAATTTTAGGATTGCTAGATATCCATTTTACAAATTGATTTTACAACAATTTTTAAATAAAATGAACTAATTTATGGATATTTTTTGAAAATTTTTTAAGCCCGAAAATAATTCATCTAAATTTTATATTAAAAACTGATTATATTATATAATTATTTTAATACTCTATTATTATTTTATTAAAAATATCTCATTTCACTTATAAGAAAAATGCATAATAGCCATTTCCTTCATGCATTCGGCTAACATAGAAATAAGAGAGAAATGTGAGGAGAGAGTAAAAGATGCCTAAGTTTGGAGGTCGTAGAGCGATTTTCAAATGTCGACCTTGTTGAAAAGTTTGTTTGTCTCACTTTAAGAAACTATTATTTTTTTTTCAATAATTTGGTATTTTTTTATCAAATTTGTATTTTTGTCATAAAAAAATGATGATAATTTTGTATTTGTAAAACTTTCATCACCGTATATCTTTTGTTATGTTATAGATGTTTTAATATGAGCATTTTGACTAAAATATATTGAATTTTTACCAGTTAAATTAGAAGTCAAATTTTTTTTGAAATAAATGCATAGTAGATAAATTTGATAAATTTTCATATTATTTTTTATTATTGTATTTCATATATAATATTAACTTACATAACATAAAAAATATAATATTTACATATAAGCAAGGAAGGCTAGCTATTGATACTACAATGAATACGGGTTAACTCTTAAAACATAATATCATGTGCGTGAGGGTAGGTCGACGAACTTTCCTTTAAATAAAAGTTAGTGGTGTAATTTTAGTTGTAGATTATAACCAATTGACCAAATTACATCAACAAGTATAGATTGATGACTCTTAAATGATTATTGAAAGTTACTCATAAAAATAAATGATTAATATAAGAAAAGATTGACATATTGATACCTATAATAAAAAATAGATGTCACAGCTCAGAACCAACTTTGAAAGAATGATTTATTTTATCTTTTTAATTAATCAATTGAAACTTTTATAAATCATCAAAATAATAAATTTATATCGAGTTGAAGCATCTAATAATTATATTCATCAAAATATTTCATTACATTCATTTTCTCAAAATTAATATATAATAATTAGGAGATCAATACAATCAATACTTTATCACTAGCTCGTGACTACAAAAGAATTTAAAAAAAAATACAAGCAACATTAAAATAAACATAATAAGCTAAAAGACTAGTAGTAACTCAAACTCATCAAAGCTTTCAATGCAAGGACAAAAGAATTAATATAAAATGCTAGTCAATTAAATCAATAGAAGCCAATATAGTCAATGACCAATTATCATCAATAAAATTAAGAATGGTTGATAATAAAAGAATGGAATCATTATAATGAATCTAGGAATCAATAACATGCATAAAATCCAATAAATCAGTAAAATAATGATGCATGTCATTCATGAATCATTAAAAATCATTAAAAGAATATATTTCATATATTCACATGCATCATCTATTTATGTACTATCTATGCATCCAATACTATATACTATCAATTTATATATCAACACCATCAATGCTATCAATATATGCATGCATCAATTTATGATTTAGGAAGGAAGGACATTCGTCTTTAATGTATTTTCATCCTTTAACTATATTCATTTCATTAGTATCATCTTTATTATCATCATCTTCTTCATTAATATTTTATATGTATTTTATAAATCATTAAGAGTTGTCTCCCTCTGCCCATCAACATAATCAATCATCAGTTATAGGCTACATCCGGGATGACATCATAAGTCATTTTTAAAGGAAAGCTCATTGGTCGACCCTCATGCACAATATATTATATTTTAATGGTCAACCCATTTTATAGTATTAACAATCATTCTTTCTTGATTTAATTGTCAATGCCACATTTATTTATATGAAATATAATCTAAAATATAATATCTATAAATATACTAAAATTTATATATTATCTTATTACTTCTGAAAATCATAACTTTCATTTCACCTAGTAGAAAGCAATCAGGTTACTGTCAAAATATTTATAAAATTTATATATATCATATATATAAATATATATAGTAAAAACTCAATAAATTGGGAGAAAATATATTTTTATCGATTTAGGAGTCATCAAACTCAAAATCATTGAAAACTTAAATAAGATTTGAATTACTTACAATAAATAAAAGAAATCTTTGAAAATTTGATGGATGAAATTAAAAACTTCGAATAATATTTTCTCTCCTTCCTCTTTCTTTCTTCTTCAGCAATGCACAACATTGAAATTCAAAATTTTCATTTTAAAAAAATTATTTCAAAAATTCAGGCTATTACAACAGATATAATGAAGAAAACACCATATTAAAGCTACATATCTTATCTTATTTTTCATAATTATACTCGTGATAATATTTTTTCGATATTACAATAAAATGATTGATAGATATAACTGAACTCATACTGGCATTAATATTGATACAACATAGCATAACATACTAGCATGTTTATTGAGTGATATCCCTCTTTATTATTTTTTCTTATAATTTGATAGTTGATAGATCTCTTTTGATTTTACTGATCATATTAGTTTTATCATTAATTATTGAGATTTTTATTTCTCATATTAAATAATGATTGATATTGATTAGAATAGAATATGTATACATACGTATTCTTTTGCCTTACTTTGTAAGTACTTATAGAATTTTGATTATTTGTTGGACTTTTATGCTCATTATATGAATTTTTATAATTTCAGGTTAGGGAAGGGTTTGGACAAGTTAGAGTGATTTTGACATAGATTCTTAAGTTTTCTTTTAATTTTGTTTGTATTTTTTCTTATTCTTTTGTAATCAAGAGTTTGTGATATAATAGTAATTATATTGATCTCATGGCTATTGTATATTGATTTTGAGAGAATAAATAAAATGAAATATTTTGAGGTATATAATTATTAGTTTTTCTTTACTTGATATGTAGATAGATTTATTATTTTGATGATTTATAAAAGTTCTAATTAATTAATTAATCAAATTTGATTTTGGGGCATTTCAACTATAGTGCCCCCTTAATGTAAAGTCTAAGGGGTAGGGAGGAGAAGGATATTACATTTGAGAATTAGTAGCCTGCCTCTTTGTAAGCAATAAAATATTTGGAGGAGAAAGGAGTGTAGAGAGTGCATTTATACTATCAGTTGATATCTAAAATAACTTTTACTTTTGTATTTTATCATTTATGCAAGAAATACAATTTGATTTATTTTCTTCGCATTTTTTGTATGTCTAATTTCATAATTTTGGTTAATGATATGAATCAAATATTAGTACCAATATAAATTCTTATGCTTTGAATAAGAAATATATATTATCAATATCTCTCAATCTTAATTTAATGTATATAGTGATCATATGTATAGTTAAAAACTAAAAAAGATATATTACCTAGACAAAGGAATAATAGAATAAATAAGAATACTAGAATGGAATTTTTGCATGCCTATACATATGATGTTTAATCTTCTAGGTTCTTTAGAGATAGAATCAATGTAGAAGGTCATAAACCTCTCTTTTACATCCATACAAGTTTGATAGAGATTTAGAGATGTGTATGCTCTGATCAATATAACAAAAGAGTCTTATTAAGAAAACTTTGGTAATTTGCATTCATTAGTCCAAATAATTTTAATATCCGGTATCTTATATTTTCTCTTGTAATCCTCTATAGTGATAGAAATCAATCCTTATTTTCTTTGGTAGGATAAACATTATAGTTGAAGTAGGCATTACTAGTTTGCTTGTATATTAACAAAATAATTTCTCATGGGATTGAAACTCTCTTAATCACTTTATTACTTGATGAATAAGTGCATTTATATTTCTAGTGGGTATTGCATATCAAATAAAATATAGGCATATATTAGCCAAGTGCATAAATCTAATTCATGCGTGCAATGCATCACACAGCCTTCATCAATTATTCAAGTTACTTTCAATGTGTATTGATGACTTCATTAATTATTTATAATTCTACTTGATGGATATGATCACCATAGGAGTGAAATGTAATACATGTTGAATCCATGTATGATTGCACCTATTCTGATCCAACTTGATAAATATAATTTACTAAATTTATACGATTGAACCCTTTTACATGTGTTTAAGAATATTTTATATGCATATGAGTGTCTAAATATAGTCTAACTTTTTATATGTTATAAATATATAGTTCTGGACATTTATGTATTTTTTGGGTGAATTTTCTCCATGTAAATAAAAAAAATATGGGAATTTTGAAAAATTAGAAAATAATTTCATCCCAAAAAATAAAGCTGTAAAAAGCTTCAAAATAGTGTTTTGAATAATCCCTAGTAATATGATAATATTATGAAATTATGAAAATTTTGCTCACTATATGGTTCTGTTGGCTACCATTGAAGCATTCAGTGAAATTCTAAAATTACTTTATTACCATTTATTTTGCTACAATGCAATGATATATATACTTAACTACTTGAATTGTGTGATTCAAAGGAGATATGATATATGGCGGAAGTTTTGTTATGACGTTAAGTGCACAAGGAGTCATATGGGTCTAAAAAACTGAATATTTGATATGAGCTAGGCATTGGGAGTTATAATGGCCTATTTTCTGATATGTTAGTATGGGAGTCATTAGAAGCTATTTTCTAATGGGAGGTATAAGGACCCGAAGGAAATCTGGTATTTTTTGCTCTTATATAGAAGTACTTGCTTCTTTACTTCCAGTACACAATCTACTTTATTTCAAATATCTCCAATTAATATTATGCTCGATCTATTACATTTCTTATGAATTCGTTTTTAATTCTGTTAAATGGATAATAAAATGAAGTATCTGAAAATTTAGAATAGTGGGTGCGATATATTAAGTTTTGTTGGCTCACACCAGAGGTTCTACCCCTTCTAAAGCAACCTTTTTTTTTTGCACAACGCCCTGACGCTGCATACTTGAGTGCCCCAACCCTGTGTACCCGAACAACTCCACATCATGTTCTTGACAACCTCGGTGCTGCAAAGTTTACCGGGAGAAATGACAAAGAGCTTAGTGCTGCAGTGACGCTCTAAATTTGGCGCCACAACATTGTCAGATGGATCGATAGATGTTTGAGCACCGCGGAGCTGCAAATTAGCATTGTAACGCTTTGACATGGATTGTAGAGTTTTCTTTCTCATTTTCATAAGGGTGGCATCCCTTGGTGTTATTTCCTTGATGTTCTCGATCTTTTGTTTTGTGTATGAGAATGGTGTAAGGGATGAGAGAAGCAAGGAGAGAACATGAGAGAAGAGAGATATGTAATTTCTCCCAATTTTCGTATTTGATTTCTTGGTGTGGTGTGGCTTCATGATTTTTTTTTCCGATTTTGAATTTTTTCATGTTAAATCATGGTTTCCTCTTATATCTGTTGCTTTCTATTTTTTGTGTTGTGTTTGTTGTATGGTTTACTTCCACCCCCAACAAATTAAAAGGTCTGTGATCTATTTAAATTAATAAAACAATTCTGATTAGTCACCCAAAACTTAGATCATAGGTTAGTCTATCCCAATTCAACACTATATTACATTATTACTTGTATGTCTCTGGGTCATTTCGGGTTAGATTGTGACATGAAATATCTCTTAAGTTAGTGAAGAGTACAAAGGTATAGAGCAAAGACATCTAAGATAATTGCATCATAGCAACTTAAGATTTACTCTTAAAATTTAATGAGCTTTTGAAGATAATATTTAAAAGTACTCTCTCTCTCTCTCACTTGTGAATCCTAAAAATATGAGAGGAGTCTTTAATAATTTATGTATGTTAGTCATTGGATGAGTTTTTGTTAAATTTTGGAATTATTCTTACAGATGACACAAAAATACTATATGCTAGAATATTCATGATAGTAGACAAAAATTTTGACATCTTAACTTTGTATGAATATCCATCCCACGTGATTATAAAAAAAAGTTTCATATGATATACTAAAATTATTGAACTGATGATCAGTTCGACTATAAGTTTAATAAAATAAAAGTTATGATAATTCTAAATTTAATCTTAAATGTTTTCATTCTAATATATCTCGAGATTTGTGCTTTGATCAAGTGGAATTTTTAATGTCATATCATTTATTAAGTTCATTATACCCTTGTTTATACCCAAAATGGGCATACAAAATTAACTTGAAATTTATTATATTTATGTGACCCAATAAAAACATGGAGTATCAAAATAAAATTGACCTAAAATTATTCATTTTTTTATAATTTTATTTAGAGTGTGAAAAATATTATTATTTCAAAGCTTTAATCTTCAATTGAAATAAAAAACCTTCTAAGAATTGACTTGAATTCAAAGCTTTAATATTCAATTCGAATTTACGTGGCCCCGTATTGGAATTTTCCAATGAGAGAGCTTTGAAAGTATAATGACATTACAGAGCAGGCATGCGATGGCAAAATCATTATTTTCAAATGAAATGAGAAGAACAGCGAGGCCTGGTGGACTTTGTGACCTTTGGATTTTAGTAAATTTCTTCGTATTATATTTTTTTTATTATAGTTTAAAAAATTTATGATGATAGAAATATTTTAATGTCTTAATTTAATATGAAAATATATCACATATAGATAAAAAATATAATATGAAAATAAAAAATTTACGTGAAAACTTGGAAAGCGAGGAAAATTATGGAGCATGATCTGATTGAAATTATTCTCCAATCATATATCGTCCGTTATAAAAGATATATATTTTGTAATTAGGAGAGATATTAATACAATATGGTCAACATAAACAATGGAGGATGGATTCATTATGTGAATTGGATCAGGAATATTGAGTTATTGAGTTGATCTATAAGAGATTATTTGTGGTTTATTTGAACTTTTTTTTAAGGGAAGGAGAGCAAAGAATAAGAATGCAATTATAAATTTTGCTGCTGACATACAAAGTCGAAATTATTGTTGATGACATCAGTCCTATTGGAGAAGTTGTGCAATGATGTTTTTGGAGAGAATATATGATAAAGTCCATGGGCATAGATGTTGGAGACGATGATATGTTCTAACCTTCTAAACAATGGACTGTGTCGACATTGTTGACAATGATAGGCAATGAAGTTGATAGCGCCAATGTTTGCGTCAACATTGTGTATCGGTCTTATACGTGATGACGTGCATCGATGTTGTTGACGACAATGAGCACTAAAGTTGGTTGGTATTAATGGTATGTATTGACCTTATAAGTAATGACGTGCATCGACATTATTGATGAGAATATGTGATGAAGTCAACAAGTATAGCATTTGTGTCGATGGTGTGTATAAATTTTAATGGCAATAATTAATGACATGTTAGGGTGTCAAAAAATGACCCGACCTGCTAACCCGACCCAAACCCAACTCGAAAAATCCGAGTTCGAGTTGACACATTTAATAAATTGGTTGGGTTCAAGTATGCAATTCCGATTTGTTTATAAAATGGGCGAGGTTTGGGTTAACCCACCAACTAGATTCAAAATGACCTGTTTAAGTTATTTTTTTCTTTTGTTTTGATGATTTACATCCACCTTATATGTGATGATGTGTATTTATATTGTTGTAGATAATATTCCATGAAGTTGGCATTTGTGTCAATAGCATGATCATCCTAATGAGTAATGTGCGTTGACATTTATGATGATGGAAATCAATGAAGTTAACAGGTGCCTACATTTTATGTTGATAATGTGTATCGAACTTATAGACAACGATACATAAAGTCGAGAAGAGATGGTAGTTGGATGATTATGGTCAGGTGATGGTGGTTAGATGGTGGTGGTTGAGAAATAGTAGTCCGGACTCGGACGACAATGGTGGTCAAGTGATGAAAGTTGGGAGATAAATGTCAGAAAATGTGAAACCCCTTAAGTAAAAGAAAACTAAACTCTAAACATTGATGTGCCTTTTGGTGTAATGGCTAAAATTTTCGTAAGAAACTCCACAGTTAAATGTGCTCATCCCAGAGAAATTCTGGGATGGGTGACCTATTGGAAAGTTATACCAACAGGGCAAAACCGTGATGCTCTTAGGCCAAAGCGGACACTATCTCGATAGTTAAGAGTTTGAGCTGTTACAGAAAATGATGATAAAGTGATGACATATAGATAACGATGAGCAGGTGACAATGGTTGTTTGCAACAATCATCAATGTTAAGTATCATGTAGAGCTTTAGACTACATCAAATCTCAAGCTCTCTTTAATTTCAAGCATGGTACAAGATCCCAAACTCCTCCTTTTCATGTAAAGAATGGATTATTTTATAGTTTTTTTAAGTGGTACCTAGTAATTTTAGACTAACCCAAAACACTTTATCAGACTTTCGATATTGATTACCTTGATCATATATCATGATTTCAACTTTTAAGTGCCTTAACCTAAGAATTGAGTGACTTGAGCTAACTGTATTGCTTTCATCGAAATGTTTTGTTTGACTTTGAGTTTGCTTAAATAAGAATTTGAATATTCCATATTTTGATTTCAAAAATTTCTATTTCAAATATTGCATTAGGATTCAAACTTAATCAGATGGATTTTTATTTTGTGATGTACATTTTCCCCTTTTTCTGACATCACGGAAAATATCTTAAGGCTTGAAAGTTCACTAAACAAAATTGTAATTTTAGAAAAGTTATACGGAATGACCAATCATTGAATGTCAAACTAGATCTTTCATTGGGGCCGTAAACTAAATAAAACTTTTTAATCATGATTCTAGCCTTCCTTGAAGTTTACATGTTAATTAGAGCAAAAGTTATTGAACCCTTTGGCTCTAAATAGTTCAAATTTGCTTGAAATGAGTTTTAGAGGCACTGTTGTACTATGGAAGTGCCAAATTGAGTATAAAATATTGAAACTGGTGCTAGAGAATCTAAATATTTAGAAAAAGGCATGTTTGGACCTCAAATCAAGCGTGGATTGGCTAGGTCAGTCGGCCAGCCTCTATTGTTTTCTTCATATGAGGTACACGGTTATGCGTTCGCTTGGGTGCATTAATGTACACAATTTTTTCTTAAATGTTTATATGAAATGTTTTATATGAAAATTTTATTTCTTTTGAATAGGTTGAATTTGAGATATTTGACCTCAATCCATTTGAGAGAGCTATAGTCTTCCCCTTAAAAAAAATTTAATCTTTTTGATGCTTTGATTTTCTCCTTTATATGAGTGAAATTATCCTTAAAATTTAGTTTAGCATCTAGAAGAGATGATATTTGATGCAATGACATGTCTTTGGCATGATGATGTGGATATGATGATGATGCGAGTCCTCTAAAAAATCTTTAAAAAAATTATGCATATATATATTTTCCTATTTTTGAATATGTTTCTTGTTTATTTATATACTACATAGAATCTTAGTATATATTTTTTAGATGATCATGTATAAGTGCATGCCTTTCCTGAAGATTTTCATCATAAAATTAGATCATTTTGATTTTTAGAAGACATTAAATAGCTAATGTTGTGTGAGGCTTAAAATTGCAAGATGCTTAATAAGGCTTTAAGCTATTAGTCCCAACATAACCAAAGTGCTAATGTCATGTAAGGATTAAAACTACAAACACCAATAATGACTCAATAGTATCCAATAATACCTTAAAATATTTACACTTTATAATCGATCTAATAGATCATTGATCCAGAATATCATTATAGAAATTAAAACCCTCTTCAGTAGTCTATCATCATGAGCGTAGTATACTATCAGCTTACAATAACCTCAAACTAACAAATTAGCATAACTATTTCCCCTACTTGCATCAAGTTGTTGGCTTATAAATCAATAATTGCTTGATACGCCAATATTCTAGCCTCTCCTTATGCTTAGCTGTTAATCCAATAGGTTGTCGATCTAAGAAGGCTTAAAAGTAATCCCAAACACCTTGCATAGCTTAAAATTGCTGAATCTCATGTATATTTGTATACTACATCTAATATAGCTCATAAACTGGATAGGACCTAACAAAATGGTTAACACTAACATGCAAGATATCTTGATTTCTAGCGTATTTTTTCCATGTAACTTTTAGTATATTGTAAATATAATTATTTTGCACATCTTGACATGATCATATTGATATTTCATAGAATATTTTTATAGTTGATGCATACCCCTCTAAAAAAATAAGATAAAGATGCATACACAATTAATATATAATTAATGCATGAAGATCTGACAAAATGATATACATGCATGTTAGATTTACCTGGCATACCATAAACAGTGGCCGAACATGCATAGTTGACATGACATTTGTAATTTAAATGGTATAAATTAATTGGCTACAATACACACACACACACACACACACACTAATTCACATAGTTGACATGAACATTTGTTGTGAAATATGTGTTTGCAAAAAATGCTAACTACTAAATATGATTGAATGAGACTAATTTAGATTTGCAGAGATATAATATGATACTCTGGCAGGAGGGTAGGTTAACAATCTTTCCTTAAAATGAATATGATGCGATGGGAGGCGTTATAGGGAGTGATGATTGCTACGTGAAGCTAGCCAAATGACAATGAATGAGACTGATACGATTGATATTGTATAGTAGGTTATACTATACAACCATATGACAAATGTGATATGATTGTCCATAATCCAAACTTGCTATTGGCACATAAATTTCTGATGTATATATATGATACTACTTCTAACACAACATGAGCTAACATGATTCTAATGCCGCCTAAACTAATAAATTGATATAAAGAGCATTCCTTATAACGACGCATGATTTCTACATTCATTCTATTATGCATATAATTGACACACCAATATGAAGATTTCACATGATACATGACACTACTATGCATGATAATAATATAATGCCCATAATGACACATGATCATTCTAATAACTATGTTATGTAGATTACAATTATAAATACAAAATATTATCAAATGATTATTGGTTTTCCATATATAGTAATAATTCTAATATGATATGATCTATAGTATTGATACATAAAGGGTAATGATGCATATGAGTATAATAGTATGCATGACATTGATATATAGAAAAATAACATCTATAGTTGATGTATATGATGATTCATCAGAATACATAATGATATAAGTGATATACTTATATCTTAATTGATACAATGATACATACAACATATATACATTGATATACAAATGTATATGATTATAAAAAATGATCATTACAATAGGCATGAACACATGATTCTAACTTGATAAATTGACCATACTTGCATACATATGATGTAGGAATATTTTTAAGCATAGAATAATTTTGATTTAGCATAGATTGTGATTTCATTGATACCAGCATGCATATTGATTTCCTTTCTTGCATTGAATACAAGTGTAGGTTACATGTGATATGTTGAGCTGTACAGTCATTCTATTGTTTACATATTTCAAGAAGAAATAAAGGACAAGTGAAATAGTAAGAGAGAGAGAGAGAGAGAGAGAGAGAGAGAGAGAGAGAGAGAGAGAGAGAGAGAGAGAGAGAGAGAGAGAGAGAGAGAGAGAGTTGTTTACTAGGACTTTATCAATCACTTAGTGAAGCCATTCTCCCACCAACAACTACGCTCAACCATCAATATCTTCCACCCAATGCTTGAATCCCTAGTTGGATTCATCAACACATTCTCACATTAACTTTGAAACCATCGACTTCTACTTATAAAGTGTTTTGATTCACGCACTACAACTTTCTCTCTATATGAAATTTTCTCATTCCATGCTAGAGGAAATGAAAATTGGAAATGTTTTTGTACCTCTTCCATTTTTGGGTGATATGAAAATGAGGCTTCTATGCTACCTAACTCTCACCAATGCAATAACCAAATAATCTTGGCTATCCTCCACTATAAGTACCCCTTTACTTGACTTCGTCAAGGTTGCAAGTTTATCCTTGGTGACCATCCCTTGTGTAAGACCCTTTGAGAAGTCTAAACGGGAAGCTAAGAGTTTGTGTTAGCAATCACTATCTCTAGGGATCTTCAACCACCATCAGAATTATGAGATTTAGCTTACTATAACAAGGCTGCAAGGAGTGTAGATGACTTGTGGTTAGTAACCTCATGAGAAAGGAAACACCTATACACATGACTATATCTTCAAGGTTAAGTTTTACCCTCATCTTCCAGTCATCATTATGCACCTAAGTATTCATCATTAAGCATCAAACTTTGTGTATCTTCTCTCTGGTTCATAATTTTTATTGCCTAGAGAAGGTTTGGTACCTTCTCTACCTCCACTACTAGGCTCTTCATAGGCCTTGTAACTTAATCCTAAGTATTAGGTCCCTATCCACTTAAATCATTAGGAAATCGCCATGAAAATCCATCCTCTAGTTCGACTGCCACCTCCCAAGCTATCAGTCAATGTCATACTAGACGATATTTGACAACAGTTGGCTTCCCATAGAGGTAAATGATCATTCCCAAGATAGATCACATCCCTCGTAGTAAGGTAACATGGTTAAGTCCAAAAATGCTTGATGCCTTCCTTATCGCCCTATTGACACACCCACTTGATAATTAGTGGGTATCATTCACTAATGCTCACATCCACTAGCCATAGTTTATGCCCATCTGTAACCACTGACTTTGGCTTAGCGATGCCCTGTGTTAATTAACATGATTGATAATATAAAAGTAGTTAGCTTTTGGACCGTCGGCTTCAAACCCACTTGTCCACTCATCAGTTCTAAACTAATATCTAGGTCCACTAGAGAGTCACCAAACCCTTAACAAACAATAATTTGGCTAGCCACTCAACATTATGTAGACTCATTGGCTATTCATTGATGAATCCTTTGATCTGAGACATCAAATATATAATGGCCTAGCTTCAAGTATGTCTTTGTAGATCTTGGCCCTTGGATTTACACTGAAATTCAACAGTGCTTATTCAATGTGAAATCATGTATGCTTCACTTTATGTGGATATAAAAATAATACTTTGCTTCCATGCAATTTTTATTTATTTATTGCATTATTTTTATTGCTTGTGTACTGCTAGGCTCTTACTAGGACATACATATCTTGCACACTTGTGCCCATAGGCCATAGAAAGCCAGCATCTCATAATCAAAATAAAGCCCGTTTAACAATGCCCATCGGATAAGAGAAATTTGGTTCTTACCACAAAAGCCTTCATCTGTTAAGTCTTCTCCAGAGTGTAATCATGGCATCCATCGAGTCTTGAGTCACCCGGCAGCCACTTCAAAGAGAGAGTTTGACGGCGTAACTAATCTTTCGGCAGAAATAGCGAGGCCAACCACCGGCATCAGGCCCACACGTGCTTTGCCCCACTGAAGAGGCGAGGCCGTAATAGAGGGGATTCGAACCCGAGATGAGGATTACTTCTGTGTTTTGATACACATATCGTCCCGGGAAATTATTTACTTCTTTTTCTTGCTTTTTGGTGGAACGCAATCATTGCTGAATGCTGAAATACATGCGTACAAGATAACTAACAACTTCAAACCTCGAAGAATGCATATTTATAGTTATTTTGACTCAATTCTGATCCTTCGAACTTCCAATGATGAAACTTCCCAGATAAATTACTTCTATAAACTTTAAGAAATGAAGCTTCTTCATTAGTTTTTCTCTGTTAACAAAGGCTGTAGTGATTTCTGGGACTTCCATTTCTTTTATGGCTATCAGTCTTTATTTTTAAGAATTCAACTGCTCTCATACCTTTCATCATCATCATCATCAGCATAAACTAGTTTAAAATTTTGAACTATGAAATCCCAATTTTTATATTTTATTAACCACAAAATAGATCTAAAATTTTTTAGGCTGACTGTAATAAAAAAAAATTAATCACTATATCCTAAAATTGCTCACCTAAAGTTTGAAGCTTCAAAAATAGTGAAATTATTTTGTGCGGACACAGTACGCGTCCAGAGACAAATTAGAGCGTGTCACGTTACCCAGGTGCTGTGTGTCACGGCTGTGTACCCATTGTGTATCGGGTGACGTGGCGCACTCTGATTCTCCTCTAGATGGTACGGTGTCCACACAAAATAATTTCTCCCAAAAATAAGAAAAGCATTTTCTACTGTGACATTTTAGCCTTGAACGGAAATATGTTGTGAGACAAATGTACGGGGAGTGAAAATTGGGCTCAACAAGGGGTACATAAACTCTGATTAAACTCAACAACTGAAATCCCCATACAAGTAAATCAGAACAAATTTACTAGTTACTTATCTGATGTAACAATACAGTCAGGAAACAAGCAATGATCGTCATTAAGATTCTGAATCAGGCAGCTGCTGATTATCATCTTCAGTGCTGTAGTCGGTCTTTGCCCACTTCAAAATGGTGATATTAATAACGTTTTTTGGATTTTTGAAGTGTTATTTGCTCGCTACAAGAACTTTTCCAAGCCAGATATCATGTTCTGCAAATTAATTATCATTAGAAGCTGTAATTAATGCTTAAAATTAAGCCAAACAATATTGGGAAAACGTGGGAAGTGTTGATCAGGTCTAAAACAAAATTAGCTTTTGCTTCTTGGAATTTGACTAAGCGAAAAAACTTAAAATTTAGATTTTTGGGGGCTTTGAACGGTAAGTTTAAAGAATTATTGGAGAATTATAAGAAACTATAGCCTTTCTAGATAATGCTTTTTTGGTACTACACAATTTTGATTCTTTCTATATCAAAGTGTTATAGAAAGCGAGTCCTGAATATAGTTGGAGCATGGATGCTTGTTACCTTAAGACGCACCACCTTCCTGATGGCTATGATCAGACCTGGCATGAGGCTTTGAACGTTTGTGATATCATGTCTCAACGTGTAAACCTGCTTGAAACTTAAGTTGTGAATTCAAAAGTTAGGGTGGCATTGAAACAGTTTAGTGTATTCAAGAAGAAGCTTACCTCTCCTGCACCTGAGAAGTGAACAGTTGTGCTTGATGGAAGACCTGGAAGGACCAAGCTGTGGACACGAATGCCATCATCACTCAAAACCTGACCCCTTGCCTTAACACACAAAAATTATTGTTCTCAGCAACTGGTAAATGTATAGCTTCATTATCATTTGATTTTGAATTTGTGTCTTCCTTTGCATCACGTTTACCTAGTCTTGATGCTCGAAATATCCATCTCTTCTGCTGTTTGCGAGAGATTATTCTGTGCGGACACCGGACACAGGCCACGTCATCCAGTACCGAGCAGTACTGAGTAATAACGAGCTCGGTATCGAGCAGTACCAAGCCGTGGTACCGAGTAGGGGGTAACGTTGGGCATTTTCATTAGGCTCTGGATGGCGTTTGGTGTCCGCACATAATAATTCATCCTCTTTTCTGCTGATGTTTTTGCACTGGTTAATTGTTAACTTTGTAGAAAAATGGCAAGACTAATAAGACCAAGAAAAGCCTTTAGCATATATATTAATGATGGGATTCATCGGAGTAAAAGGTCTAGTAGAAGCAACAAATGGAGTACTTTCATCATGCTAGTTACCATTAATATCCTTTCAAGGAAAAAGTTATGTAACTGCAAGTAACTGCATTATCAGTTGAAACATCTTCCCTGTTGTACAGCTGCCCAAGATTAGTTAGATTGATAGCGATTTGTTTAGCTTCTGGTGAAGGGAGGTCCTGCCACGAAAGGATCAAATAGTGCATAAGCCTGAGTTGTCATATGTTAGAAAGCAAATTAAGGAATTCCAGTTATTCATATTAAGGCCTTTTCATGCAAATGTGTAAAATTAGTTGTGTAATTATTATGCAAGAAAATATAATTTCAAAATTTTAAGGACATTTTAGATTTTTTTTCTCCTCACAAATATTAAGAGTAGTTTTTTTTTTTGTAGTTATCATATTCTAAGAAAATGTTGGAGTGGCTCTAGTGAAAAATAAGATTAGAGAGGATTGTTTTAGATCATTTGATAACATAAAACAATAGCCTTCTGATGACCTGATGACCCGATTATGAGAGTAGATGTATTAAATTTGACTTATATTAAGAAAGGTAGAGGTAGACCTAAAAAAGATTTGGTTAAAAAATATTAAAATTACCTTTCCTTATTAGATTTAAATGAGAATTTGACTTTTAACAAGACACAATGGAGAATAAAGATTCAAACTCCACTGGGATAAAAATTTGTTTTTGTTGTTGTTATTGTATCATATTCTAATAAATATGTTATGAAAAAATCTTTTTTATCAAAGAAATTTTTAAAAAAACATCTAACTTATGATAGTCAAACAGAAATGTTACAATGATCTCTAAAATAAAATTATGAAAAAACTGTCCCAAATGCTCCTTTAGACTAGAACACCATAAATCCTTTATGAAGTAATCTCTAAATTTATGCTTTAAAACTATTAGCTGCGTAAATGGATACTGCTAGAAACAAAGGCTATCGAAATTGTTGAAAGGTGAAGAATTGCTATCTGTTGCATTGCTATTGCAATTTTAAGATTCAACTATGAAATGCTTAAACTTACGGATGGAGTAGGCCTGGATTCAACAATCTCCACATTACTGTAATGGAAAGAAGCTGAAAGTGCAGCTTGCTGGAGGAGCACAGAACCCACAGAGTGTAGGAGCAATAAGACAACCCTGTCACATGATGCAAAGCAAATCAGAACAAAGAACTCTGTTAGTTTTGAAAGAGAGAAATGATTTTATAGTAGCATTTTACAATCTTGGTGACTACACTTTGCATATAAGTATATCACATAGCCTTACCATGCTTGCCTTTTCACAGAACGCAGATAGTGCTGAGACCGTCTCTAGCTCAAGCTTAGGCACATGAACTATGCTTCTTAAGCCAAAAGCTGCTGCCTGTAGGAAGAAAAAAGTGAGCCACACAGGTTTCAACCCTTGGCTTGAAAAAAAGATTTTATAAACTCTTTATTCAAGAAATAAGTGATGTAGACTTGCCTGCTTAACATTTTCAAAAACTGTAGAGGGTTCGGTAAAATCTACAACCACACCTGTTGCCTTTGACAGCCAATTAATCACAAGCAAATGAAAGTCTTCGATAACATTAAGGGGGTGTTTGGTATTGGATTGGATTCAACTTTAGCAGGATTTAGTAAATCATGTAAATTCGGATTTAGTAAATCCTAGGGTGATAAATATTAAAAAGTGTTTGGTATGATAAATATTAAATCCTATTAAATCCAAAAAAGTTGTTTGACAACAGATTACAGGATTTAAAATAGTTAGAGATTTAAAATTGGAGTAATATTAAGTAACATCAATACACCTGTTATAAATTTAAGATGACCCTATGCTAAATAATAAATCATTTATTTAATTAATTTGCTTAATTACTAATATTTTAAATTATATTAATTAAGACGATCTAGGGGTTGCTTTTCATCTTCTGTTTTTCGTCGTTGCTGTTTGGCTTAGTTGCTTCGTAGGAGGTGTAGAGATTGCACAAGTCGCGCTTCTTTGTTGCTGCTCGACTTCGATCCTTCGACAACGTTCCCTTCCTGGCGGATCGGAAGTTAGAACATTTCGATCAAAAGAAACGGCAGGAGCTAGCTCGTTGTGAGGGTAGCTTTCTTCCTTTCGCGCGCTTCTTCGGCCAAATCCCATAAATCCGCCGAAGAATGGGATTAGGATTTACCCAGATTTACATGGATTTATGCCATAAATCTGTGAATCCCGGATTCGTAAGATTTACAGACACGCAGAATGCGTTTGGCTCGATTTACGTTAAATTCTACTTAAAACTACAGCCAAATCCGATACCAAACACCCCCCTAAAAAAACATTAAATTGCATCTCCTTAAGCTAATACCTGTGAAATCGACCCTAATACCATGGTCAGGTCATTTAGAATTGGAACTTCCAATGGCTCATCCATACCACTCACCTATAAGGAATAGCCCAGAAACTTGCAGTAATGGTAGGAGAATACATGAGCAAGGCTTCAATCAAGATGGAAAGAGGAGCACAGAGAACCTTTCCTGCATCTTCTCCTATTAATATACTGTCCACAGCTCCAGATATCTCCATTCCTCTGGCTCTGGCTACAGCTGCAATGGCAGCCCTACCGATGTTCTTAGTCGCACTATTGATCACGACCTTCTTTCATTAACAAAATCTCCCAAAAGTAGCATGAAATACCACTAGTGGATTTCAGTACAAGCTTAAACCGCCAATTGGGCCTTATTTGACTAAGAGAGCTTTCAAGTTGTCGAAGCACCTTGATGTTGTTCTGAGGTGGCTGTTTTGAGCAAGAAATGGATGGATTGGTTCGTTGAATCCTCATCCTCAAGTTTGTAGGACGAAACTGGTAGTTTAAAGAAGCCATTATTGATCGCTTGCTGTGCAGTAGGTCAGTGAAGATAAGAATAGTAATGGCTGAAGAGCTAAAGGCTCATGCCCGCAACTCCCTAACCTCTTTCTCTCGCTCTCCCTCACTCAGCCTCTCTCTCACATTAAATTAATGAGCGATGGAACGGCCTTATCTTCAATTTCAACAAGATTGGTGCGTCGGCACGTGACTAGATGGCTTAAGTTTTGACGCAGTCGGTTCCAGATTTTGGTCTGGTGCAATTCTTCTAACCAAAAAAGCCTTCTTTGATCATATATTATTGATTTATTGGGTATTCTTTTCTTAAATAAATTAATACTGTTCTTTTTTCTAGCACATTCGATGCATTTGATGAGCATTTGAGGGAGTTAATACTACTCTCTTCTTTTTTACATTTCAATTATATCACCGACAAAATCACATATATTGTACTTATTTTTGTAAATATAGTCATATAGGCCATTTTCTTGATATGTATATATATATATATACCATTTTTTTTTTATATTTAGGCAATTTAAGACAAATTCACACACACAACGCATACATAAAGACTCGAATCCAAGACCTTTTAGTTGGAAGCCTAATCTCTCAACCAATAGGCTAAGGTGAGCTGTGTATATATATCAAATTATGCTATGAGAAGAGGAGATTGTACTTTAAAAAGAGGCACAATATTTAAACTAAATCCATGAAATCTTGGATTTAGTAAATCTGAGATCCAAGTGTGTAAAGCCACTCGTCATGGACAACTAGCAAATCGTAGCCGAAAGGTATGGGGTAAGATCTTTGATTGAAGATCCATACTGCCTTCATCATTCTGATAACCCCAACATCTCATTGGTTTTACAAATTTTGATTAGGGATAACTATGCATCTTGGAGTAGAGTCATGGTAATTATTTTATATGCTAAAAATAAGTTTGGGTTCATAGAGGATACTTTAAAGAAATTTGTAGGACTGATTCCAACCTCATGTGTTCTTGGATAAGAAATAATAATGTTATCATTTTCTGGATTCTCAATTTGGCATCCAAGAAAATTTCAACAAGTATTATATTATGCCTTAGACGTGTGGAAGAAACTTAAAGATTAGTTTCAGCAGATTTATGGCCCCAAGATTTTCTAAGTATGACATGAATTGATTAACCTAAAGCAAGAATACAATTCTTTCAGCTTTTACTTCACTAAACTCAAAATAATTTTTAAAGAATCGCACAACTTTAGACACATATACTTGAGTTATGTGTGTTCTTACAGAGGAATTAAGCAAGTCAGTTATCATTATCAAAATGAGTAAACCATATCATTCTTCATGGGACTTAAAAATTAAAATCTGTCACAAAAATAAGAGTGCAAATCCTTTTAATGGATTCCCTTTCATTGATTAATAAGGTTTTTGCTTTGACATCTCCAGAAGAAAATCAACGTAGAATTTCCCAAATGAAACTTTTCATACCCCAAATGGAGAAAAGGGTAAAATATTTGCTATTAAAAAATCAAATGGCACCAAATCAAACAATCACAATTATACTAAAAAGAAACATTATGCGACAAAATTTTATCCCTTCTATAGTAAAGGGTCCAAGAAGGAACAACCAGTGCATACATTCTACAATATCCACGATCACATAAGGGAGAGATGTTACAAGATATATGGATATCCACTTGGTTATCAAAATCAAAGGTCTGATACATCCAAGGAGGCAATACAAACAATTAATCATATTTCAATAAAAGAAGTTCAAGATCCTCATTGTGATCAAAAGTTCTTCCAATCATTAAACAATGACCAATAGTTACTAGCAATGATTTCCAACAACTTGAGCACCACTATACCAGGTATTGAGATAAACACACAAAATATCACTACATGCCTTTCTTCTTCATTTAATTTACAAATATATTCTGATTAACATTGGATTATTTGTAACATCATAAACTCTTAACTATCAAGATATTTTCTGCTTTGGCCTAAGAGCCTAATGATTTTATCATGTTAGTGTAACTTTTTAGTAAGTCACCAATCCCATAATTGCTCCAAGATGAGTACGCTTAACTACAGAGTTTCATAAATGAAATTCCGACCATTACACCAAAGGCATAATAGTTACTTAAGTGAGGGAGATTGTAAAACCTCTTAAGTAAAAGAAGCCAAACTCTTAAACATCGAGGTGCATTTTGGTGTAATGGTCAGAATTACATAAGAAACTCAACAATTAAGCGTGCTCATATCGGAACAATTATGAGATGAGTGACGTACTGGGAATTTACACCAACAGGACTAAATTGTGAGGCACTTTGGCCAAAGCATACGATATCTCGATAGTTAAGAGTTTGGGCTGTTACAAATTCGACCTCACATCAATCTGCTGATATGTTTACCAAACTTCTACCTCGCAGATCTCTCTCAACACTAATATTCAAGATGTCCATCAAGAACATATACAACACATTTTGAGGGGGAGCATTACAACTACATATAAACTATATCACTAGCAATACCACATATATTTTACTTATTCTTGTACATATAATCATATAGCCCTTTTCTTTATTTCTATATAACCAAACTATATAGCATTTATGAGTGAGAGTTAGTTTTTTATTTTTTTTCTTTTCTTTTTGTTTTCCACTTGTCTCTATCTTCGCTTCCTCCCTCATGTTCATGGATGTCTCATCGATCTTTCAATAAATTAGCGAAGCATTTTTCCATTATGTACAATCTTGTTGTGTTCAGTAATTTAGTTTCTCTTGTGTTAGCATAGTATGCTCTCTCCTTTGGATAATTCAAATAAAACAGGCAAAGCATTTTCTTTAATTGTTTCAATGTAAAACAAAATGTTGTGGAACAAAGTTTATTGATTTATGATTTTTAACCCATTTCTAATTTTTTTTTATTCTAGAGCTTTTTGATGAACATATATTGGCACATGTGATCTTTGCATGATTGATTAAACTTAAACTTATTCACTATGCGTTGTGATAAAAATAAATAGATTTCAACAAATAGAATTTTTACTTATATATCATCATAAATTTTCACATGCATAAAAAAATTCTGCATGCGAAAGTTGGAAAAAATCATAGTTCATTGGAAAAAGAATTTTAAAATTGAGTTACACTATAATAAAATGTTTGAAATGATATGGGCTAGCTTGTAATTATATGGGAAGAAGGCATAATATCCTTCTAACAAGAAAGCCTAATATTAATCTTGTCAATTAGAGGATAATCAATGTCTTCTATAAAAAAAATTTATGGTGAAATAAACAGCTTAAATGGTGATCCCTTGGGGTGGTGTAAGAACCTTATAGGCAATGGAAAAAAGCATGTTAAAGTGTAGAGTAGATTTGGAGATGAAGATTATTCTATGCAACCATTAAGCCTTTTCATATAATATTTATGTATTCAGAAAGTAGTTTATTTAATGATCCTTAGGAGTATTAGACATAAGTTATTTATAGGCTTTTCAAGCCTATGGCCACCCATAACTTATTTAAAGCCCTTATAGCCAATGAAATACTACTGCATATGAACATGAATTTAAGCCTTCTAATTATTCCTAATTATATTTGAGAGGAAGGTGTGGGCATGCGACATGACTTTTATGGTCAGTGAAGTGGCCTTGAACTTAGGCATATACATCATGTCATCATGAAAAGGCCACTCTCTTGCTTGGTTCCATTAAGATGTATATTATTGAAGATGATTATGATCATGTTGATTCCCTTATATTGATTCCATGCTCTTATTCAAATCTTGATCATGCATTTGTGCTCCATCAACTCAATCAGACATATAAAAACTCTCCCTTATACAATTAGATTATTGTAATTTTGTAAAACTGTTAAGAAAAACTTTTTCAAGCTCTGTACACTAAATGTAGTGATGGAGTGCATATAAGCTTGGGGAACCATTTAGAGGCATGCTACTAATTAGGAAGGTAATCTAGTATTCCCAAGTAAAATGAATTTCTGCTTTCTACCACATGTTAAGTTTACAAAATTTTATGTACGATAATACCTCTTAATTGTAAGGTCGATCTATAATCTGATGAAAATTAGAGAATAGAGTATGTCAAGAGATTAGTCGAGATAAGTATTCATCTGTATAATATTCATATTCATCGTATACAATTTTATAAAATCATATGAAGGGGATTATATCTAAGTTTAAAATAAAATTAGCATTCTCATATTCTCATGATAGGTACAATTACAAATTAGTTTTAGCCATTTCATCATTATAAAAATCATCTAATTATATCATAAGTGTATGCAAGTTATGCACTTTTTATATTAAGGATAATGCAATGCATACCAAAAACGATCAATCATAGCCACTAGATTAGGAGGCTTCAAAAATAGAACATCAAAGTAAATATTTAAATAAAAAAGCATTTAATTGAAGGAGTTAGGGGAAAAAAGCAATGGACCCCGCTACTAGCCGCCTCCCACCCGCACCTGCCCTGGCCCCCAGATGCTAGCACTATCGCCCGCCGCCACCCACTATCTCCATCAGACAAAATACTAATCAATACAGACCAATACTTATAATCTGTTTTAATCAACAAAATACAAACACAAAAAAAATTTTGAGTTAATATTTTAAACTTCATCATAATAAATACAAATATTTTTAGCTCTGAGAGATAAATCTGAAAAAAAAAAATCAAATAATAACTAATAATATTATATCTTTATATTGCAGAATGCCAAGTCAGTGACATTAAGAAAATAGTACCAACAAAGAAGATTCTTCTCGATGCGTTCGTTGAAATGAATTATGTACATGTGCTATATTCCTACCTATTGATTTAACTCAAAAAATAAAGCTTTGGCTCAGCTCATAAGTAAATCGTTTTTAATGCTCGTCCTCAGCCTATTGGGTTGACTTATTTAATTATAGGCTCCGTTAATTAAACAGCAGATGAAGCAATTAATAATGTACATATCTGCAAAGTCTACTTAAGCTTTTAGCGTGTCGCATTTATCTTCCTGTCCTCCTCCTTCGTGACCTAACTTTTATTTTTTAGTACTCTTTTTTTTTTCTTTAATATTGAGGAAAAATTTTGCAAGTATATGAAATTTTATGGTCTTCTTCAAGGAGAGTGAAATCCTCATCAGTAGAATAATTTATGAGTATCTTATAGGAGATTGAGGATTTTTTTATGTAGAAAATCTGATGTGGAGAGAAACCGCATGATTTGATCAAATTGAAATAGTGTGAGTTGAATATTATAAATGACGGGCTCAGTTATAGTTAGAGAAGATAATAAAACAATGTAGTAGACGATAACCATGAAAAATTACTTTTATGGTGAAAGTAGGAAGAGCCTTGAGATGTTGGAGTTCTAATCAAGCGATAATTGATTATTGTTAGGAAATTGTAAGGAATTCTTGAGCTTTCTTGGGGGGGGGGGGGGATGACTGATATTTGAGGAGGAAAATCTATCCAAAAGCTATATTAAAATTTTTTCTAAATTAATACATCCCATACAATGCCTATACATAGGCATTTACATTATTGTGTGTCTTGTGGATAAACTAAACTTGGACCAATCCTAACAAACTCCACCTTGGTCCAAGTTTTACAATCAAAGAACCACATGAGCACCTAGTGCGATCTGACTAGCTTCCTGCACTAGCTCCATGAGCAATCTCATCGAACTGAGGCCAATAACGCTCGTGAATGGCCTCCACAATGCATTCCAATCCACAACTCTAGCTTATTATCGAGCACTGACTCGCCAGTCTTTCTCGAACACTTGTGTGCACTCCAACTTGCGACCTAACACCACACATATCTGATTTTGAGTCCATGACCAACTTGTCACCCTGAGGTTCTCAATTTTATCTTCCTTGATCCACTGCTCTCAAAAATATGATTCCCTACCTTCTTCCTTATTTGTGCGCGACACGGCGTCATCAACATGCATCTCTCGAAAACTTTCCAATCGAGGTAACAGGCCATGACAACGACTCCATCAGGCCGCTCTGACTTCCCTTGCTGAGAAGATCCGTTCGCACCACAACTGGCTGAAGCCTTGCTCCAGCTCGCGGTGGCCTTCTTGGCTCCTAGTCTTATAAGGAATCGCGGCTGCTTCTTGCATGGGTTTGGCCAAAAAAGCAAGACTACATGAATGCCCGCCTGAACCTTCGACCTCCCGCCCACTTGCCTCTTCTCGAGCGTGCCTCCTGGTCGCGACACCAAGCCTGTCACGACCCGACCCGAGACGGGACGGATCCCGCCCGCGCCGGATCGCGACGGAGGATAGCTAACCAGGATCTGGCTTTGGATTAGGTTACTGAACTGATCTTCCAAATTCTTAACTCAACAGAAGCGCACAGAACAACAGAGCTACTAAAAACATCAAATGCAGCGGAACAAAACATCTATCTTTTCATTTCCTCAAAATAATCATCTACAGAACAGTACATGGCTTTCAACAGAAAGAAAGACAGAACAGGAAAGCCATGACTGAACAAAAATCAAAAGTACAAAAGTACCTAATCTGATCAGACTCCGAAATCTAATCCTGGACCTCCTTGCCCTTCCCAGAACCTGAAAACCATCAGAAAGCAAGGGTGAGCTCAACAGCTCAGCAAAGCAACAAACCACCAATCTAAATCCTCAGAAACTCAAAACCAACACAGCAGACAAATCCGTACAGAAATCAGAACGGAATCGGACAGATATCAAATCAAACAGAACTGTACGGAAACAGAAGTCGTATCAAATCAGAAACAGAACAGATCAGACATATTAGATCAACAGAATCAGATTCGTACAGATCGTATCAGAACAGAATAAACTCAGCATATATCAGATATCAGATATTTAATTAATAGCTAAATGTGCCCCCGGCACCAGAATAATAGCTGAGTAATTAATAGCTAAGTGTGCCCCCGGCACCAGAATAAATGTGCTTATAGCACCAGAACAGATCAGATGTGCTTCCAGCACCAGAATATATAAATAGTGCTTATAGCACCTAAACAGATTTTTCCTCGGATCCGGAACAGAACAAATGTCAAAATTTTAGATTGAGCTCATTTCAGATTTCCCGTTTCACTAACTGAATCTCATAGGATTCAGGCCCCTTATAACTCCCTTTTTATAGCTTATACACATAGCATTTCATTTCAGAGAAAATCCGGACAAATCAGAAATTACCCAAAAAATCGGGCAGCACAACGGCAGTATACGGAATTTACACAAAAATTCCTGCAAAGAAAATTTACCGAATTCGCACAGAATACAGATATCAACATTTCAGAACCTTTATTCTACTGCACAGATAAATTCCAATTTCACAGAAAAATCCGGTCGACTAAAAACACAGTCGAATCAAAAATACCCGGACGAAAATCTTCAGAAAATAATCAAAATGTGCACACTCGGCACGTCAACAATATACAGAAAGTTACGCGGTAAAAACTGAACCAATCAACAGATACGGACAAAAATCATTAACGAAAACGAAATCCGGACAGAATATACCGCCAAACACGACGGAACTGAAAATTGAGAAAGGTAGAATGTGCCTTACCTCGAGCACAGCAAATTCCTCAACAGTCACCTCGGACGAAAACAGCTCGGCGTCGCCCGAAAATCCGCTTTTCTCCAAAATCCCACGACTTTCTCTCTCCTCAGATATTTATTTTTAATTTTCTGATTTTTCTCTCTCTTCAAAACGACTGAAATCAGCCTTATAATACACAGATCGGCCTGGCCGATCGCAGCATCGTCCCGGGACGATCTGACCAAAAGGATCGGCCTGGTCTCCCTTCAGGGCTATTGCATGGACGATATTTTCTACAGTGCCGATCGGCCTGGCCGATGTCTCCAATCGGCCTGGACGATGCATGCAGAAAATCACCTGGAGCAAAACTGGGCAAAATCTGGAACTGAATTTCCCCTGATCGTCCCAGGACGATCCCAGATCGTCCTGGACGATACTGGAGCAGATCTTGATATTACAATCTCCCCAACTCAGAAAAATGTCGTCCTCGACATTATCCAGTCCAAACGCAGTCAAAACAAGTACGGGTACGACCGTCTCATATCCGACTCCTTCTCCCAAGTTGCTTCCCGTGCAGTCCGGTGCTTCCACTGGACTTTAACCATCGGAATCTCTTTATTTCTTAACTTTCGGACGTCGTACGCCAAAATAAGCTCTGGCTCTTCCTTGTACGCCAGATTCTCCTGAATCTCCACCTCATCAGCTGACAGCTTCTTCCCAGAGTCTGAAACCCACTTCCTCAGAGTGGATACATGAAACACATTATGCACATCCGGCATAGATTCAGAAAGCAATAACTTGTAAGCAGCTTTTCCAATTCTTTCCAAAATCTCAAATGGTCCAACATACCTTGGACTAAGCTTGCTTACCTGACCAAATCTGCTCACACCTTTCATCGGGCTGACTTTGACATACACAAAGTCACCGACCTGAAATTCGACAAATCTGTGCTTCTGATTGTAATACTTCTGCTGACGATCTTGAGCAGCTTTCAATCTTTCTCTTATCAAATTGATCTTCTGAGCAGTTTCATCAGCAAAAGTGGCCCCCAAAGCCTGTCTATCTCCGAAGGAGGTCGGAGTCAAAGGAGTACGACACTTCCTGCCATACAAAGCCTCGTACGGTGCCATACCGATACTGGACTGAAAACTGTTGTTATAGGCAAACTCAATCAGCGGAATATGATCTTCCCAACTTCCGCTAAAGTCCAGAACACAAAGTCTCAACAGATCTTCCAGTACCTGAATCGTCCTCTCAGACTGTCCGTCGGTCTGAGGATGAAAGGCTGTACTGAAATGCAGTTTCGTACCCAAACCTTGCTGAATGCCTTTCCAAAGTCTGGAAGTAAAACGTCCATCTCGATCAGATACGATCACACGAGGCACACCGTGCAATCTGACTATCTCCTTCACATAAATCTGTGCCAAGCGATCAACTGAATCCGTCTGTCTGATCGGAAGAAAATGGGCTGACTTGGTCAATCGATCTACAACCACCCAAATGGCATCATGTCCTTGTCTAGATCGAGGAAAACTCATCGCAAAATCCATCGTTACCTCCTCCCATTTCCACTCAGGGATAGGCAACGACTGCAACAGCCCACCTGGTCGCTGATGCTCTGCCTTCACCAACTGACAGGCTTCGCATCTCGACACAAACTCTGCCACATCCTTCTTCATCCCAGGCCACCAAAACAAAAGCTTCATGTCAGCGTACATCTTACCACTGCCTGGATGAACAGTGTAGCCAGAATGATGAGATTCACTCAGAATCTCCCGCCTCAAATCTCCAAACACAGGTACCCACAACCTGTTCTTACAGAAAATAGCACCAGAATCAGAAATTCGAAGTTCAGGAGTCTTACCAGATCCAATCTGAGCTATCAACTTCGAATAGTCAGAATCTGACTTCTGGGCTTCTTGAATCCGTGCTTCCAAAGAAGACTGAATACTCATCTGAGCCAACTTCAAATCATTGGAGGAAACCACCTCCAACTGCAATCTCTCCAAATCACGAATCAGAAAGTCATCACAGGTAAGCTGAATACCTGAGAATCCAGAAGACTTCCTGCTCAGAGCGTCCGCTACCACATTCGCCTTCCCAGGCTGATACTGAATAGTCAAATCGTAGTCCTTGATCAACTCGAGCCACCTCCTCTGTCTCAGATTCAGATCCTTCTGAGTAAAAATGTACTTCAGGCTCTTATGATCAGTAAAGATCTCACATCTGACGCCATACAGGTAATGACGCCAAATCTTCAAAGCAAAAACTACTGCAGCTAACTCCAGATCATGCGTCGGGTAATTCTTCTCATGTGGCTTTAACTGTCTCGAAGCATAAGCAATTACCTGACCATGCTGCATCAGAACACAACCCAATCCTTTCAGTGAAGCATCACTGAACACCTGAAAACCCTCCGTACCTGACGGAAGTGCTAGCACTGGAGCTGAAGTCAAACACTCCTTCAATCTCTGAAAACTAGCTTCACACTCCGGTGTCCAAACAAAAGGTACTGACTTCTGCGTCAGTCTCGTCAGAGGAGTCGAAATCTGTGAAAATCCTTTCACAAACTTCCTATAATACCCGGCCATGCCCAAGAAACTACGTACCTCAAATACCGTAGTCGGCCTTGGCCAATCAGCAACAGCCTGAATCTTCTGGGGATCTACAGAAATGCCTTCTCCGCTAACCACGTGCCCCAAAAATGAAATGCTCTTCAGCCAGAATTCACACTTGGAGAACTTGGCATACAGCTGATGCCTCCTCAAAGTCTCCAACACAATCCTCAAATGTCTGGCATGCTCATCCTCAGATGCAGAATATACCAGAATATCGTCAATAAAGACGATCACAAACTGATCCAAATACTCCCTGAATACTCGGTTCATCAGATCCATGAAAATCGCAGGCGCATTGGTTACCCCAAAAGGCATAACCAAAAACTCGTAGTGCCCGTACCGAGTACTGAAAGCAGTCTTCACTACATCAGCTTCCTTCACCTTCACCTGATAGTATCCGGATCTCAAATCAATCTTCGAAAATACCGAAGATCCGGAAAGCTGATCAAACAAGTCGTCTATCCGAGGCAAAGGGTACTTGTTCTTGATCGTGACCTTGTTCAAATCTCTGTAATCAATACACATACGGAGTGTACCGTCCTTCTTCTTCACAAACAGAACAGGTGCTCCCCAGGGCGAAACACTAGGACGTACAAACCCTCTGTCAACCAACTCCTGAAGCTGAACTTTCAACTCAGAAAGTTCTTTCGGTGCCATCCTGTACGGAGCTTTCGATATCGGAGCGGTACCCGGAAAAACATCGATAGAGAACTCCACATCTCTATCCGGAGGTAAACCAACCAACTCCTCAGGAAAAACATCGGCAAACTCCCGTACCACAGGGATCTCAGAAACAGAACCAACCTCTAGGTTCAGATCCCGCACCGAAGCCAAAAATACCGGACATCCTTTCTTCCACATCCTGCTCACCTCCAACGCAGAAACCAGACTGGAGAGAACACCTCGTAATCCCTGAAATACAACTCTCTCTCCAGCCACAAGCAAACTCACTTGCTTCTTCAGACAGTCAATCTGGGCCTCATACTGACTCAACCAATCCATGCCCAGAATCACATCATACGAAGAAATCGGCAATCGAATCAAACTCGATTTCCACTTCTTGCCAGAAATCTCGATCTCACACAAACAAAACTGTCGAGCAACCAATGGATTCCCAGCCGGTAAAATCACAGACAAAGAAACCGGTAAAACCATCGAATCCAAATGTAAAATATCAAAACAATGCTCGGACAGAAAAGAATGACTCGCTCCAGAGTCAAACAAAACACGACAGGGCTGATCAGAAATGTAAACCGTACCTGTCACAACATCCGGAGCATCACGAGCCTCCTGCTGACTCAGACTGTAAACTCGTGGCTGAACTGGAACAGGAGCTGAAGCGACAGAACTACTCTGCTCCCTCTGAATCGTAGGTGGTCTCCGTGGTGCAGAACTAGAACCACCACCTCTACCAGCAAATCCCTCAGGGCGTGGAGGAACAGTCCTCGGTCTTCCTGCTGCTGAACCAACAGGTCTGACAAAGCCCTCAGATCGCTGCTCATATCCCATCTGTGGACATTCTGCAATCCTATGTCCCGGCTGACCACATCTGAAACAAAGACCAGCTATCCTGTAGCATTGGCCATGGTGTCGTCGTCCACAACTCTGGCACACAGGTGCCGTACTGACAGATCCAGAACTAGTCGTACTGGTAGCAGTACCAGACGATCCTCCGCTCTTCCTGGAATCTCCAGATCCAGATCCAGGAACAAATCTCCTCTTCCCAGAGGAACCACTGCCAGATGTCTCTCCTCCAAACCTCTTCCTACTCGCAGTCCACCGCTGCTGAGTAGCCGTCATGTCATTCTCAATCAGACGAGCTCGCTCCACAAGCTCAGAGAAATCGGTGATCCGGAACGGTATCAGAGGCTGCCTCAAAGTATCTCGCAATCCCCTCAGAAATCTGTAACACCTCTCAGCAGAAGTGCTCACTAGCTGCGGAGCGTACCTGGCTAATGCAGTAAACTCAGCCTCGTACTGCATCACCGTCTTGCTCCCCTGAACAAGTCTCAGAAAACTCTCCTGCATCTGCTGTCGTGCAGAAGGGGGAACAAACCAGTCTCGAAATACTTCAGTGAACTCTTCCCAAGTGATCAAAGAGTTCAGTCTGCCCTGAAATCTGGCTGCTTGCTGGCCATCCCACCAGTGCTCAGCCTCTCCGTCCAACAGAAAAACAGCTAACGGAACTTTCCTGTCTGCAGGACACTGCATCCCATCAAAAGTCTTCTCCAATCTCCTCAGCCACTCCTCGGCTGCTCTGGGCTCAACAGCGCCCTCAAACCTCGGAGGTTTCAACCTCAAAAATAACTGCAGGTGTCGATCAATGTCCTCAGATCTAACAGTCGAAGCTCTGCTCTGAGTCTCGCTCATCATCTGAGCAACAAGTGAAGCAAACTGTGAAAGCGTATCAGCACCGACCACTGGGGCTGTACTCCCCACTGGTGCTGCCTGATCGTCACTCTGACCGTCTGTCATGTCTGGGTCTGGCTGATCCATACAGAAAAATCCAGAAAATCCGGAAAACTATCACAAAACAACACAAAATAACACAATAAAAAGCCAAACGACCCAAAACTACCTCCCAGACAGACTCACTGATCACTTCCTAGAGCTCTGTTTTACAATCCAACCTGTTTCCAAAACCAGTGCTCTGATACCACAAAGACTTGTCACGACCCGACCCGAGACGGGACGGATCCCGCCCGCGCCGGATCGCGACGGAGGATAGCTAACCAGGATCTGGCTTTGGATTAGGTTACTGAACTGATCTTCCAAATTCTTAACTCAACAGAAGCGCACAGAACAACAGAGCTACTAAAAACATCAAATGCAGCGGAACAAAACATCTATCTTTTCATTTCCTCAAAATAATCATCTACAGAACAGTACATGGCTTTCAACAGAAAGAAAGACAGAACAGGAAAGCCATGACTGAACAAAAATCAAAAGTACAAAAGTACCTAATCTGATCAGACTCCGAAATCTAATCCTGGACCTCCTTGCCCTTCCCAGAACCTGAAAACCATCAGAAAGCAAGGGTGAGCTCAACAGCTCAGCAAAGCAACAAACCACCAATCTAAATCCTCAGAAACTCAAAACCAACACAGCAGACAAATCCGTACAGAAATCAGAACGGAATCGGACAGATATCAAATCAAACAGAACTGTACGGAAACAGAAGTCGTATCAAATCAGAAACAGAACAGATCAGACATATTAGATCAACAGAATCAGATTCGTACAGATCGTATCAGAACAGAATAAACTCAGCATATATCAGATATCAGATATTTAATTAATAGCTAAATGTGCCCCCGGCACCAGAATAATAGCTGAGTAATTAATAGCTAAGTGTGCCCCCGGCACCAGAATAAATGTGCTTATAGCACCAGAACAGATCAGATGTGCTTCCAGCACCAGAATATATAAATAGTGCTTATAGCACCTAAACAGATTTTTCCTCGGATCCGGAACAGAACAAATGTCAAAATTTTAGATTGAGCTCATTTCAGATTTCCCGTTTCACTAACTGAATCTCATAGGATTCAGGCCCCTTATAACTCCCTTTTTATAGCTTATACACATAGCATTTCATTTCAGAGAAAATCCGGACAAATCAGAAATTACCCAAAAAATCGGGCAGCACAACGGCAGTATACGGAATTTACACAAAAATTCCTGCAAAGAAAATTTACCGAATTCGCACAGAATACAGATATCAACATTTCAGAACCTTTATTCTACTGCACAGATAAATTCCAATTTCACAGAAAAATCCGGTCGACTAAAAACACAGTCGAATCAAAAATACCCGGACGAAAATCTTCAGAAAATAATCAAAATGTGCACACTCGGCACGTCAACAATATACAGAAAGTTACGCGGTAAAAACTGAACCAATCAACAGATACGGACAAAAATCATTAACGAAAACGAAATCCGGACAGAATATACCGCCAAACACGACGGAACTGAAAATTGAGAAAGGTAGAATGTGCCTTACCTCGAGCACAGCAAATTCCTCAACAGTCACCTCGGACGAAAACAGCTCGGCGTCGCCCGAAAATCCGCTTTTCTCCAAAATCCCACGACTTTCTCTCTCCTCAGATATTTATTTTTAATTTTCTGATTTTTCTCTCTCTTCAAAACGACTGAAATCAGCCTTATAATACACAGATCGGCCTGGCCGATCGCAGCATCGTCCCGGGACGATCTGACCAAAAGGATCGGCCTGGTCTCCCTTCAGGGCTATTGCATGGACGATATTTTCTACAGTGCCGATCGGCCTGGCCGATGTCTCCAATCGGCCTGGACGATGCATGCAGAAAATCACCTGGAGCAAAACTGGGCAAAATCTGGAACTGAATTTCCCCTGATCGTCCCAGGACGATCCCAGATCGTCCTGGACGATACTGGAGCAGATCTTGATATTACAAAGCCCAACCCCAAAAATTCTGCTACCTTGCTTCTCCACAGCCGCACAACTACCTCCCACATGAACAAGCCTGACGTCGGTTTCCCTCTTCGAGTGAACAATCCACACAACGAACCTGGCCCGCTCATCCGACCTAGGCACGTACATCCCGTGCTTGACTCCACCTCATGTGTGTTTCTCACGTCTAATTACACGATCTGACCCTCACCTATTCCTGCTCCGAGTAGATCAATGGAAGTGAATCCTCTCTTTCTTGGAGAATAACCTTCCTCCACCTTACGATCGCATCCACGATGCTCTAATTCCAAATTGTTAGGAAATTGTGAGGAATTCTTGTACTCTTCTTGAGCTTTCTTGCAATAGAGAGAGAGGGAGGAGAGATGAAAGATATTTGAGGAGGTGGAGAATCTATCCTAAAGTTTTATTAAAAATTTCCCCAAATTAAAAAAATTTATACAATGCTTACATATATATATGCATTTACATTATTGTGATGTCTTGTGGAATAACCTAAACCAAACTTGGACCAATCCTAAAAATTATCTAGTTAGATGTTTTTCTTATAAAATGAGAGATCAATGACTAGGAAGTTGGTAATCAGTCTTGGTAGATATGATAGATGTTAAGATGATAACCTTAATGAAGATGATGGGTGTTACCCTGGAGAAAATGGCATGTGTTTACTTTAGTAGTAATGCTGGGCACTGATCTGAGTGATGATGAAGAGCAATAGTATTGGTGGTGAAAATGGAACGTCGTCATTGATGGCGGATATCCATCTTCATGGCAGCGATGAGCATTGAACTTGGCAATAATGGGAGACATCAACCATGCTGACAATGACGAGAGTTGATATTGTTGTTGAAAACAAACATTAGTCTTATTAGCAATAATAGATGTTGGGAAATTCTTGATGAGGGGAGCTTCTTGATCTTTCTAGTATGAGAAGGAGAGGGAGAGAAGAGAGAGGGATTTTGGAGGAAAACAAAACTAAGCTTTAAATTATTCAAATTTTCATGTATAATACATCACATTATATATATATATATATTATATATATATATATATATATTATATATATATATATATATATATATTACATTGGTGTGATGTCTCGAGGAATAACATTAGCCTAAAGCTGGACCTAAACCTAATAATATTCACGTTGATCCAGATTTTATAATAAAAGAAAACACATGTAGCCAAAAAAGAAAGATCTCTACTCTTGTTAGAGACAACAAATATCCATCTTGGTGATGTTGGTAAATATCAACATTGATATTGATGATGTTTGTCATTTGTATTGGTGATAATTCTTAATAAATATGAAAAAAAAAAATGATTTATTTGTATAATATCATTCAGCATTAAAAAACTATTTCTATTCAAATGTGAATGCGCAAACTACTTTACATTTGTCCTCAAATTATAAATTTATGAATATTGTGCGCAAAAAATATTTCTCTCTCTCTCTCTCTCTCTCATATTTCGTATTACTTAAAATTATAATATGGTAAATAAAGAAATCACTAATAAGCCGTCAAACAATGACATAAAAAAACCATAAATGATAAGTAATAAGTTTGATGTCTCCAAAAAAATGTCACTCTAACAACACCAGTCATATGGTAAAATGAATTGGAAATTTATGAAATTAAATTCGGGAATATTTGAACTCTAATTTTAATAAATTTATAATAGAATTATATATATTTATGAGATGAACTCATTGATATAAAAATGATTTAATCTAATTTCAAATGAGATAAAATTTAGCATATAAAATATAGATGAAATTTTTGATATATTAATTAGAAGATCAAACTTTCACCAAAGTTTGTGTGCTTATAATCAAATCAAGCAGCTAGATGAGACAGATCTAACTAACTCATGATCATTCAATTTGAGGATATTAATGTTATGTGTGGAATCTGATTGTGGTGATCAATCGAGTTGTTATGTTGTCTCATACCTCAAGTTTGTCATGCTTGCTGGGGTGCATTGCACCCGAAATTTATTTACGTAAAACGCCCCAATGTTGCGTACCTGAGCACCCCACGGCTCATGATTTTTTTCCCTATTTTAAGTTTTTGCAAGTTAAATCCTATTGTCCTTTATTTTTTCAGCTTCTTTTATTTTCTTGCTTGTTTCATCACTGTGGTATTTACTCCTCGGGCCTCATCCCCAATAGCCCAACAATTAAGTACTCAAATATTGAATGAATAATCTATGAGTAAGGGAATCAATATATACCATTCAATTTAGTATTTTGGATTCTAGACAAATTTACTAAAAAGCTTATCTCAAATAATGTTAGAAAATAAAGAGCATCATTTTAATATGATTATAAAATTAATAATATTTTGAGACTGATCTATTTAGGGGCTATTTGGTTGGGAAACATTAGGATGTAAAGTACTCCAACTGTAGGGTTATTATATAATTTTGGTATTCGGTTGTATGAAAAATGAATTCATAAGTAAAATAAAGTAAATGTAGTATATACAATTCTAATTTATTTTTAAGATAAAGCGAACTCGCCCAATTTTGAACAAGAATGTTTTGCACCTCAAGCAAGCTTGTTTGATCGTCGCCGACCGCAGGTCACCCCCGGTTAGTGATCACCACCATCGTCGGTTGTCAACCACCACCACTGCCTGCGCCGATCACAACCGCTGTCACCCTTCTGCCACCACCGCAGCCACTCGTCGACCACCACCGTCACCCACTAGTAATGGCCGTCATTTTTAAATTTTATCCTACGCTCATTTTCACTTCAAACTAAACAAAAAAAAAAATCATTAATTTGAATTTATTTTACACTCATCCAAACAATTTCAAAATATCACTTTTACACTATATTTCTCATACATTATATTTCATTTACACTGTATTCCTTTTTTAACCAACCAAGAAGTCTCTTATTGACACTTAGACACTAACTTTTCATGCTACAATTTAGACTTTCATCTAAAAACCCTGCATCTAAAATTATGTATATACGATGCGTGTAATATTTTTTTTTGGGACATTTAGGTCATTTAAGGCAAACTCATATACACAACGCATACACAAAGACTCGAATCCAAGACCTCTTAGGGCATCTCCAACGGATACGCAAACGCTCGTTTGCCGTGGAGAAGGTCACTCCAACGGAGCGCGAAATCTTACGGCATACCGTCGCCAATGAACAGTGCGACGCCATATTTGGCATCGCACTGTTCACCCGCCATTTGGTTTTTTTTTTTTTTTTTTTTTTTTAAATTTGAAACTTAATTATTAATTTTAAAGATTAAAAATTAGAATTTTTTTATTAATTAAAATAATAAATTAGAAATATCTTATTTTTTAGTAATCTAATTTTTTTTTTACAAAATTAATTAATGTAAGTTAATATTAAGAAAAAAATTAAGATAAAATTCTCATACATAAAAGATATTGAGAAGTACAATTCCAAAAAAAAGGAATATACAAGGAATATTCTTTTTTTGGTGTTAGAAAATGGAGTTCGGTTGGAGACAAGTTACTGCATTTTGATGTATTACTGTATTTTGGAGTGAAAAATGAGTTTTTCGGTTGGAGATGCCCTTAGTGGAAGCCTAAGCTCTCAACCAACAGACTAAGGTGAGCTGTGTATGTGCGTAAATTTATGATTAAATTTGTTAGAAGTACTAAGAAAAAAATTAAAGCACCAAGTGCCTATCAATGGCGGTTTAGATATGCTTTTCCTTTATATTTATCTCACCGCAGCGATTGCGACATCGAACCGGCTTAGAGACTTGATGTGATTAAGAATTTAAGATACGTATAATTAAAATAATTAATTATTGCATCAAATGATGCGCCATTTAAACCTAAATGAACTCTGAAAGAGATACTGAATGCTCAATAGTGCATCAATCACTTATAAAAGCCAATAGAGGTTGAAAAGGCGTAAAGTTAATTAAGGTTTTTGATGGATTAATTCTGATTTGGCTTTTATGAATGAATGATAGTGGGCCCGGGAAAAATATTTGAATCAGTGTTACCGTGCATTGTGCACTGTTTACGTAGCAATCGTTTGATTGTCAAATCTCATTACAAGGAGAGATTATTAGGTGCGGAGTGCGGAGTGCGGAGTGCGGAATGCGGACGGGGAGAACCGTCCGCACAAGTATTGGGTATCTAGCGGTACCCGCACTCGGCACTGCTGGGTACTGCAGTGCTTGTTCGGACGGTGCGCACTCCGCACCTAATAATTTTTCTATTATACAAGTCCAGGGTGAAACTGTATAGTACTGAGAGGAGGCAATTGCTCTCCTAAAAAAATTAAAACTCTTAGTATAGTAAATATTATTTGTAATCTACATCTGAATTTTATTTTTTGTCCACAATCGACCTTTTTTCACGCAATTTGCCCCTTCAAAAATTGGATAGCCTCTTGATCTCCCGCTATTTTCATCCAGTTATTTCTAACACTAATAAACAAATCTGTGAAAAGAGATTATGTTAAAAATAAATTATTTTTGTATATTTATATATATTTATATTTTTTAATAAATTTATCATTTGTCACCCTGAGAACTAAGATTGCTTTCGTCCCTATAATAACATGAGAGATTATTACTTACGGAGTCCTTGCCAAACTTTTTTCAGGACTTCAATAATTTTGTTCTCTTTTGTACACATTTTATATATTAAAGAGAAAAACAAATCCACTTATCTTCACCTCATTGGAATTCAAAATTTTTCATTACCAAAAGTAATCCATGAGTGAGAGTGAGGACAAATAAGGGTTCAAGCAATATGAAAGAGGCTAATTTGATTGTTTAGAATTTCGAAAATAATAAAATTATTAGAATTCTTATATGGTTGTTTAATTAAATAAATAACAAAGAATTTTAAATTCCATAGATAACTCAAATTAATTTTGAATTCAGCTACAAAATGATGGAAATTGGAACCGTCAATTTCTAAAAAAAAATCTTCATCTTTGAGAGACCTAAAGGGCCCAAGTGGTGGAATATAAGGCACACAATTAAGATTTGATCAAGTTAGCTTTCAACATTAGATATTAAATTGCAATTAAATATAATATTTTTTTTCAAACTTTATTTTTTTTACTTTTGTGAGTACGGAAAATTTTTTTGACATTTCTTTTGAAGAAGCATATTTATGATTTATACGTTTGCATGAATCGTCTTGATCAGACACAAATCTCGAAACATATATGAGTTAGTAACTTTCAAAATTAAATTTGTGACCATTTGAATTCCAATTTCAACAAACTTATAATCAAATTGAACATCTCAAAGTGACGAATCCAACAATGCTAAAATTTTTTCAATTTGACCTCAGTTGGGTCCTAGAAGCATATTTAAGGTTCAAAACATTAATTGAAAGGCCAAATGATATCAAAATAGAACATGCTTATAATCAAATCGAGCGGCTCGACGAGACGAATCCAATAAGCCTAATACCATTTAATTCTGGCATCATCAAGGCACTTAAATGATTGATGAATGTTCTATGATCAAAATAATCAATATGGGTCGTTCGAAAGAGCACTCCGAATTTACCCTTAACCTTCATCATATTTACAGGGCATGTCACTCACAAAATCTATAAATAAAATCCTCTTCCCACATGAAATTGGGGGCTTGAACCTTTGTAAGTTTGAACTCTTTTGCTGGAGATTGGAGAGAGCTCTAAGGCTTCAAGGATCCTAATGTTCACCCTAGGCACCACTGCCAGCAAACTTGCTTGATCGCGGCCGGACCACAGCCGACCATCACTGAATCATTGTCGATCCATTGATCAATACTAAACCTCTGCCCTACCATTGTTGTTGAACCTTCGTCTAATAACTACTGCAGGCCTTCCTCTGACTGCCGTCACATGTTGACTACTATCCCTTTGACCTCCATTGTTTGTCGATTACAATTCCTCTAGCCTCCGTTGCCCACCGACTATGGTCCCTTCAACCCCCCATCAATTACGGTCCCTCCGAACACCGTCGTCCGACAGTCAATCCTACTGGCCAAAAGAACATGCCAACACTCTCTTGAGAATAACTCTTATATCATTGGATTCTTTCAACCCCAATAATGTAATATACGTACTCTATATGATGTATATTTGTTACATTATGCCAATGCCTTCCTCTCACGAAATAGCCTCATTTGTAATCAACAACAAGCACTAGTGGATTCATTTTAACTAGGTCAAACCCTGTGGTTTTTCCCTTTTTTTTAGGATTTTTCATATTAAAATCTTGATGTCTCTTATGACTCTTGCACTTCTCTCTATCTTATTTGTCTGTGGGCTGGATCTTCATTCAAAGCTAAGACATTGAGCTTTTTATCTCTCTATACCGCTGCGAATGTTCCATGACGCAATAATAAATTATTTAGTTAAGATTAAAAATATATATTTTATAAAGTAATGCTAATTTAAATATAAAATTTAAGTTTTAGCGTGGCCTTACCCTATCAATAGAGCAGTTGAGCCGTCGCTAAAACCCTTACCAAATCCTCATATATTTTCTTAGCTCAAATAATTTTACCATAATCTCTCTCTCTCTCTCTCTCTCATTTTCCGGCATTGCTGGACGTTAGGCTGAAGTGAACAATACATTGAATTTGAAAGGGAAAGACAGCCTTCCGATCTTTAAGAGATAATCACAAGTTAATTACTTCACTAATCGCTTTCCCAAATTTTTATTTAAAAAATATTATATGAAAATCTTCTAATGTATGTTACATCAAAATAAATTTCTTTTTATAATAAATGTTTTTAATTTTATAATTCACATATTATATCATAACTGTTGCGTCCTGGAATATTCGCGGCGGTAGAGAAATATTTAGTTTAACGTCTTAGCATTGTACGAAGATCAGGCACAAAATCAGATAAGGAGAGAGGGTCTGGCATTTATGAGACACCAAGATTTTTACGTGGAAAACCCCTGAAAAGGGGGAAAAACCACGGGGCCTGGCCCAGTTTGAATGAATCCACTAGTATTTGTAGTCGATTACAAATGAGGCCCTTCCTTGGGAGAAGGCCTTGGATTGATGTAGCAAATGTACATCATATAGATTGCATTACATGGTAGGAGTTACATATACAGGTTTGTTTGGCCTGAAGTACCGTAGTTGGCAGGAGACCGTAGTATGCAGGAGACCGGGGTCAGAAAGATCGTTGTCTGTTGATGGAGGTCGGAAGGACCATAGTAGGCGACGAAGGCCTGAAGGACCGTAGGCGGTAGGAGACTAGGGTCTGAAAGACCGTTGTCTGTTGATGGAGGTCGGAAGGACCATAGTAGGCGACGAAGGCCTGAAGGACCGTAGGCGGTAGGAGACTAGGGTCTGAAAGACCGTTGTCTGTTGATGGAGGTCGGATAGTAGGCGACGAAGGCCTGAAGGACCGTAGGCGGTAGGAGACTGGGGTCTGAAAGACCGTTGTCTAGTGATGGAGGTCGGACGGACCGTAGTAGGCGACAGAGGTCAGAAGGACCGTAGGCGGTAGGAGACAAGGAGTCAGGTGTTAGTCCTAGTGTCACTTGGAAGATCGGATGTTGATGGTCTAGCCTTGAGTAGAACGTCGGGTCTTAAGCAGGACGTCAGGTCTTCAGCAGGATGTCGGGACTGAACGTCGGAACTTAAGGCAGTGGTGCAATGAAACTCCGGCGGTGGTCCGGCGAGGCTTCGGTGGTGGTCCGACGAGATTCTTGCAGCGGTCCGGCGGAGGTCCGGCGGTGCTTCTGCGGTGGTCCGGCGACCGTCGAGGAGGAGCTTCCTCCTTCTCCTCTTCCTTCTCTTCTTGCTTGAGTCCCCCTCTTATGAGAAATGAGGGCTCTATTTATAGATTTTCTGGAGTGGCATGGCCCGTAAATAGGCGTGAGATCAGGGGCGAATAGGGAGTGGTCAAATGGACGGCCGATATTGAATCCTACGATCGTACACCGTTCGTTGGACATATGGAGGCCTTAATGATGTCGGAATTCAGCGATCTTGGGTTCGTTGGATTCGTCTCGTCGAGCCCTTCGATTCGAGTATAAGATCGTCAAAATCAAAGACCGTTTGGTAACTCAAATTGCTGTTTGAACCTTTCAAACGCACTTTGAGCCCTTGATTTGGACTCATTTGGGCTCGGATTGGGTTGAACTTGGTGTCGTCGGGTTCGTATTTCCGAGACGCTCAGTTTGACTGTAAGCTCGCTGAAATCAGAGTTCAGATGGTCTCCGAATTAATTTTTAAAGTTTCCAACTAGCTTTTGCCTCGAGATTCGTGCCCGATCAAGATAATTTTTGCATGACGTATCAATAACGAAAGCATTAATAAATATATTTGTATTATTGATTAACATAATTAAATTATTAGATTTTTATAAATATAAATTTTATAAAAATATTGTTGTTGCTTCCTTGAGTATTCGCGGCGGTAGAGAAATATAACGTTTAGTGTCTTAGCGTTGTACAAAAATCCGACACGCAATCAGATAAGAGAGGGTGCAGCATTAAAGGAGACATCAAGATTTTTATGTGGAAAACCCCTAAAAATGGAGAAAAATCACGAGGCCTAGCCAAGTTTGAATGAATCCACTAGTATTTATAGTTGATTACAAATGATGCTATTCTTGGGGGAAGGTCTCAACTTGATGTACATCTTATAGAGTACACATAATGGGAGTTACAAAGAGTCCCAGTTAAAGTGTTTGTTTGATCTGAAGGACTGTAGTCGGTGGACGACATAAGTCGAAAGGACTATTGTATGCGAGTGACGGAGGTCAGAAAGACTGTAGTCAGGTAGAAGTCCAATAATGGAAAGAAATTCATCTTCGGATAGATGTGCTGCGAAAGTCTGGCAACTGGAAGAAGTCCTGCGTCGGGTAGAAACTTGGCAACGAGCGGAGTTCCGACGTCAGTTGGAGGCCGAGGAGAACTCCGGCGTCACTTAGAGTTCGGGTGAAACTCCAGCGTCACTTAGAGGTCAGGCGGAATTTTGGCGTCACTTGGAGGTCGAGCGGAATTCCGGCGTCATGCACTTGGAGTTTGGGTGAAACATCGGTGTTACTTGGGCAGAATTCCGGTGTCACTTGAGTGTCGGGAAGAATTCTGGCATCACTCGGGCATTGGGCAGAATTCTGGCGTCACTCGGGCATCATACAGAATTCTGGCGGTGGTCGTGGAGGAGTTTCTTCCCTCCAATCCTTCTTCTCTTCTCTTCTCCTCTTATTTCTTGCTTCTTGCTTCGATCCCCTCTCATGAAAAATGATGGGTCTATTTATAGATTTTCTAGAGTGACATCTCCTTTAAATAGGTGAGAGATCGGGGGCGAATCTGGAGTTGTATGAATGGACGACCGATATTGAATCCCTTGATCGTTGACCGTTCGCCAGACATTTGAAGGTCTTAATGATGTTGGAATTTGGCGATCCTGGGCTGTTTGGATTCTTCTCGTAGAGCCTCTCGATTCGACTATAAGAACATCATATTTGGAAACCGTTTGTAACTCAAATTATGGTTTGAACTTTTTAACAGCGCTTCGGGTGCTTGATTTGGACTCATTTGGGCTCGGACTGAGTCGAATTTGCTGTCGTTGGATTCGTATTTCCGAGATGCTCAGTTTGACTGTAAGTTTGCTGAAATCGAAGTTCAGGTGATCCCGAATTTAATTTTTAAAGTTTCATGCTTGATTTTGTCTCGAGATTCGTGCCCGATCAAGATAATTTATTGATGATAAATCAAATGTAAATATCTGAAATTTTAATTATTAATTTAATAAGTAAATATATTTAATAAACATAATAAATGACATGAAGTATTATTTCTTTTTATTTATATTTATCATTATTTGTTATTAAAAAAAAAATTGTTATCCACTTTTCCTTGTGCATTTTATCTTCAGCATTCGGCATCGCTGTTGGCCGGTGGCTTGTCCTAACATAGTGTGTTACACTATCCCTTTCTGCCCTTTACGAGCGAGGTGTACGGCGGATTTCAAGCCCACGTCGGTAGGAACAGTTGTGTCGGTGCGCATCGGGTTGGACTACCGAAATCACACCTAAATTTTCACCCGCCATCCTAATGCTTTTTCAGGTGGGACCGAGTCGGTAAGTTTCTGGGTGGCTTTCATTTCTTGCCTGCTACTTTTGTCTGGTTCAGGACCTACGGTGCTATGAAAAGTGAGAGCTGTCGGTTTCTGAAGATTCGTGCAGCGAGGTTCATTCACGCACGCAATCTGGAATTACTACAAATCTCTTCGGCTTACCAGTGTTGAGCCGTAAGAGCATATTTTACGACAGCTGGACTAAACGAAAATTACGAACTTGTCCTCGTTATGCCTATTGAACCTTATGATCTTTGGGGTGTTTTAACGAGTAAATGTAAAATTATTTATGGAGGTTTTTATTATTTATTGGATAAGAATTTTAGCTATTAATTAAGGGATTTGAGTTTGAAATTTATATATGAGATGCGTGTATGATTTTATCTTTTTTTTGAACGTTTAGGTCAATTAAATCAGACTCATACACATATTGAATATACAAAACTCGAATTCAAGATTTCTTATTTTGTAGTCTAAGCTCTCAAAACCAATAGACCAATATGAGTTGTGAGTATGATTTTATCTTAATTAGCTCAAAAGTATCCAAAAAATATGAAATAAATATTAGCTGAAAATCAACTCCAATTTATATGTAGGTTTGACTTGGCATTTTAGCTTAAATTGTTTATATTGTGAGTCGATCGAAACAATTTAATAATTTAAAAATAGATATTTTTGTACATTTGCAATTGATTTCGAGCTTGGACAAACTAATGCATGCCTAGCTTGGAATCAGTCCAAATAAAAAATTGGCTTGTGGCTAAAGCCATTTGGCTCAATCCAGAGCCAAAAATTGATTTAGGCTTCGTTTGGAGTAGCTTCGTTAATTTTTTTCTAACGTAGTTTTATAGTACAAAATATTTTTTAACTAGAAAACTACGTTAAAAAGAAGTAAGAAAGTTTCTTTAAAAAGCAGTAAGAAAATTGTCACAAATTAAAATTTATGTGTGATATTTGAAGATTAAAGTCATGCTGCAAACCTTCCGCGGTAACATGGGTATATCCCCATTGATGTCAGGGTGGACAAATGCCCATCCTAAAAAAAATAACAATATATTAGCAAGGGCATTTTTGATATTTTGCCCCCTCAAAAGAACATTTTTTTCCTAATATTATCATCCTAAGCATCGTTGCACATCCCGCAAGTTCGCATTTCACATCATCTTTCGTGATTACCGCATTTGACGTTCAATACGTCGCTGCCGTCTAGTAGCCGTCTTTTTTCCAGCCGCATTTGACGTTCAAGAGGTCGCTCGGAGTTCGCACTTCGCCGGCTCTTCGCAGTTCGCACTTCACCTACTAGTTTGAAGAGGTCCCTACTATTCCACTTGCTCTATTTCTTGATTCTATATTTTACTTACCTGCATATTGAAAAATTGCTAGTATACCATTTGAGAACTGAAAAGTTTGGTTAGATTTCTGTTTGATTACAAGTTAGATTTAACTCAAGTAGGATTTTGTTAATCCTGCAAATTCAGATTTTTAAATCTCAAGAGGATTAAAACTTGAAAATTGTTTGACATGTCAACTGTTAAATTCTTGATGAATCGCCTTGCTTATATTTTTTGAGATGTTCATTGCACTTCTTTTTTGTTAGATTTTTTTCTGTTTGGTTACAAATTGGATTTTATATCTTGTATTTTACCTACAATAAAATTAGAATAATGCATTCATGTTAAAGCCTTAAACCGCGATTTAAATATATGAAAAATCAAATGGCTGTAATTGGATGATAAATGATGTAATTTCTATAAAAAATTGAAGATAAATATATAATTGGAAGATAAATGATAAAAAGTTTCTCATATAAATTTGATAACATTATGTTGATTATTTTTTTTTTCAAATTTTATTTTATTATTATTACTATTTAATGTTATTTTATTATTATTATCATTATTATTATTTTATATTTTTTATATTATTTTATTTTTAGTATTATTGTTGTTGTTGTCTAATTAATTAAAAATTTTCCCACCCTGCCCTTGATTTTTTGAAGTTTTATTATGATTAATATTAATTATGAGGTTATTTATAAGTATTAATTTTAATATAAATATAAAGATATTTAAGTTCTTTCTAACGAAAATTATATTAGCATATTCTTACATAATTGTATTTTCATGCGTCAATTATTAGTGACTTCTTTTTAATATATATGAGAAAAAAATTATAAATATTTATAAGTTATTTTTGTATAGAATAAAGAAAATAAAAGTAGCATGGTGAAAGCAAAACCAACTATTTTTAATAGGTCAACAATATCATATGATTTGTAAAATAATTTAAACAAATTTGATTATATATTTGTATGTGTGCTAATTAAAGCTCATAACTATTAAAATATAATTTGGTTTTTACCCAACAACCTCAATATTTTTTTTCATGGGTCTCACCCATCCCTTTATATTAAAACATAAATTTTTTTATCATGTGGGACTACCTTCAATTGTGGTGGTCTATGATAATGTCAAAGGTTGAGAGCTGGTGGTGAATCTTAACAATCAAAGGGTGATGAACATTGTGTCAATCACCAAGAGGAATTAGATGATGAACAACAAGTGTAAACATTGGTCAATGGTGGATGCCATATAATAAGTGGCAATGGATGTTAAGTGTTCGTGTCGGTCAACGACATACATCAGACGAGAGGTGGCAATGGACATCATGAGTTAGCATTGGTCAACTAAGGGTGTTGGATGATGATTGATAATGATAATATGTTGTCATGAGGGTGGATATAGTTGGCTTCAACCATCTCCTAATAGCAATGAAAACCAGACAAATGAGAACATGTAAAGGAAGCCTGTATTGGTAGAGCACTAAAGACAAAAGAGTGGAGAATCCAAATATTGTTTAGAATTTAATTTTTTTTTTAATTCTAGAATTTCTCTCTTCAAAAATCTCTCTCAATTGTGTATAAATAAGACCTATTTATACACTTTGGATTTTAGCAAACTAAAGAACTTAACAAAGTTTAACATACACAACCATAATAACGTAAAATAAATAAACACGCTTTATACTAAATTTAGATGAAGAAATAGATTTTCTAATTCCTAAGCAGCATATGCAAACATGATTGGTGTTATCTTTGAGTCAGACAACATTTCAGATGAAACTCAAACTCATATTACAGGTCTTGCTAGTCCTCAACATTGAAGAACTGTATAGGGTTACCATCAGGTAATAACTTCTTCATCTGATCTTACAGAAATCCAGAATGAACTGATCAAAGCTCAAACATCAAACATAATATAAAATGAGGTGGCTGCAGTCAATATTTGGTGGGAAATGACCGCCATCTCTATGGTGTTTCATCTCATGGTACTATATCTATAAGAAATGAGGGCTGACAATGTGACAATTCTCTTCTGGAAACCTAATTTTAAGAGATTTCCATCCAGCGGCATTTAAGAAATTTATTATCTTATAAAGTTTTACGCTCATTAACTTAGTATGCATATTCTAAAAGCAATCATCATCATCTTCTAACCATTCTTGTACACAATACCTAAATATCTCATTCTTATTAGCCTTATGCTCCAACAGAGTATCACTGGATCGTGATATATAAGCATGCATTTTTTTACCTTTCATTATCAAACATTGTTTTGTTGGGAATACCTTTAAGTTTCTCAATATATGGTCAAAACATTGTGAACAGCTTAAGTAATAACTTAATATATATACTTCATGTGTCTTCTATGCACCCTTTAAATAATAGAGATTAAAGATATCAAATCATAACTTGCAGCTTTATAACACATTATGACTTGATTTAACCTTACAACTTTACAGGCCATATGATGGGATAGGCTATTGCAAGCTACATGAAATGTCAGTGCACATTAAATGAGAAATTATAAGGATCTTATGTTTTGAATGTCACAGGCTATTTGAGGAATCCAATGTCCACAACAGCCACACATTAATTGCTTGTTACAGAGAAATCCAATGTCCAACAGAATTACACATTCAAATCATATTTTAATAAATCTTTTACAAATATACAAAGTGTAAACATAATTATAAATATAGATTTGTTGCGTCATGGAATATTCAAGACAGTAGATAAATATAAAGTTTAATGCCTTAGCTTTGTACGATGATTCAACACATAATCAAATAAGAGAAATGGTGCAATATTTATAAGAGTCACCAAAATTTTTATATGGAAAACCCTGAAAAGGGGAAAAGCCATGATGTCTAGCCCAATTTGAATGAATCCAATAGTATTTGCAGTCGATTATAAATGAGGCTCTTCCTAGGGGGAAAGCCTTGGCGTGATGTAATAAATATACATCATATAAAATGCATTACATTATGGGGCTTAAAAGAGTCACTATTGATATTTTTGCTTGGTTGGTAGAATCATAGTTGATGGGTGACAGAGGTTGGAAAGACTATTTTCTAGTAACGGAGGTCGGAAGGGTCATATTCAGAGGATCGTAGTCGGCGGTCGATGGAGGTCGGAAGGATCGTTGTCTGGCGATTGAGGTCAAAAGGATCGTAGTCTAGCAGAAGTTCGGTGTCGGGTAGAAATCCAGTGACGAGCAAAAGTTAGGTATCGGGTAGAAGTTTGACGAAAGTCTGGCGACAAACAGAAGTCTGGCGATGAGTAGAAGTCTAGAGATGAGTGGAAGTTCAGTCTCAAGCAGAAGTATGGTGACGAGCGGAAGTCCGGCGTTAGTAGAAGTTTGGCGTCGAGTAGAAGTTCGATGAAAGTTCGAGACTGGTAAAAGTTTGGCGGTTGGTAGAAATTCTATGATGGATAGGAGTCCAATGACAGGTGAAAGTTCAGCGTCGGGTGAAAGTTCAGCGTCGAATAGAAGTTCGACAAAAGTCCTGCGACAGGTTAGAAGTTCGACGAAATTCTATAAAAATGTAGAAGTTTGGCGATTGGTGGAAGTCTGGCGTTAGGTAGAAATCAAGCGACATGCGGAAGTCTAGTGTCAGATAAAAGTCCGACGAAAGTCCAACAACGAGTAGAAGTCCGGTGACTGGCGGAAGTCTAACATTTTGCCGAAAGAAGTCCGTCAATGGGTAGAAGTCAGACGACGGGCGTTAGTATGATGTCGGAGAGAAATCCAGCAACTAGCGAAAATTTGGTGTTGGTCAGTAGTTGGGTGGTGGTCGAGGAGAAGTATGCTGGCAAGAGAATTATTCTTTCTCTTCTTAGTTACCCCCCCCCCCCCCCCCCCCCCCCCCCCCCCCCCCCCCCCCCACCCCCATGAAGGAGAGTTTATTTATAGTTTTTTGAGAGTGACATGTGACCAGAAATATAAAAGGAAGATCGAAGGTAAATTAGGAGTGGTTTGAATGGACGGCCGATGTTAAATCCCTTGATCATGACCGTTTACTAAATATATCTTAATGATATTAGAATTTGATGATCTTGGGCTCATTGGATTCATCTCATCGAGCCGCTCGATTCGACTATAAGCATGTTACATTTGGAAATTGTTTGGTAATCCAAATTATGGATTGAACCTCCAAATGCGCTTCGAGTCTTTAATTTGAACTCATTTGGGCTCGGATTAAGTCGAATTTAGTGTCGTTGGGTTCGCCTTTTGGAGTCGTTCATTTTGATTATAAGTTTGTTGAAATCAGAGTTCAAATTATTTTTGATTTAATTTTTGAAAGTTCCAACTTAATTTTACCTCAAAATTCGTGTCCGATAAAGATAATTTTTGTATGATATATCAAGATTATCCTTTAAAAAAAATTATATAAGTCTCCGGTTCAAAGGGTGACTTACCTTAAATAGAAAGTAGCCCATTTAACGGGCGTCTTTGGCAAGTTTTATTTTTTTATTTTATTTTCAGACGGTTAATACTTAATTAAATCTTAAATGCTGTTTAGTTTAAAAAAAACGACATGATAATTTAACTTATTTTATTTAGCATAATTTAATTCCAAAACAAACATGCCCAAAAGCACGATCTCATAGTCAATCCAATAAAGCTGTGTGGGCTTTCTTATTCATTTTCAATGAATTAGTTTATTTACAAAAAAAAAATACCACAAATTTATTACACTAAATATATAAATTAACAGAATCGTTTTTCTTGGAAAAGACAAATTTGAAATTGGGGCATCTCCGATGTTTGTAATTGTTTGATAACTAACAATTAATCATCAATGATTGCCAACAATTACAATAATAAAAATAAATTAATTTAACTATAATAAAATTGAATGGTATAATAGTTATTCATCAATAAAATGTGTCACATCCATTAATCATCAAGTCAGAAATGTGAAAAATTATTTTGTGCGGACATCGATCGTTGTTCGGAGACGAATCAAAGTACGCCAAATCACCTCTTTTTACTGTATGCCGTAGCTGTGTACCCATCATTTATAGATGATGTAGCGCTCTATGATTCGGCAAATTTTGCATCCGGTGTCCGGATTCGTCCAGACACCAATCCGGTGTCGCCACATCACCAAAATACACCGGGACCAAATATATTTGAGTGACGTGGCGTCACCGGATTGGATGTCTGAATATCCGGTGACCGGACGCATTAATTCTCCCTATGATTCACCTCCGGATAGTCCCGTATCGGCACGAAATATCCAGAAATGTATAAGTAATTAGAAATATGATTTTTTATGGAGACTATCCCGAATCTTAAAGCAAGTTCTTCAGAAATATTACGGCGTGCTCTGTTCGGTATGGAAGCTTCAGTTGTAGTGAGCTGGCAATATAAAGCAATTCATTCGCCCACCCACTCTGACGGCACCTAACAGAGCTTCCAAGTTCCAAAACGAGTCATTTCGAAGAAATGATTCGCATAAATAAATTAAACTAATTTTGTAAAGCATTTTATTGTAAAGGGTTTATTTGCATATAATTTTATATATATTTATATTCATTTAAAATTATATAAAAATATTTTTAAAAATAAATATTAAAAATGTTTGCTGACATAATTTTTTAATATTAGATATATAAATAAACAAATTTTTATTTAATGGAGGTCTACCATAACTGATGGTTGGTGGTGTATCTCTACTTGGGGTTTTTTTTTTTTTTCCTTTCATTTTTCATATTTTATAAATAATAATATTTTCATCCTTCCTCTCTCGGCTATTTTGTCGCGCTCGGCTCGCGGCCAGCATTCACGGGCCGTCGGCGGCTCTCTTTCAATATCTCGTAGAACTCTCCAGTTCTTCTGTGGTAGAAGGTTGGCCTTCTTTCTGTACCGGCGGTTTTTCTCCCCTACAGTCGGGTACAATCCACGTTAGGATTTGGAAATCTGCGGCTTTTGCTCCGGAGTCCGGCGATCCACCCACTAGAATTTTTTACGGCTTGTTGATTTATTAGCGCCGGATCTGATCTGGGATTTTGTAAGATGATGCGTATGAGGACAGCGGCGGCTGTGGCGGCGGAGACTGGGCCGGTGAAAGCGTTTGTACCTATGAAGGATTCCCCGGCGACGATTCCGGTGAACGAACAGGCGAAGTGGGAGGTTCGCCCGTGCGGCATGCTTGTGCAGAAACGGAGCTCGGAAGACTCTGCCGTCGCGGCGCCTGTGCCGACCTTCCGCCTGCGTGTCAAGCATGGCTCTATCTACCATGAGATCTACATTAGCTCTCAGGCTTCCTTCGGTAATTAGCAATTCTTTTTCTTTTTTTCTGATAAAGATAAGAAAATAACCGCTCTTTTAAGTTGCAATGAGAAAGCTCACGGTTTTGGTCTTGGGGAAGCAGGGGATCTGAAGAAACTGCTTGCCGAGCGAACAGGTTTGCATCCGCAGGACCAGAAGATACTGTTTAAGGACAAGGAACGAGATTCCGCCGCCTACCTTGATATGTCTGGTGTTAAAGACCGATCAAAAATGGTGGTCGTCGAGGATCCGGCGGCCCAGGCCAAACGCGTTCTGGAGATGCGACGCGCCGCCAAGATGGAAAAGGCCGAAAAGTCAATCTCCGAGATCAGCCTTGAGGTCGACAAACTAGCATCCCAGGTTCGTACTCTCGTCGAACACCTCATGTGCATTATCTAGTCATCCTAATTTTTTTAAGGCGTTCAAATCTTGACGGCGAATTCTTTTCCTTGATCTCATCGCAGGTGTCGGCGCTGGAAGTCGTAATTTCGAAAGGAGGGAAGGTTTCGGAGAATGAATTGCTGAGACTCATCGAGCTGCTGATGAACGAGCTGCTCAAATTGGACGGCGTAGTCGCCGACGGCGATGCCAAGTTCCAGAGAAGAATGCAGGTATCAATTCAAAAACCTTTCTTTTAACGATTACCCATCAGATTCTCATTTGTCCTATTTTGCTATCTCCAATGTACTGGTTCCTGTGAATCAGGTCAGAAGGGTTCAAAAATACGTGGAGAGGCTGGACGTGATTAAGCTTAAGAATGCGATGCCCAAAGCGTATAACGGAGAAGCTCCGGTAACGGCAACCCTGCAGCAACGGCAAAAAAAGCAATCGTGCCCATCCCCGCAGCCGCCGTCGGTAATCGTAACAACAAAGTGGGAGACTTTTGACTCCCTCTTCTCACCCCGGGCCTCTGCATCTACCTCCACCACCACAACTGCTTCCTCCACCGCCGCTTCTTCCGCCGCGCCCACCCCAAGGTTCGACTGGGAGTTGTTTTGATTGCAGAATAGATCAGATTGTAGGAAAAAAGCTTACATGCGAGCTGTACGCCGACGGTCACCTCTTTTATAATTCAGATTTGTAGATCAAAGATGAGACTTTGGCCGTCGCTGATGATTGTGCTTGGTCGTTGTCCTCTTCGTAGTTCGTTCTTTGTGTTTCTTCTCTCTTCCTTCCACCTTTTTCACCTTTCTTTAAACCATTGTTGTTATTCTTTACATATTTGAATGTGCAGATCTTGTGATAATGAAGGCCCTGGGTTAATATTACTATTTCAGATAATGATCACCTTGTAAAAATAAATTGGGTTTATATAATAAATCAATGATATGAAGCTTCAAGTGCAATCTTTTTGTGTCCAATGATTGCAATGACACCTCATCTCATCTTTTGCTTTTTGTATAGTAGCCGTTGTCGTGGATTTAGCTTGGAAAAATGGCTTCTTTTTTAGCCTCTAAGCATGCTAATGATCTAGGCTTGAAACCAGAGTGCAAGAGATGTTTGAGATCTTTTGTAGCTTTGAAGGGACGATGCTTTACTTGATTCTTATCCAACCATGTGGGGTGGGAGAGAGGAGAGAGAGTATGAGTTGCAGAATTGGCTTGGCAACTAATACGAAAAGGATGTGAATGGTTTGGGTAGAGTGGGCAAAAGCCTAATGATTTTAGTTTATAGGGATTCTATAGTTTACCTGATTAATTTATTCAAGCATGAATTTTTTAACACTTTTTAAATTAAAAAAAAAATCATAAATTTTGAATATTTTAAGATATCATCCATAGTTCCATACTCTATTATTAGCATATTGACAGCTGAAACAATGTATTTTAATGTGATGAAATGTAATTAAAATCATATGAATCTTTATATTTTTGAGTCATGAACCTTCGCGTTTGTTCCGATCTAAGGGGGGCAATCAAGCTCTCTCTTCTTTATTACATGATCTACATAAGTCGTGTAGGTCATGCGGCGTAGGGCCACAAATGCCCTATAATCATTGTTCAATCACTCGACATATAATTTGTAAATTCTTATCGTTGAAAGGAGTCATGTCTTAGGATTGCAACGAGTTGCTCTTGGTTACAAGCAATTCATAAGTACTTAGGATCCGCCATTTGTAGTATCAGGACTTAGGATGCTTTCGATAAGAAGAATATTGTCATATTCTGGGTCGGAAAAGCGGTACACCCTAGCAATCAAAGAAAAATTGATGAAAAAATTCAAAATTTATTGTGCTCACAATGAAAAAATCATATACAAATAATATATATAGAAAAGTATAAAGATTTTATTATATTAATATACATCATAATAAGAGTATATCAATGAAATTGGAATAAAAATAATTAAAAAGGAAATTGAAAGTAAGAACTATAGAAATAAAACTGCCCAAACAACAAAGGAAATATAAATATACAACTATAAAATCTTAAATTTTCAAATGAGATCTTATTGTTGATAAGCTTGCTATTGTTTTGATGGTCCACCAAGTACTCAATTAAAACATACCATGAAAAGAGTTTACAATGAGTGAATTTGATAATTCAAACACAACAAATAACTACTATATATTAAAATATAATTGCAAAGTATTGGGGCATTGGATATGAATAATATAAAGAGCTAGAATAACTCTATAACGGTAGGTAATCAATGTCATCCTATAACAAGGTTACAATAATGCTACAATATGTAATGAATCTTATCACAAGTCAATTCTATTCTAACCAAGGCTTTTAAAATTGGATCGGACCGGCCGGTTACGGTTCGGTATACAACCGTGTTCGCAGAAAATCGGCTGCGGACTGCTCGAACCGGCGGTCCGACCGTCGAACCGGCGGTCCAACCGTCGAACCAGTTCTGGTTTGCTTTAATCGGCCTGTCCGTTAAAAAGGAAAACGGACGGCTAAGATGTCATCTAAGTGCGAGCGGAGGTATTCTGTATTCAAAGTAACGACGTGAAAAAAAAACCCCTATTCGACTATTCGTATCACCTGCTTGCTCGCGGCTCTGCCTTGGCATCATCTTCCTCGCCTCCGGTATCTTCTTCTCCGCATCCGGCATCTTCTTCTCCACTTCCGGTGTATTTTCTATTTCAAGAAGTAAAATCTCCTGCTTGCTCACGGCCCTCGCCCTCATTTTCTTCTCTCTGTCGCATTGGGGTCGCTAGGACGTGAATCTATCGCGGTGAGTATGCATTATCGGGTTTTGTGAGATTGAATGGCTGCAAATGGTTCAATGGTTGTATTATCGAGTTTTTCTACGTGTATTGTTTAGTTTTACTCAAAGTTTGAATGGTTGCATTTTCGGTTAAAAAAATTTTTTCGTAGAAGGGAGAAAACGATCAGAGTATGCATTTTGTGTGAATTAATATAAAATTGAAGCAGAAATGTAACATTTGTTATGCATACTCTGCTTAATTATACATGTTCTGTATACTCTTGATCTAGGGAAGCAAAGGCTTTCTTTCCTTCATCAAATTGGTTGATAATTTTGAAGCACGATATTCAGTCATTGCAAATGATGAATCTGAATTCACTTTTTTAACAAATAAAGATGCTCCAAGATATAAATTAGTACGTGTTGATCTCACTAAACCTGATGTGCTACAGTCGGCTTATGCTGTTAATGGAAACCAACGTTTAATCAGTTAAGTTGATGATGCTAATTTAGAGGTTGTAAGTTGATAATGAAATTTGAGTATATCATTTAATCAGTCAGGACATTGTAAGTTGATAATGAAATTTGAGTATATCATTTAAATGAAAGCAAAATTAATATCTTATTTTATACTTCTTATTTGTTGGTGAAGGTGACGTAGAGAATGAAGGAGTTGTAGGCGACATAATTGGGCTTGATCAATCGGATACATTTGAGTTTGAACATTTTGGTGAAGGGAGACCTGGAGACTCAACTTATGTGGATAGATTTAATGATGCTAATTTAGGAGATCTTTAATTTTCTTCTTGTAAAGTTATTGAAAGTTTGAAACTATTGAAATAAGAAAGTGAATATGTTTTTTTTTGTTATCCGTTGGTATAAAGTATTTTTGCATCTTTCTATGATTGATTGTGTGACTTGTGTCTTCAAGTAAAATATAGTATTATGTTTTTCTTATTTATTATATATATTGTTTTATTTTTTACACTTCAGATTATAACTTTGTTCAATTTTTGCTATATATTAATAAATAGTTGTGTCATTATTATAATTTTTAAATATAATAAATATTTATTACGTCATCTGGTTCGACCCCGGTCAAACCATCAAATCACTAACCCCTCCTTCTTCGGTTTCATTGACTGGTCCGGTTTGAAAAGCCTTGATTCTAACACGTCAATATGCATTTATATAAGTTATAATCATGCCTCCCAAGTAATGACTGATTAGTCCTGAGATATAATAAAAGGATTGAAATACTAAACCTATAATTATTACTCAACCACAATATAATCAACCACAACTATTATGAAACTCTAAATAATAAAAGCAGTTCAACAAAAATTTTATTTCAGCAAAATCTATATATATTAATCCAATTTTAGAAATTCTATACATCAAAATAATTAAACACTCGATTATAAAGATAGTACCTTTTCACTCAGTTATTGAGGAATGCAGTTTATAATTTTCTACTCGAGTCTTTACCTTTTCATGAAATATAAAAAATAATAGAAAGATCATAACAACCCTAGTAGACTTCTTTCACCAACTCATCAAAAACATCAATATCCAATTTAAAACATTAAATGTGAATATAAATTAAAAACACAATAATTTGTAAAGAATGAATGAAGTAATAGCAAAACATGATTTTATAGGGTTTTAGTTTATATACTTAATTTCAGATGCATCATAGAGAATCTATATACACCACAGAACTCTTTTCACAAGAGATTCATTTGCAGTTGCCTTTCATATTTAATTAGGATTCATATAAAAATTAAAAAAATGACTTACATTTAATTTAGAATATTATACTTAATTTCTTAAACCATTAGCATATGCAATGCGCATATGTCTTGATGTGTGCTTATAAATCCAATTTCATTTATGTCTCCCTTTAACCTCCCACACCTGCATATATCAAGTGGGGCCATAATTGAAATAAATAAGTACCACAACCTCCTACACCCTCTTTTAATAAGTGGGGCCAGAAGTCCTCACACATCCACACTAGGCAAATGGGGTCATAATATAACATATATGATCCTTGTAACATATGAGAGAGTGCACTTTTTTACATATTAGAACATATTTAATGCCATGTTATGAACAGTGAAAATGCAAATGCAACAATACTTGAATTATGATTTCAATGGAATACTCAGATAATGCATGAATTATCAGTAAAAAATCACATTACATGTATAACATTATATCTATTAAACTTTTCTTATTCAAATTTTAATTTCAGAGGGATATTCATATGAACATTTTAAAATTTTTATATAACTATTGCAAATGCTTGAAAAGCCTCGATCAGGTTATATACTCATAAATTAAGTAGGTAAAATCAACAGGCATAAAATTAATTTCATATAGTCAAAATATTTAGAATAAAATGTATAATGCTATATCAAAAGTTATACATTAAGAACTTCAAATAATACGAGAAAAATGTATTATATTCATGAAACCACTAGAATTGAAATTAGATATAGGAGTTCATAAGTCTACCTTGTGCTCTACATTATCATGAATATGCCTAATGGACAAATTCTGAGATTCGACTCCCAAATATTTTTTCTTTCATTCTCTCCTCCTCTCCTCCTCTCCCCTCTCCTCCTCTCTTCTTCAACAAAGGGATAGGGGTGAGGGCTATCAAAAATAGTTTTAGATATTTTAATATTTAAAAATGGCAACTTGGCCTGACAATATAGTGTACGACTCGGTGCCACAATCTTGACCCGAATCTTCTAGATTCTCCCAGAATCATTCAAACAGAGAGCTTGAAGCTGCGGCAATGCCACCCAACAACTTAGTGTATGCTTAATTAGTTTCCCCACTCGAGAATTAAAAGTAATAGCACTGACAATCCAGGCACGATAGCGCTCACATGAAAATTTTCATAACTATAATTTCACTTCTCCTTCCAAGTTTTGACTTATAGCTTTTTTAAACACTCTAGGACATATAATCACGCATTAAATCAAATTTAAATAAATATTGCATTTAATTAGCCTTAATTACATATATTTCTTGACATTGGGTATTACATCATCCCCTCCTTACAGAAAATATCATCATCGACATTTCAATACATGGTACAATTAGAATAGTTCATGATATAATTGCCTCATTTTCACTACTTTTTCTAGAATCGACTACAAGTAAATATCCCGATCTTCTCAATTTAGCTTGCTATCCTTTCCAAATATGCTCACTCCCTTCACTAGATTAACCTTAATATATACAAAATCATATATATGAAATTCCACAAACTTGTGCCTAAGGTCAATTTATTTTCTCTACATGTCCTGAGCTATTTCTAACATTTTCTTGATCGATCTATTTTTGTTTATAGCATTGTGCATCTGCTTATAACCTATCAACATTCTTTCTCCTACCTTAGTCCAATACAACTTAGCTCTACACCTTTTCGATACAAAGTTTTATAGGGAGTCTTACAAATACTTACCTGAATGTTGTTATTATAAGCAAACATACATGTATATAGTCTTCTCAGTTTTCAACCAAAATCCAAAACACATAGTCTAAAAAAATCTTCTAACACCTGAATTTCTCTCTCAAATTATCCATCTATCTAGGGGTTAAAAGTCATTCTAAAATTCAATCTCATTCCCAAACCTTTATAAACTCTCTTCCACAACTTTTGAGGTAAACCAACCATCAAGATAAAAAATGATAACCTTGAAAATTCCATGTAATATGATAATCTCCTTCACGTGAAAACTAAGCTAACTTATCTATAGAATATATTTACCTTATCGAAAAAAATGACCATACTTGATCAATCTACCCACAATCGCCTACAACATCTTGACCTTGCCTAAACCTGAGAAAACCTATAACAAAATTCATAGTGATCACCTCTCATTTCTATTTAAGAATTTACTATGGTTGCAATAATACACTAGGCCTCTAATGCTTAAATTTCATGATTTGATATGCTTCACACTTAAATAAACAAAATTTGTCACTTTTTGCTTCAACCCAGACCACTAGAATATATACTTAAGATTATAATATATCTTATTATTATATGGATAAATGATATACCTAGAATAACGGGCTTCATATAGAATATTCTTTCTTAGATCACCACTATCTAGGATATGCTACTTACCATTTTAAAAGATCACACCCTGATCATCTACTTGTAACTCATATCTCCTCTCAATCTGAATCAAATCTATCAACTGCACATATTCTTTATCTACTTACTGAGCTATTTTTTCTGTCATGCAATGAGGGTTGAACTCTAATTTGGGAAGTGATTCTAATTGACATATCAAATGAATGTACCCTCTCTAATTTGAATCTTTTCAATTCTCTAATCAATGCTTGCTTAAAAGTAATCAAAGAGGTGGTCACTCTTATTGACTTTCAGCTCAAAGTATTAGCAATGACATTCTTATATTCATCACAAGGTATATATTTGTGTCGATCAACATCTTGTTGATATACTCTGCAGGGCGGGTATAGCTAATTATAAGCCTGCTTCTTCTCCAATCCCCTCCAAATTCATATCAGATCCAACAGTTCCTGTGCATGTCTTACAGTTCGTGCTGCAGATGACTTCCACCATTTGGTTGGATCCCTTTAATACTTAACAATTACTCGCCCGAACATTGCTTATATAGTTAATAAACTATGTCAACAATTGCATAGTCCACATGAGGATGATTTTAAACTCCTAAAACATCTACTTCATTATATTAAAGGTACTCTCTTTTTTGGTTTACCTATTTCTGCTAGCACTCTTTGTTTGTATGCTTATTCAGATTCTGATTGGGCTGGCAATCCTCTCGATCATAAATCTACCACTGGATAATGTACATTTCTCGGCAGCAATCTCATTTCATGGCAGGTGAAGAAATAAAAAACTATAACTCGCTCATCTACCAAAGCAAAATACTATGCACTTGCTACTGCGGCTATCGCCATTATCTGGCTTCATTGGCTTCTTCAAGTGTTTTGAATTCCTCCCTCCACACCTACAGTTCTGCTCTGTGATAATATCTCATCTATTGCACTTGCAAACAATCCTATTTTTCACACTTGGACTAAACACATTGAAATCAATTTCCAATTTCCATTTTGTCCGTGAATGTATTAAGAACAAGGGGCTGACAATTTCACATGTGCATACAACTGATCGGCTAGCTGACTTTTTACTAAATCCTTGTCTATTCCTCGGTTTCAAGTTTTGTGAAACAAGCTTAATATTTCAGAAGCCAATGTTAGTTTGTGGGGAGGTGATAAAAAAAGTTAATGTATCTCTATCAATCCGTGCTTAACTTCACATGCCCACTACTCCTATGCAGCAAAGCACACCTTCTTAATTAAAAAAAATTGCTTAATCTTCGTTTGTTTGTAACCACTTTAATCTTCACCATTGGAGTCCTCTTCATGTATTTGCTTTTATATTGTTAGACGAAATGTAAGGAAGACGAGGGAATAGTAAATGAGAAAAGACATCTTCTAGCTTGCTACTCCTTTACTCTGTAAGCTCGCTGTTAGCATTAGGCTTTTTCAGTTGTATAAATAGGTCTTATTTATACACATTTGGGAGAGATTTTTGAAGTGAGAAATTCTATAATTTTAACGATCAACCGTCGACAATATCATAAAACACCACAATTGAAGATAGCGCCACATGATAAAAAAAATTTATGTTCCAATCTCAGGAGATGGGTGAGCCCTCAGGAAAAAAAAAATTTTTGAGGTCATTAGATAAAAACCAAATAATATTTTAGTACTTAAGAGCTTTAACCGGTATACATACAAATATATAACCAAGTATGCTTAATTTATTTTCTTTGTTTTATGCAAAAATTGTTGAAGGAGTAAGCCAAGAGTCGGCTTTCGTCCAAGAACAGGGAAGAGCGGAAGAAACAGAATAAAAGAGAAATAAAACTTTTCATTCAATTAACTGTTGGTTACAAGAGTATTTATAGAAAAATAAAATAAAGAAGGTACATGCTACAGCAGGTATTACACAAGGATTAAAAACTGATGACTGTCATGTAGCTGTGTAGCTGACAGCCCCCCTCAAACTCATGCTAGGGAGGTAGCGGTGAGTTTGCTGGAGAGAAGCTGAAATCTGTGGTTTGGCAATGCTTTAGTGAAGAGATCGGCTAGTTGATCTTCAGTGCATATATGATGAACTGAAACTTTGTTTTTCTTGATACAATCCCGGATGAAGTGACAGTCAACTTCGATGTGTTTCGTTCGGGCGTGGAATATGGGATTGTTAGCCAGTGCGATTGCGGAGGTGTTATCGCAAAAAACGGTGGTAGGTGCCGTTTGTGGTGTATGGAAATCTTCGAGCAGTTGACGAAGCCAAAGGATCTCGGTAGTCTCGGTGGCTAATGCCCTGTATTCGGCTTCGGTAGATGATCTGGCTATCGTGTTTTGTTTCTTTGCTTGCCATGAGATGATGGAGGTACCTAAGAAATTGCAATAGCCGGATATGGATTTTCTGTCTTGATTGTTGCTGGCCCAGTCGGCGTCGACGTATCCGATGAGGGTAAGGTTGGATCGGTTGAGGGGAATGCCGAGTGCAGAGGATCCCTGAATGTAGCGAAGTAGACGCTTTAACGCCTCCTGATGAATGTTGAGCGGGTTATGCATGTGCTGGCATAGCTGTTGGACGGCGAACTAAATATCTGGTCGGGTAAGTGTGAGGTATTGCAGAGCTCCGATAATTTGTCTGTACAGTTGAGGTTGAGCGTATGGTTCGTGAGACGTTGGTGTGATAGTAGTTTTGCACGAGATCGGTGTGGCTACCGGCTTTGCTGTATCCATTCCTGCCCGTTGAATAATAGTTTTGGCATATGCTTGCTGGTGAAGTATGAAGCCGTTCTTGGTTTTAGTGGTTTGAATGCCCAAGAACTGAGATAGGTTCCCTAGATTCCGCATCTGAAAAGAAGCATGGAGGTTAGAGAGTAATTTGTGTGTTTCGGTAGGAGAGTTACCTGTAAGTAGGATGTCGTCGACGTAGATGAGCATATACATGCGAGTGGTACCGGAATGAAATGTAAGCAGTAATGGATCGGAGGCACTGACGTTGAAGCCGTAGTCGATGAGATGATTTGAGAGGGTTGCATACCATTCCCGCGGTGATTGTTTCAACCCGTATAGAGCTTTCTTGAGCTTACAAACGTAATCAGGATGTGCCGAGTCTTGAAAGCCGGGAGGTTGCGACATGTAGACTGTGTCCGATAGCTTGCCATGCAAGAAGGCGTTGGAGACGTCTAATTGGTGAATCGGCCAGTTGTAATGCAATGCGATGTGAATGAGCACCCGAATTGTTGGCGTTTTTGCTACTGGGCTGAAAGTCTCATTATAATCTATTCCCTGTTCTTGATTAAACCCTTGGGCGACGAGACGTGCTTTGTATCGAGCAACCGAGCCGTCCGAGTTGTACTTTGTGCGGAAAGTCCATTTGGATCCTAGTATGTTCATTGAAGAGTTCGGTTGGACGAGATCCCATGTACCTTGAGTTTGCAGAGCCTGAAATTCTTGGGACATAGCGTTGCGCCAGTGTGCAGATTTGGAGGCTTGAATGTAGGTCTTAGGTTCGGATGGCTGGAGAAAGTGAGTGAGATCGAATATTTTCTTTGGTTTAGATGTTCCGGCTTTGAGTCTCGTGAGCATAGGATGAGATTGAGGTTTGGTGGGTTGTGACGTTTGTTGAAGTTCAATAGGATCGGGAGTGCTATGGTTTGAGATTGGTGAGTTATCTGTGTGTGTTTGGATCTGAGTGGTATGGGAGGTGTGGTTAGATGTCTCTGGCCGAGAGGCAGTGGAAGAGGTTGGAAAAGTAGGGAGGTGTGTGGATACACGGGAGATGGTAGAAGGTAGTTGGGTATTAGGTACAAGTAATAGAGGAGGTATGTTGTGAGACAGGCCCGAATGAGTGAGGTTCTTGGAGCTAGAGTCGGAGCAAGGGAATATGTTTTCAATGAATATAACGTTGCTGGAAATATATATTTTGTTAGTCTTTAGATCCAGACACTTATATCCTTTTTGATTTTGAGGGTAACCGATGAAGATGCAGGGATGAGAGATGGGAGAAAGTTTGTGAGTGGTGTATAGCTTAAGCCATGGGTAACATAGACAGCCGATTACCTTGAGGTTGTTGTAGTCAGGAATCTTGCCGTATAGAATCTCGTATGGAGATTTGTTATGTGTGTTAGGCGACGGCATGCGGTTGATGAGATGATTTGCCGCAAGTAGTATGTCCACCCAGAGATAGAGAGGTAGCGACGCTTGTAGGAGCAATGTTCTGGTGGTCTTGATTAAGTGCCTGTGTTTGCGCTCGGCGACTCCGTTCTGAGAAGGAGTATGCGGACAGGTTGCTTGATGAATGATTCTTGTGGTTTTGCAATAAGTATTGAAGTGGCGGTTAACGTATTCGCTGCCATTGTCTGAACGAATTATTTTAATTTTATGATTAAATTGTCGTTCAATAAGGTTTTGAAATTCAATGAATTTAGAGAAAACCTCAGATTTATTTATGATAGGATATAGCCATGTGAATTTTGAAAAATCATCAATAAAGGATACATAGTAGCGATATCCTTGAGCTGGAACCTTAGAAAAGGGTCCCCATACGTCGGAATGTATAACAGAAAATAGAGAAGTAGTTACAGAGTGGGAAGAAGAGGTAGGTAGACGATGGCTTTTAGCCATTTTGCATTGGTTACAAGATGAAGCACTGCTACCGAATTGAACTATGCTGTTCCTTTTGGAGATTGCAGCCAGCGTTTGCGATGACGGATGACCGAGACGCCGGTGCCATAAGTCTGGGATGTGTTGAACTGAAAGAAGAGCAAGATTGTCGCCGGTGTGTCCTGTTTGTTGTTTGAGCTGGAGTGGATAAAGTCCATTAATAGATGGACCCGTGAGATGACGGCGGTGGGTCTTCCGGTCCTTGATTTCGTAGCCGTGTGGATAGAAGGTGATGAAACAGTTGTTATCAGCGGTTAGTTGTTGGACGGATAAGAGATTGAATGATAAATTTGGAACTAAGTTTAGATGAGATAGTTTTAAATTACCGGATGGGGTGGGTAGAAGACCGTTGCCCGTATTTTTGATAGGAACTTGCTGTCTATTGCCAAGTGTTACTTGACTTGAGCCGTAGTAAGGTTGAGATTGCTGAATGTTAGTCGGATCGGAGGTGAGGTGTGTGGTGGCACCGCTGTCAAGAAACCATTCGGAGGGGTTTGATGAATTGGAAGAAGTGAACAAGGCGGTCGGTGGATCTGAATTATACTGCTCGTCATGGCGATGCCAACATTTGATGGCGGAGTGACCTGGCTTGCCGCAGATTTGGCAAGAAATAGCTGGTTTGCTTGGTTTAGTCCCTCTGTTATTTGGTTGAGTATAGGAAGATCTTGAGTTGGTTCGGCCTCTGTAATTTGAAGATCGGCCTCGTCCTCGGCCACGATTTGCGGTAAGCGCTGTTTGGTTGCCATTGATGCTGAGGGCGTGAAGTTCTTTCGTGGTTTCGTGGAGGAGATTGAGCTCCTCGCTGCATAAGAGGGTGTACAACTCGTCAAGGCTTACCGAGCGAAGATTAGTGCGGATGGCTATCTTAAATGCCTGGTATGTGGCAGGTAGCCCATTAAGGGTGTAATGGATCACGTCTTCAACTTCGACGGGAGCGCCGGCTGCGGCAAGAGCGTCGACCTTGGATTTAACATCGAGTAGGTACTGCGTCATTGATTTGTCTTTCATGTTGAGGTAGTGCAGTTCGTTCTTGAGCTGTGAGATTCTTGATCGCGTGGACGATTGGAGATGGCTGTCAAGAATCTTCCAAATTTCGCTGCAATGATCTGCGGAGAGGACGTAGGGGAGAATTGAAGGCGATATCACAGAATAAAGGGCGGCTGCTAGATTTTGATCTAGCAGAACCCAGGTAGAATGATTCGGATTAGTGGAATGGAATCCGTCTCCTGTGGAGGTGGATGAAGGCGGACAAGAAGTGGAGCCAGTCAAGAAACCTTCGAAGCTATTTGCCCTGAAGAGTTTGATGACTTGAGACCTCCATAGAGAGTTGTTGTTGGCTGTTAGTGGTTGGGAGATGACATTCTTGATGTTACTCATCAGAAATTTGAGAGAGGATGGGATTTGGGGAGATGAGAAGGTGCCTTCGGCGGTGGAGGATTCCGCCTGGGAAGAAGAAGAGTTGTCGGGAGTAGTCATTGTAGTAGAAGAGATGAGAGGGTAGGGATAGGTACCTAGACTTCTGATACCATGTTGAAGGAGTAAGCCAAGAGTTGGCTTTCGTCCAAGAACAGGGAAGAGCGGAAGAAACAGTATAAAAGAGAAATAAAACTTTTCATTCAATTAACTGTTGGTTACAAGAGTATTTATAGAAAAATAAAATAAAGAAGGTACATGCTACAGCGGGTATTACACAAGGATTAAAAATTGATGACTGTCATGTAGCTGTGTAGCTGACAAAAATAACTTAGAATTATTTATAAATTTTTCTCTCCCATATAAAAAAAGAAGTCAATAATAATTTACCCATTAAAATAAAATTATGTAAGAATATGTAAATATAATTTTCGTTAGAAAGAACTTAAATATCTTTATATTTATATTAAAATTAAAACTTATAAATAACATCATAAATAATAATAATCTTAATAAAACTTTAAAAATGTTAAATCCCATTTATGCAGAATATCATTACACCTAGGGGTGTCAATATTTGACACGACCCGAAAACCCGACCCGAACCCGACCCGAAAATTTCGGGTTAGGGTCAACCCGAACCCGAAACGGGTCGGGTTCGGGTTAAGCATTTCGACCCGTTTCAAAAATCGGGTCGGGTTCGGGTTAACCCTTTGACCCGAAATTGACCCGAAAGTGACCCGATTTTGACCCGAAAACCCGATTTCGACCCGTCAACCCGAGATTGACCCGATTTTGACCCGTTTTTGACCCGAAAAGAGGAGTTTGACCCGTTTTTGACCCGAAAATTAGCCATTTTCTTGTTGGAAACGGGTCATTCGGGTCGGGTCGGGTTGACCCGGACCCGAAGCGGGTCGGGTTCGGGTCAGGAAAACTGACCCGTTTTTAAAAACGGGTCGGGTTCGGGTTGACCCGAATAGTGCCGAGTCAGTTTCGGGTTCGACCCGAACCCGACCCGTGACCCGAAATTGACACCCCTAATTACACCCTTAAAGGGGTCAACACGGAGGACTTGCACTATTGATCGTCCTCATTTTTAAATTTTTAACTTTTCCATGTACAATGCTGTTCTTTTTTTCCCCACCGGTTGTTTCCTGCCACAAGTCCTCAAATAGCTGAACGGTATAGTTTTTGGTCGAATTTGTCGGTGGGCTTTCCTCTTCAGTAGGGGTGTCAATTTCGGGTCACGGGTCGGGTTCGGGTTGAACCCGAAAATGATTAGGCACAATTCGGGTCAACCCAAACCGACCTGTTTTTACAAACGGGTCGATTTTTTTGAACCCGAACCTGACCCGCTTCGGGTTCTGGTCAACCCGACCCGACCCGGGGACACGGCAAGCCCGTGAGCAGATTCGCGGCAGCGGCGTTCGACGGCTTCGGCGGTACTTCAGCCGGCATCCGGAGGCAACAGAACGCTACAGCGATCATGCGCGACGCGACAGCGGGGCCAACTGCTGGCCAGATGCAACGCGAAGGCGGCGGGCAAAGCAACGCGGGATGCGACGCGGTCACGCGAGCGGGCAGCGGATCAGCCGGGCAGCGCAGCCGGGGGCAAGGCAGCTCGGTCACGCGTTGGGGCATGCGGGTCAGCGGAGCTCAGCGGCAGGCAGCTCGGTCACGCGGGGGCAGCTCGGTCATCGGGTCAATCTGTGTTATTTTCTGGTTTCCGGGTTAACCCGAACCCAACCCGATTTTTGAAACGGGTAGAAAATTCTAACCCGAACCAGACCCAGACCCGTTTTGGGGTCGGGTTGACCCGGACCCGAGATTTCCATGTCAGGTTCAAGTCGGATCGGGTGGTGTCAAATATTGACAATACTCTTAAGGTATAAAATAGTTCCCCACTATAGTTCTCTTTACCGGTCGCCGCGTGGCCTATTTTGTCTAAGCCCCACGTGGCAAGCTCTCTGTTGGTGCGGGTTGTGGTGAAGTGCCTTTGCATTTCTCCGGTAACGCCAAAATACATTCAAATTTTGTAATTCCAACGGTCGGATGACCTGCCATGCACTCCACGACGTCCGTCTGATCCCCCACCTTGCGCTTCGCTTTACCCAGCCATCGAACTGCGAGAAAAGGACGAAAATATAAACAAACAAGCACAAGCATTTCGAGACTTCGATTCAAGAAACATAGCTCTCTGCGATTTTGAATCAAAATATTTTTGAATTGAAGCTGGAAGAGAAGAGACAGAGGGAGCGAGAAAGAAATGTAAGACTGAATCGACTGCTTCGCTTCTGTTCGATACATTCGTTTTTTTAACCTGTTCTTTAATTTCCACCTCTTATCATATTGTGGGTTCAAAGCTCATAATACTCGCTTCTTTTCTTATTGCAGACCTTTTTCCATTAATGCATGAGAGCATTATTATCTCTGCATCTTCCGGTTCTAACAAAGTCCGAAGCTTGGTCTCTTGCAGCACTCTTCGCCGCCGCAGTTCTTCTGCTCCTCTTCAGACCCAGAAAAACAGAGCTCGAGGGAGGAGCCGCTGGAACGCCGAGTCGCCCCGAGGCCTTTTTTTCCGGTCACGCTTCTAGCTCAAGCGAAGAGATATCGAAAGGTACTTATCGAACACCTTCACTTTTACTTTTGATTTTTCTAGTTTTTAGAATCTGCCTTAGAACCCACTCGTCTTTCCTCTGGCCTTTTGTTCTCTCTTCGAAGCCAAGCTTCCTCTTTTCGTCTCTATCGTATTGATTTCTGGGGCCGGCAAGTATTTCTACCGGTGGGGAAACCGGCGGCGAAACGGCGAGGTTGTCAATATCATTTCACTTACTTTCGAGCACGATCTCTTCACTCGTACACCTTGCGCTAGGTCTGAAACTTAAGCCACGAGGGCATTAGCAAAATGATCAGGAAATTAATCTGAATAATTATTTCGTGGGACTTCCTTGTTTTGGGTCTGACAGAGAAAGTTACTAGCTTTCTGTTGTTTATTTGAAATGATTTTTTTAGCAGTACTTCTCCCAAAAAAAATTTTTTTTTCCAAATAAAAGAATCAAATCAGACTTAATTTTCCATTATTACTCCTCTGAGTTTCGTAATAAATTCGCATGCATCTACAGCACATTGATGAGAAAACCAACACCAATAGAGTTAAAGCTTAGTGATATTGTTAGAGTAATTGAAGAGGAAGAACGTGCACAGTGAGGAGAGGGAACGCAGATTAGAAGAAACAGAATGAAATTATCTTGTTCCATTGGAAACTAATTACAGATGTATTTATAAGCTTTGAGCTGTAGTGAATACAATTAGTTGATGTGGGATATATCTACATTGCTATGCTTACATTCCCCCTCAAAGTGATCATCCGATGTTCGGATGGTCAATTTGGAACGGAGATAGTCGAATCGCGAACTTGAGAACGGTTTGGTGAGTATGTCGGCTATCTGTTCTTGAGAGGAAATGTGTTGAATGCTGATGTTGCCCGAGTGTAGATGCTGGCGGATAAATTGAAAATCAATCTCTATGTGTTTAGTGCGGGCATGAAAAACGGAGTTCTTGGCGATGGCTATGGCTGAAATGCTATCACAGTGGATGACGGTTGGGGAATGTTGTCGCAGTTGTAATTCGTCTGCTAGTCTCCGAATCCATAGGATGTCCGATGTCGCTGCGGAGAGCGCGCGATACTCAGCTTCGGTCGACGACTTGGCGACGGTAATCTGCTTCTTCACCGACCAAGAGAGAAGGTTAGGTCCCATGAAAGTGCAGAATCCGGAGATAGACTTGCGATCGACAATGTCGGAGGCCCAGTCTGCATCTGTAAATGTGTGAAGAGCGGTGTCGCCAGGGATGATCGGAAGCCCGTGAGTGAGAGTCCCTTTTATGTAGCGTAGAATCCGTTTAAGATTCTGAAAGTCATGATCTGTCGGAGACTGCATGTGTTGGCATACTTGATTGGTGGCGAAGGCGATATCTGGACGAGTAATGGATAGGTATTGTAGGGAGCCGGCCAGACGTCGGTATAGATATGCGTCTGAGAAAGGATTGCTGTTGATTGCCGCATGCTTGGAAGCCGGAGTTATGGGAGTAGGTGCAGCTTTGCAGTTTGCCATACCCGCTTCTTGAAGAAGTTTAGACGCGTAATGTCCCTGAGTGAGAAAGAAACCTGCGGTGTTTCGGTTGATCTGTATCCCGAGAAATAAGGAAATCTGATCGAACTGTTTGATGGCGAATTGAGATTTGAGATCCTGAAGCAGTTTGGGAATGTGAGTTGGATTGTTCCCTGTTACAAGAATATCGTCAACATAAATCAGAAAGTAGATTTGAACATTGTTTTTATTGTAAATTAACAGGGATGGATCGGAACGACTAAACCCAAATCCGCATTGTTGAAGGAAGGATGTAAGCTTGTGAAACCATTGACGAGGCGCCTGTTTGAGACCGTAGAGCGACTTGTGAAGCTTGCAAACAGCATTGGGTTGAGTTGGATCTTCAAAGCCGGGGGGTTGTTTGATATAGATTTCTTCAGAGATTTCTCCGTGAAGAAAAGCGTTGGATACGTCGAGTTGTAGGACCTTCCAGTTTCGGTTGACAGCCAGTGTTAGAAGAAGGCGAATGCTGACCATCTTGGCGACAGGACTAAACGTTTCTGTGTAGTGTTCGCCGAACTTTTGTGCACATCCGAGAGCTACTAGTCTTGCTTTGTAGCGGTCGACTTGGCCGTTTGGTAAAAACTTGATCTTGTAGGTCCATTTACTACCAATGATTTGCTTGTTCGGAGGGGCTTGTACTAATGACCAAGTTCGCTGTTGGAGAAGAGCCTGATATTCCTTGGTCATGGCCTCTCTCCAATATGGATATTGAAGAGCTTGTTTAAGTGTTGCGGGTGTCTCGGTAGGACCTGGAGAGGTAATGAGAGAAATAAATTTCTTAGGTTTGGTGATACCCGATTTTGAGCGAGTTTGCATAGGATGAGACGTTGTGACCGAGTCCAGTGTGGGTGCTGATCTGGTGGAGGACACGGATTGCTGCGGGTGAAGCTCATGTTCTGTGAGTTGCGGCTAAGTTGAGTTGTTGACTGGAGAAACATTGTTTGAGTAATGATGTTGATGGTGTAAAGTAGAGGAGGAATAGGATTGTCTGATTGTTGTGTTTGTCCGTTGTCCGCGGCCGCCGAGGATCTGAGAGGAAAAACAGATTCGTGAAAGACTACATGTCTTGATATATATGTTTTATTGTTGGATAAATTTAGACACTTGTAGCCTTTGTGCTGGGAGGAATATCCGAGAAACACGCATGATTGAGATATCGTTTCCAGTTTGTTCGAGGTATAGGGTGTCACGACCCGATTCGACGGGGACGGATCCCGCCCAAACCGGATCGCGACCAGCCTAAACAAACTAACCAGGATCTGGTTTGGGAATTGGTTTCGGAACTGAATCTTCCAAATAATTCTCAAAACGGCCACACAAACGCAGAACAACAGAGCTACTATAAATCACCAAATACAGCGGAACAAAATATCTATCTTGTCTTTTCCTCAAATACAATCATCTACAAATACAGTGCATGGCTTTTGAACAGAAAGAAAGACAGAACAGAAAAGCCATGACTGTACAAAAATCAAAAGGTACAACAAATACCTATACGAATCAGACTCAGAAATCTACTCCTGGACTTCCTTCCCTTTCCCAGAACCTGAAAACCACCAGAAAACAAGAGTGAGCTCAACAGCTCAGCAAAGCAACAAACCTCCAATCAAAACTTTCAGAATTCAAAACCAAACTCATCAGACAGAAATCAGATCAGAAATCGGAATAGAATCGTACAGATTGTCAAACCGGACATATCAGAAAGAAATAGAATAGAATCAGAACAGATACGGACAGATATCAAATCAGAATCAGAGTCGTACGGATTCAGAGTACAAACAGAACATAATAAATCAACAGAGTCAGAATTATACAGAGTTGTACGGAACAGAAATCGTATCAGAAACAGGACAGAATCAGACATATCACATTAACAAAATCAGAAATCAGAATTGCTTACCGAACAGATACTGAATTCGAAATCATATCAAATTAGATATCAGACAGATCAAATCATATCGTACGGAACTTATTATCGCTTACAGAACGGATACAGAAAGCAGAGTCAGATCAAATTAGATATCAGATATCAGATATATATTTAATTAGCTAAATTCCCTGACACTGACTGAATCTCTTTGGATTCAGGCCCCTTATAACTCCCTTTGTGCTCACGGCACCAGAACAGATGTGCTTACAGCACCAGAACAGATTTCATCGGATCCGGAACAGAACAGATATCAGATTTTCAGATTTGAGCTCATTTCAGATTTCCCTGACACTTACTGAATCTCATAGGATCCAGGCCCCTTATAACTCCCTTTTTATAGCACATACAGATAGCATTTCAATTCAGAAGAAATCCGGGCAAATCAGAAATCAGACAAAAAAATCGGGCAGCACAACGGCAGTAGACGGAATTTACACAAAATTTCCTGCAAAGAAAATTTACCAAATTCGCACAGAACGTAGATAATCATATTCCAGAACATTTATTCTACTGCACAGAGAATTTACGGATTCACAGAAAAATGTAATCAACTGAAAACGCTGCCGAATCAAAAATACCCGGACAAAAATCTTCGGAAAATAACCAAAAACTGCACACTCGGCACTTCAACAATATACAGAAAGTTACGCGATAAAAACTGAATCAATCAAAAGTTACGGACGAAAATCGGTAACGGAAACGAAATCCGGACAGAAAATACCGCCAAACTCGACGGTTCTGAAAATTGAGAAAGGCGGAATGTGCCTTACCTTGCGTACAGCAAAATCCTCAACAGTCTCTACGAACGAAAACGGACCCGCGGCTTCCCGAAATCAACTTTTCCTTTTTCTCTTTTTCTTCCTCTCTCCTCGGATCAAAATCTGATATTTTATAAAATTTTTCTCTCTCCTCAAAATATCTCATTTCCCTTAAGAAATGCTCAGATCGTCCTGGACGATCGCACTTCGTCCCGGACGATGTGTGCTCTGGAAAATCCTCGTCCAGACGAAATTTTCATCATCGTCCCCGGCGACAGGTCCTCGGGAGAATTTTCGTCTAGACGATCCAAATTTTCGTCCCGACGAATCATACAACCAAAACTGATTTTCTGCACAACCTGTACCGATCGTCCCGGACGATCCAACTTCGTCCCGGACGAACCTGGAGCAGAACTGATATTACAATCTCCCCAACTTAAAAAAAATGTCGTCCTCGACATTATCCAATCCAACCTCAGTCAAAACAAGTACGGGTACGACTGTCTCATGTCAGACTCCTTCTCCCAAGTGGCTTCCCGTGCAGTACGGTGCTTCCACTGGACTTTAACCATCGGAATCTGTTTACTTCGTAGTTTTCGGACGTCGTATGCCAAAATCAACTCTGGCTCTTCCTTGTATGCCAGATTCTCCTGAATCTCAACCTCATCAGCAGATACCTTCTTACCAGAGTCTGATACCCACTTCCTCAAAGTGGATACATGAAACACATTATGCACGTCGGGCATCGAATCAGAAAGCAAAAGTCTGTAAGCAGCTTTCCCAATCCTTTCTAAAATTTCAAAAGGTCCAACATACCTTGGACTAAGCTTGCTTACCTGACCAAATCTGCTCACACCTTTCATCGGGCTGACTTTGACATACACAAAGTCACCGACTTGAAACTCAACGAACCTGTGCTTCTGATTGTAATACTTCTGTTGACGGTCCTGAGCTGCTTTCAATCTTTCTTTAATCAAATTAATTTTCTGAACAGTTTCATCAGCAAAAGTGGCACCCAAAGTCTGTCTATCTCCGACCTCCGTCAGAGTCAAAGGAGTCCGGCACTTCCTGTCATACAAAGCCTCGTACGGTGTCATACCAATACTGGATTGGAAGCTATTGTTGTAAGCAAACTCAATCAAAGGGATATGATCTTCCCAGCTTCCTCCAAAATCTAAAACACAAAGTCTCAATAGATCTTCCAATACCTGAATGGTCCTCTCAGACTGTCCATCAGTCTGAGGATGAAAAGCTGTACTGAAATGCAGTTTAGTACCCAAGCCTTGCTGAATGCCCTTCCAAAGTCTGGAAGTAAAACGTCCGTCTCGATCAGATACAATCACGCGAGGCACACCGTGCAATCTGATAATCTCCTTAACATAAACCTGTGCCAAGCGCTCTACTGAATCAGTCTGTCTGATCGGAAGAAAATGGGCTGACTTCGTCAATCGATCTACGACTACCCAGATGGCATCGTGTCCTTGCCGTGATCGAGGAAAACCCATCGCAAAATCCATTGTCACCTCCTCCCACTTCCACTCAGGGATAGGTAACGACTGCAACAGTCCACCTGGTCGCTGATGCTCTGCCTTCACCAACTGACAGGCCTCGCATCTCGACACAAACTCCGCCACATCCTTCTTCATCCCAGGCCACCAAAATAATAGCTTCATATCAGCATACATCTTACCACTGCCTGGATGAATAGTATAGCCAGAATGATGAGATTCATACAGAATCTCCTGCCTCAAATCTCCAAATACAGGTACCCATAACCTGTTCTTGCAGAAAATAGCACCAGAATCAGAAATTCAAAGTTCAGGAGTCTTACCAGATCCAATCTGAGCAATCAACTTCGAATAATCAGAATCTGACTTCTGGGCTTCTTGAATCCTTGTCTCCAAATTAGACTGAATACTCATCTGAGCCAAATCCAACCCATTGGAGAGAATCACCTCCAACTGCAAGCGTTCCATATCTCGAATCAGAAAGTCATCGGAAGTAAGCTGAATACCTGATAATCCAGAAGACTTCCTGCTCAAAGCGTCCGCTACCACATTAGCCTTCCCAGGCTGGTACTGAATAGTCAGATCATAGTCCTTGATTAACTCGAGCCACCTTCTCTGTCTCAGGTTCAGATCCTTCTGAGTAAAAATATACTTCAGGCTCTTATGATCAGTAAAGATCTCACAACTGACGCCATACAGATAATGACGCCAAATCTTCAAAGCAAATACTACAGCAGCTAACTCCAGATCGTGCGTCGGGTAATTCTTCTCATGTGGCTTTAACTGTCTAGAAGCATAAGCAATTACCTGACCACGCTGCATCAGAACACATCCCAGTCCTTTCAGTGAAGCATCACTGAAGACCTGAAAACCTTCCGTACCTGACGGAAGTGCTAACACTGGAGCTGAAGTCAAACAGTTCTTCAATTTCTGAAAACTAGCTTCACACTCCGGTGTCCAAACAAAAGCTACTGACTTCTGCGTCAGTCTCGTCAGAGGCGTCGAAATCTGTGAAAATCCCTTCACAAATTTCCTATAATACCCGGCCATGCCCAAGAAACTACGTACCTCAAATACCGTAGTCGGCCTTGGCCAATCAGCAACCGCCTGAATCTTCTGGGGATCAACAGAAATGCCTTCTCCGCTAATCACATGCCCCAGAAAAGAAATACTCTTCAGCCAGAATTCACACTTGGAGAACTTGGCATACAGCTGATGCCGCCTCAAGGTCTCCAACACAATGCTCAAATGTCTGGCATGCTCATCCTCAGAAGCAGAATACACCAAAATATCATCAATAAAGACGATCACGAACTGATCCAGAAACTCCCTGAATACTCGGTTCATCAGATCCATGAAAATAGCAGGCGCATTGGTTACCCCAAAAGGCATAACTAAAAACTCGTAGTGCCCGTACCGAGTACTGAAAGCAGTCTTCACCACATCAGATTCCTTCACCTTCACCTGATAGTATCCGGATCGCAAATCAATCTTCGAAAATACTGAAGATCCGGAAAGCTGATCAAACAAGTCGTCGATCTGAGGCAAAGGATACTTATTCTTGATAGTGACCTTGTTCAAATCTCTGTAATCAACACACATACGGAGTGTCCCGTCCTTCTTCTTTACGAACAAAACAGGTGCTCCCCAAGGCGAAACACTAGGACGGACAAAACCTCTGTCTACTAGCTCCTGAAGCTGAACTTTCAACTCAGAAAGTTCTTTCGGTGCCATTCTGTACGAAGCTTTTGATATAGGAGCTGTACCCGGAAAAACATCGATAGAGAACTCCACCTCTCTATCCGGAGGTAAACCAACCAACTCCTCAGGAAAAACATCGATAAACTCCCGTACCACTGGGATCTCAGAAACAGAACCAACCTCCAGGTTCAGATCCCGCACCGAAGCCAAAAACACTGGGTAACCCTTCTTCCACATTTTGCTCACCTCCAACGCAGAAATCAGACTGGAGAGAACACCTCGTAATCCCTGAAATACAACTCTCTCTCCAGCCACAAGCAAACTCACTTGCTTCTTCAGACAATCAATCTGAGCCTCATACAGACTCAGCCAATCCATGCCCAAAATCACGTCATAAGAAGAAATCGGTAACAAAATCAGGCTTGACTTCCACTTCTTGCCAGCAATGTCAATCTCACAAAAACAAAACTTGCGGGCAATCAAATTACTTCCAGCCGGTAAAATCACAGAAAGAGAAATCGGCAACAAAACAGAATCCAAACGCAAAAGCTCAAAACAGCGCTCGGACAGAAAAGAGTGACTAGCTCCAGAGTCAAACAAAATACGACAGGGCTGATCAGAAATATAAATCGTACCTGTCACAACATCCGGAGCATCACGAGCCTCCTGCTGACTCAGGCTGTAAACTCGTGGCTGAACTGGAGCAGGAGCTGAAGCAACAGAACTACTCTGCTCCCTCTGAACCGTAGGTGGTCTCCGTGGTCCAGAACTAGTACTACCACCTCTTCCAGAAAATCCCTCAGGGCGAGGAGGAACAGTCCTCGGTCTTCCTGCTGCAGAACCGGTAGGTCTAACAGAGCCCTCAGGTCGGAACTCAGAACGTCGATCAAATCCAGCCTGTGGACACTCTACAATCCTATGTCCAGGCTGACCACATCTGAAACACAGACCAGCCATCCTATAGCACTGGCCATGATGTCGCCGTCCACAACTCTGGCACACAGGTGCCCCACTGACAGATCCTGAACTCGTCGTACTGGTAGCAGTACCAGACGATTCTCCACTCCTCCTGGAGTCAGATCTGTTGACTCCGGATCCAGAACCAGTCACAAATCTCCTCTTCCCAGAGGAACCACTGCCAGAAGCCTCACCGCCAAATCTCTTCCTACTCGCAGTCCACCGCTGCTGAGTAGCCATCAGATCATTCTCAATCAGACGAGCTCGCTCCACAAGCTCAGCGAAATCAGAAATGTGAAAAGGCACCAGGGGCTGCCTCAAACTATCTCGCAATCCCCTCAGAAATCTGTAGCACCTCTCAGCAGAAGTGCTCACTAGCTGCGGAGCATACCTGGCTAGTGCAGTAAACTCAGCCTCGTACTGCATCACCGTCTTGCTCCCCTGAACCAGTCTCAGAAAACTCTCCTGCATCTGCTGTCGTGCAGAAGGGGGGACAAACCAGTCTCGAAATACCTCAGTGAACTCGTCCCAAGTGATCAAAGAGTTCAGCCTACCCTGAAATCTGGCCGCCTGCTGGCCTTCCCACCAGTGCTCAGCCTCTCCATCCAACAGAAAAACTGCCAACGGAACTTTCCTATCCGCTGGACACTGCATCCCATCAAAAGTCTTTTCCAATCTCCTCAGCCACTCCTCGGCTGCTTTGGGCTCAACAGCGCCCTCAAATCTCGGAGGTTTCAACCTCAAAAATAACTGTAAATGTCTATCAATATCCTCTGATCTGACAGTAACAGCTCTGCTCTGAGTCTCGCTCATCATCTGAGCAACAAGTGTAGCAAACTGAGCAAGTGTATCAGCACCGGCCACTGGGGCTGTACTCCCCACTGGTGCTGCCTGACTGGCACTCTGCCCGTCTGTCATGTCTGGGTCTGGCTGATCCATACAGAAAAATCCAGAAAATCCAGAAAACTATCACAAAAACAACACGAAAACAACACAATAAAAAGCCAAACGACCCAAAACTACCCCCAGACAGACTCACTGATCACTTCCTATAACTCTGTCTTACAATCCAACCAGTTTCCAAACCAATGCTCTGATACCACTCAAAAGGCTTTGTCACGACCCGATTCGACGGGGACGGATCCCGCCCAAACCGGATCGCGACCAGCCTAAACAAACTAACCAGGATCTGGTTTGGGAATTGGTTTCGGAACTGAATCTTCCAAATAATTCTCAAAACGGCCACACAAACGCAGAACAACAGAGCTACTATAAATCACCAAATACAGCGGAACAAAACATCTATCTTGTCTTTTCCTCAAATACAATCATCTACAAATACAGTGCATGGCTTTTGAACAGAAAGAAAGACAGAACAGAAAAGCCATGACTGTACAAAAATCAAAAGGTACAACAAATACCTATACGAATCAGACTCAGAAATCTACTCCTGGACTTCCTTCCCTTTCCCAGAACCTGAAAACCACCAGAAAACAAGAGTGAGCTCAACAGCTCAGCAAAGCAACAAACCTCCAATCAAAACTTTCAGAATTCAAAACCAAACTCATCAGACAGAAATCAGATCAGAAATCGGAATAGAATCGTACAGATTGTCAAACCGGACATATCAGAAAGAAACAGAATAGAATCAGAACAGATACGGACAGATATCAAATCAGAATCAGAGTCGTACGGATTCAGAGTACAAACAGAACATAATAAATCAACAGAGTCAGAATTATACAGAGTTGTACGGAACAGAAATCGTATCAGAAACAGGACAGAATCAGACATATCACATTAACAAAATCAGAAATCAGAATTGCTTACCGAACAGATACTGAATTCGAAATCATATCAAATTAGATATCAGACAGATCAAATCATATCGTACGAAACTTATTATCGCTTACAGAACGGATACAGAAAGCAGAGTCAGATCAAATTAGATATCAGATATCAGATATATATTTAATTAGCTAAATTCCCTGACACTGACTGAATCTCTTTGGATTCAGGCCCCTTATAACTCCCTTTGTGCTCACGGCACCAGAACAGATGTGCTTACAGCACCAGAACAGATTTCATCGGATCCGGAACAGAACAGATATCAGATTTTCAGATTTGAGCTCATTTCAGATTTCCCTGACACTTACTGAATCTCATAGGATCCAGGCCCCTTATAACTCCCTTTTTATAGCACATACAGATAGCATTTCAATTCAGAAGAAATCCGGGCAAATCAGAAATCAGACAAAAAAATCGGGCAGCACAACGGCAGTAGACGGAATTTACACAAAATTTCCTGCAAAGAAAATTTACCAAATTCGCACAGAACGTAGATAATCATATTCCAGAACATTTATTCTACTGCACAGAGAATTTACGGATTCACAGAAAAATGTAATCAACTGAAAATGCTGCCGAATCAAAAATACCCGGACAAAAATCTTCGGAAAATAACCAAAAACTGCACACTCGGCACTTCAACAATATACAGAAAGTTACGCGGTAAAAACTGAATCAATCAAAAGTTACGGACGAAAATCGGTAACGGAAACGAAATCCGGACAGAAAATACCGCCAAACTCGACGGTTCTGAAAATTGAGAAAGGCGGAATGTGCCTTACCTTGCGTACAGCAAAATCCTCAACAGTCTCTACGAACGAAAACGGACCCGCGGCTTCCCGAAATCAACTTTTCCTTTTTCTCTTTTTCTTCCTCTCTCCTCGGATCAAAATCTGATATTTTATAAAATTTTTCTCTCTCCTCAAAATATCTCATTTCCCTTAAGAAATGCTCAGATCGTCCTGGACGATCGCACTTCGTCCCGGACGATGTGTGCTCTGGAAAATCCTCGTCCAGACGAAATTTTCATCATCGTCCCCGGCGACAGGTCCTCGGGAGAATTTTCGTCCAGACGATCCAAATTTTCGTCCCGACGAATCATACAACCAAAACTGATTTTCTGCACAACCTGTACCGATCGTCCCGGACGATCCAACTTCGTCCCGGACGAACCTGGAGCAGAACTGATATTACATAGGGTTGGAGCCACGGGTAGCAAAGGCACCCGAAAGTTCTTAGATGGTCGTAATCTGGCAGTTTGTTGTAGAGTTTGTGATACGGGGACTGAAGATGGAGCGCCTTGGAAGGTAGGCGATTGATTAAGTAGTTAGCCGTTGAAACGGCATCGGTCCAGAAAGTATTCGAGAGACCGGCTGCGTGAAGTAATGTGCGGGTGAGGTCCAGTAAATGGCGGTGCTTGCGTTCGGCTAAGCCATTTTGTTCCGGTGTGTGAGGGCGGCTTAACTGGTGGATAATGCCGAGTTTTGTGAGGAAATCTTTAAATTCATTGCTTGTGAATTCTCCGCTGCCATCGGAACGAAACACCTTTGGAGTGACTGAGAACTGAGTTTGAATCATAGCTAAAAGGTTTTTAAAACAGTTAAAAGTGTCGCTCTTGTTATGCATGAAATAAATCCAGCTAAAGCGAGTAAAAGCGTCAATAAAGATAACGTAAAACCGAAACGTATTAGAAGAAGAAGACATAGGTCCCCAAACATCCGAGTGAATAAGTTCAAAAGGATGCGAGGTTACAGATTTGCTTTTAGAGAATTTTAATTTGTGGCTTTTCGCCATGCTACATGATTGACAATTAAAATCTGATGAAATGTGAGGAATGCTGGTTGTGCTAGATCCGATGTTATTCAGAATCTTGTTATTCGGATGACCGAGTCGAGCATGCCATATCGCCGGAGATGTGAACCTCGTGTGAAAAGCTTGCTGGCCGGTGTCCGGTTCTACCTGAAGTTGGTAAATGCCGTTATGCAGGTGACCACGAAGAAGGAGCTGTTGATCCTGAACATCCTTAATTTCAAAGCTGTTAGAATCAAAGGTGATCGAGACCGAATTGTCTCGAGTTAACTTAGATACAGAGAGTAAGTTGTGAGTCAAATCGGGAACATGAAGAAGATGACAGAGACGAAGCTTACGAGGTGTATTTGGTAGAGGGAGCAAACCTTGACCAAAATGTTGTATCGGAATGGTGGATCCGCTGGCTGTCGAGACAGAGTCTTGCCCATTATAGATCGAGGGGTTTTGAATAGAGGTGTTATCGGCCGTCATATGACTGGATGCGCCCGAGTTCAGTACCCAGTTTTGTGTCAATTCTTGATTTGGTTGAGCAAGAAGAGCACGCGGGGTAGAGGAATTCGGCGGGGTGTAGTTGAGATTAGTTCGGTGCCAGCAGTTGAAGGCGGAGTGACCGACCTTGGTACAAATTTGGCAGATAGGTCGAGAGCCAGAGGAGTTCTGCTGAGTGTTGGATTGATCGGATCCAGAAGAGTTTCTGTTCGAGTTTGGTCTAGGCTTGTAGTTCCTTTTCATGTTCTTGGATCGATTTTGGTTGGAGTTGGAGACGTAGAGAGCGGCGGGAACCTTATTCTGATCTTTCTTGGATTCTTGAGTGATGTGAATTTCTTCACTGCAGAGGAGCGAGTAAAGAGCGTCAAGATCGGCCGGAAGAGGAGACGACCAAATGTAAGTCTTGATGGAGTTGTACAGGCCGGTAGACCGTTTAAGGTGTGAAGGATAATATCTTCCGGATCGACGGAGCTGCCGGATGCTGCGATAGTGTCAACTATGTTCTTGATGTTGCCGAGGTATTGCTGCATCGTGGAGGTATTCATTTGAACGTTATGCAATTCGTTCTTGAGTTGTATGATGCGCGAGCGACTCGAGGATTGAAGTCATTTTTCCAAGGCATTCCAGACTTCGTGAGCCGTGGAGTAGGTGATGACATACGGAAGGATTGCAGGCGAAATCGTCGAGAATAAAGCCGAAACGATGTTGCTGTCAATGAGACGCCATTGAGCGTGCTCGACTGAGTTTTGATCTGGCGGAGGGGTGGTGGTGCCGGAGAGGTGAGCAGCGTACCCGTTAGCCGAGATATGCTGAAAAATTTGCGATCGCCATAGAGCGTAATTGTCGGAGGTGAGTGTGTAAGGAAGCAGGTTCTTGATGTTTGAGATGATGAATTTGAGCGTTGACGGAAGAACAAGTTCTGCGGTGGCTGTGGTGTTCGCCATTGTGGATGCGGGGGGAAGAGATGATGAAGAATCTTGATCCCCCATCTAGCTTCTTGATACCATGTTAGAGTAATTGAAGAGGAAGAACGTGCACAGTGAGGAGAGGGAACGCAGATTAGAAGAAACAGAATGAAATTATCTTGTTCCATTGGAAACTAATTACAGATGTATTTATAAGCTTTGAGCTGTAGTGAATACAATTAGTTGATGTGGGATATATCTACATTGCTATGCTTACAGATATCTCCCATAAACAATTTTGTTAATGAAGACCTTAACTTTTTTTAATTTCGTTGACTAATGTCATTTTTCGTTGATCACGATGATTTGGGCTAGTTGGTAGAGAAAAAAAAACACACTGTTATGTAGATTCATTTCCAAATAATATAATGGATGCAGATGATGCAGTTATATATGTGTTCCCTTTCAATACATTTTGAATGGTTAGAGTTGTCTTTTTTTTTTTAGATCTCCCTACTATTGAATGTTGAAATATATGTGGAAATAGAGAGACAATTTATCCATGTTGAAATCAAAAGTAGCTCATAAGAGATGACATTTTTATGTGAAAATCTGAAATGGAAAAAAGTACAGGGGTTAAATCAGTTAAAATGATTTCATCACTATATATCATAAATTATACATGATACATTTACCCGCAATTGAGGAATTGTTGTCTATTAAACATAAATTGTGAAATCGGTGGAAGCTAGATGAGCCTTGAAGTGTTAAAGTTATCTTCAAGAGATCATTGGTAATCTATTTAATCATTCTCCTTAGAGGGGGGGAGATTAAATACGAAAATGTCATGTGACAACTTCGGGTGTTAGAGTTAATGCGTAGATAGGCATTGACATGATTGGCGATGACATACATTAATATTTGCATCAGTAACGTGCATCAATTTTGTTGGCAATTACGGACATTAAGTTTGATTTTGATGAGGCTCATTGGTTTTAGTGACGATGGTGTGCATCGGTCTTAGTGCAATGGTGTGCCTTAGCGTTATTATCAACAATATGCATTAGCCTTTTTAATGATAGCAAGAATAAGCATTGTTGTTCATGGTGAGGATCAACCTTATTAGAAACGGTTATTATCAACAATAGATAGGCATTGACATGATTGGCGATGACATACATTAATATTTGCATCAATACCGTGCATCAATTTTGTTGGCAATTACGGACATTAAGTTTGATGTCGATGAGGCTCATTGGTCTTAGTGACGATGGTGTGCATCGGTCTTAGTGCAATGGTGTGCCTTAGCGTTATTATCAACAATATGCATTAGCCTTTTTAATGATAGCAAGAATAAGCATTGTTGTTCATGGTGAGGATCAACCTTATTAGAAACGGTTGTGTCAAAGTCTTTGGCGATGGTTAGGTGATAATAGAAGGTGACGCTAGTCATGAGATTATGGCAGTATGATAATAGTTGGTCAACAGTTGTGTGATAATAATGGTTAAGTGACGATGGACTGGCAACATTATTCGATCAATGGTGGTTGGACAACAGATCGAAGTTATTCAAGACTATAGCTAAGCGATAGTAGTCTGATGATGACAATATGGTAATGGTGATCGGACAATAATAGTAGGCCCAAAAATGATTAGACAATTGTGATCACAGTCAAGCAACTTTAATTAGGTCATAATTGAGCTACTAAAGTTGAGCGACGATTGCTTTATCCAACAATATATACTATTTTTTGTGGGTACATGTATATGAAATGAAGTGTGAGCTTATCTTTGTCAAAGCGTTTATGAAACTTATAATAATTTCCAATTTCTTAAATTCATTCTTCAGTATTTTCACCATTGTACCTTGGAATAGTAATTCATAGCAGTTTAAACGAGGCGCTTCCCATGAGGTCTTTCATATTACTCCTCAGTGGGAGGAGAAATTATTCTGTGCAGCCGCCGGACGTAGCTCTATGTCCGGAGTCAAATCAGATGTAGCCACATCAGCGGTACCGAGCCGTGGTACCGAGCACAAAGGGGTGACGTTGAGCATTATGGTTGATCTCCGGATAGAGTTTGGCGTCCGCACAGAATAATTTTACCAATGTGGGAGCATGCTTAGGTGGATTCAGCGGTATTGGTGTCGATGGGTTCTTGTTGTGTTGATTGTACCCTTTTTCCCTTCATGATTCATCCCCATCATTAAATTGAGCAGAATTTGGATAGCACACTACTCCAAATACCTTAGCAATTAAGCAAATGAACTTTTTCCACTTATTATTTTAACAAACTACGGAAAATCAATAAGACCACGATCATTTATAATTAATTCGTAGACGCTCTCTACGTTAACTCATTGAATGAAAGTTAGCTGTTTTCGGTGGATTTTACAGTGGAATAATGTTCGTCGAAATTACCGATGAATTTACGATGAAAATTTTTGTAGAAAAATTTGGATTACTTTGCGGCGGATTTCCGCCTCCTACTACAAATTTACGGTGTAAATTCCGCCAAATATTCGTAAATATTTGCAGCGGAATATTTGCTGCGAATATTTATTTTAAATTTGCATGGGTTGGCTCGGATTCATGGGTTGGCTGGGTGGGCTAGCGAGCTTGAAGTAATTTGGAGTGGAAATTCTGCCACAAATCTGCTACAAAATATAATGAAAACGTTGTTTTTGGAGCTCAAAATATGTTGTAAATCCACCGCAAAATATTTGAGATAGATTCTATCTGATATAAATATTTTTCCAACGTGACTTTTAGCGTCGGAATACTTACTTTTCTATAGTGACCGGATATTTGCTTTTCTGCTATTCCCGCTTGGCTCAATAATGTACATATCCAAATTGAGCCTTTCACTGCTCTTTGCATTGATTTTGGCATTTTTCTGATCTTTATTATGATGGCAAGCTCTCTATCCAGCTTATTTGGCACTGTTTGAATTGAATTTTTCTCTTAGCATGACAATACTTGTAAGGAAAGTACTATTGCTCATAAATTAATAAAAATATTTTCGTAAATATTAAATTTGATGAAATTTATTTATAAATTATTATGTTACTTATTGCAAAACTTAAAGATTTATATGATAGTAATATTTTATTATATTAACTTAGTCTTTGTCAACCTTGAATAATTAACTTAATTATAAAAACGTATGATAGCATCTCAATTGCTAATTAATTTGTAACTTACTAAACTAAATAAAAAATTCCATCTATTTGGTCAAATAAAATAAAAAATAATATCAATTTGCTTAAATTAATATCTTTTTAATTAACTAATATTAAATATTAAGTTTGATTTAAGTGTTTTTCATTACTATATTAATATTTATTCGATTGAATATTAATAGTTTTGATTAATAAAAAATTTTATCAATTCAAATTAAAAAACTTAAATTATAATTAGTATAAATATCTTAATTTATCATTACTGATTATTTGTAAACTAATTAACCATAATGTTGTGCTTCTTGCATGAGGAAGCTCTTCTTGATCTTGGATGAGAGAAAGAGGGAAGGGAGGAGTGGAGCTATAGGAATTTCTAATCCCTTTTATGCCATAAGCTTCAAGGAGGTAACCTATGCGTACATTTACATATTGTGTGATAACTTGCGAATCAACCTAATCTAAAACCGGACTAATACACAACAATGTCCACCTTAATTCGATTTTACAATAAAAAAACTACATGTGCGCCTATTGCGATCTGACTAACTCCCTGCATTAACTTCACAAGCAAATCTTTTGAACCGAGTCCAATCTCACTCACGTTCAGCCTCTATTGTGTGTTACGATCCATGGCTCTAGGTTGCGCTCCCACACTTTCTAATTAACGCGCGTTTGCACTCGTCGCTATTCCTCCTGTGATCCGCGTGTGTCATTCCTTGTGCATTGCATACTTTTGCGTACTTTTGGCACACGCATTTTGCTCCTATGTGGAACGTCTACACTCCAGCATCGAGCACACTTTGGTTTGCCAATCTTCCGCAGGCACTTGTGCGTGCCATGACCTGCGACTTCGCACACACTACCTGTCTGATTTCAAGTCCATGACCAATCTGCCACCCTGAGGTTATTGATATTGCCAGTTTGTCTTTGCTGCTTAGACACATAAAAATCCAATCTACACAGTTCGACAATATGTCCAAATTATGAGCAATACTCACCTATGGATCACCCTGCATGCCCAGCTTCATTCACAAACGCTTGTTTCGCAATTTGCCCGGTTGCTATAATTTCTACATCTCCATCTCGTATTGCGATCATGAACACGACATTAGGCTTCAATGGCGGCACCCACATAGGCTTAGACTCTAGCTCCCGCAGGCTCACAAATCCAATCTGCTCTACCTCACGAGATTGAAGTCACCTCTTCTTGTGCAAGTTGCAAACAACACTAGGCCGTCCGCTCCATCACAAAAGAACAAAACATGCTTCCCCATGCATGAATAATCCTACAGTCTTCTGCATTCGCCCATATAAGAGCACAATGAATCCACCCGCCTGCACTCCACTCAAAATTTGTCTTCAGCCTCGCTCCCGCATGCTAATCCAGTCCACGTAGCTAGGGGTATAGATGAGTCGAGTTGAGTCCAATAGTGACCTTATCGACCTTAGCTCATTAGTCAGAACATCAGCTCGAACTCGAGCTCGAGTCAAGCTCAGAAGGTGAGCTCGAGTTAAACTCGTCACACTATAGATTAGCTTGTCGAGTGGCTCGAGTTCAACTCATCCGATTTTCCTGCATGTGTTTCGAATTCCCACTCCATCCCATCGAGCGCAAACGACACGAGGTCAGCTCTGTCCCATCGAGCGCACAAGGCATCTGCTCGATCAAGAGGTTCACTTCATCTGGTAGAGCACATGAACGCTACCTCAATCTGCACACACACACGATTAGCACTTCGTCCTATCGAGCACACAAGGCACTCTTCTTGTGACTCATGCGACTCCCACTCGATCTCGTGGTCTGCCACCCTCTTACTGCTCGATCCCGAGGTTCGCCTTGAATCGCTGTATAGTTAATATATTATTTTTTTAATCGAGTCGGCTCGATGAGCTCGCAAGTTAAGTCTTATTGTGTGATTATAAGCCCGAACTCGACTCGCGAGCTAGATAAGCACGGCTCGCGAGCCCATAAACGAGTCGAGCTTGAGCCGGATCGCGAGTCATCTTGGCTCACTTACACCTCTACACGCAGGTGATCGTGCACCCAGAGCCTGCAATTAGTTTGCGCTCCACCTACGCGCGAGCGTTCGACCGTGCCATGCGCAAGTGCGACCCTCACCTGTGCAACACCCAGGCACGATTTGTACGCCTGCGTTGCGTGTGCAAGCCGGAGACCTAGCCTACGATAGAATCAATGACACCTCCAGTGCTTATGTTTAACCCCGTGCCACACATGAACATATTCATTAATCCCACCTTCATCTGGCGCAATTGACTGACTGTTGGCCATCCTGCTCAGCCAGCTCCAGTGACTCCACCTCTTTCTTGAATACAAGAACCGTCTTCTTCCTTCTTTGCCCGATCACTCCACTAGGCTCTGCTACCAATTGCTTTGTTTCTTGCATGAGGAAGAGGAAGCTCTTCTTGATCTTGGACGAGAGAGATCGAGAGAGGGAAGGGAGGAGTGGAGCTACATGAATCTCTAATTCCTTTATTCCATAGGCTTCAAGGAGTTACTATATACCTCATTCTACAGTGCTTATTTATAAGCATTTACATATGGTGTGATAGCTTGCACATCAACCTAATCTAAAATCGGATCAATACATAATACATAATAATTCCTATCTAATTAAAATAAATTATAAAAAGTAGTAATTCGCTTAGTTTAAATTTTTTAGTTAAATAATTTTAATTATTATGATTAATTCAAAATCTTTAAATTGTAAACTTATTGTTGCTCTGTAATATTACTTATTATAAACTTATCACAAAACACCTAATGTCCAAAAAATCCTCTTCTTTCTCCACCTTCCGCTCCTGCCCAAAATCCTCACCAACAAAATCAAGTTGTGATAAAGAGCTTAATGATAAATGAGTAAAGGAGTTCGTGAGACTTGGGAATTTAAGTTGAATCCTCTCATTGGAGTATATATTTTATAGAATATTACTAATTTTATATTAATTACCATTTCCAACTCATATTAATCTTCACCGCACGCCTGGGGGGATTAAACCTCTGTAGTGGATGACGACGGTGCACTCGTGTGTAATTGTTGGAGAAGTAATTGCTCTGTTATTATCTTTGTTTGGTGATACACGCCTACCTTACAAATCACTTCAACCAATACGTTCTTTTATTTTTGTCGCTTCAACCAATACCTTTGGAATTACTCTACAATAATCTCAAGTTAGTCCACCTTGCTATCCCTAAGCTATTTTTGTCCGAATTGCTAGCCATTGGTGTTCTTCTATTGCTTTCATCAGGCCTCACTCTTCTTCTCTGAAAAATTTTATGTTGTTTAATCAATTCCCCGGACAACGAGAACCATCCGAATTTACTGTGATTTAACTGACAAATATCCTGCTAATTAAATATTTGTTACTATTTTGCTATCTTTTTACTGAATATTTGTAAAAGCGTAGCGAAAGAACAGCAAATTCAGACGATTCTTGGGGTTCGATATCCGCAAAGAATAATTTATCCTTATATTAATTAGATCTGCTCTACTGTGAGCATGATAGTTAAAATAAATCATAATTGAATTGACGGCAGGAATGAATTAGATACGTGACAAAATTTAATGAATCAAAATTCATTGCTTTTTCGGACCTTACTGATATCCGTTTCTTCCTCTGGTCATTTTCATTCTTCAACGCTTCTCGTCGCCAATGGCTTTTATGTACTTTTATGATTTGGCCGGTCGGATATTGTTTTTATGAAACAAGACCTCCGTGTCGTAAGAACGAACCTTCTGAGCTGAGTTTACTGTTGCTTTATTGCCTTCTACTCTATCGCTACACCGAATACTTCGTCTCTTTACCACGCACCTGCACTGCTTTTGCCCTTTACCGTTCTCACCACATCTTGCCATTGCACAGATTACCGGCGTTCCGTACACACCATGGCCGAAGAACCAGACCTTGCTCCGGCAGACCACTGGCTCTCCCAAGCTCGGTTTCTTATTCCTACGGCTCTCGACAAGGCCAGGTCCGCCTCGGGATTTCCGGGCCGCTGGAAATCCATCATATCGAAGCTCGAGCAGCTTCCCCCCTGCCTCTCCAATCTTTCCAGCCACCCCTTCTTCTCCAAAAACTCTCTTTTTCGCGAGCAGCTCCAGTCCGTATGCGCCACCCTTGAAGAAGCCATCCTCCTTGCTGGCGGCAGCATCTCAATCGCCGGGAAGCTCCAGATGCAGAGCAACCTCGATTCCCTGTCCGCTAAGCTCGATCTCAACTTCCGCGACTGCAACCAGTTGATCAAAACCGGCGTCCTCGGTGACGCCACCGCGCAGTCAGGCCAAGCCGAGGCGGCGCGGTTGAGAATCCAGGAGCTCCTCGCCCGCCTCCAGATCGGGCACGCCGAGGCCAAGCATCGGGCAATTGAAGGGTTAGTGGAGGCTATCACTGAGGATGAGAAGAGTGTGCTCCTGGTGCTCGGCAGAACCAACATATCTGCTCTGGTTCAGCTCCTCACGGCAACGGTTCCCAGGACACGGGAAAAAGCCGCTACCGTCTTGTGTATGCTGAGCGAGTCCGGAATCTGTGATAATTCACTAGTATCCGAAGGGGTTCTGCCTCCGCTTATAAGACTAGTGGAATCCGGGACGCCGCTCTGCAGGGAGAAGGCAGTGATGACGCTCGAGAGGTTATCGATGTCCGCCAATACCGCTCGCTCTATTGTCGGTCATAGCGGCATTCGGCCACTTGTCGAGGCCTGCCGTGTCGGTGACTCCATTGCACAGTCGGCCGCGGCCGCCACTCTTAAGAATCTCTCTGCAGTGCCGGAAGTAAGACAGAGCTTGGCCGATGAAGGGGTCATCAAGCTCATGATCCATCTCCTCGATTATGGAATCATGCCGGGATCAAAGGAGCACGCGGCTGAGTGTTTGCAGAATTTGACATCAAGCAATGAGAGCCTTCGAAGGACAGTGGTCTCCGAAGGAGGAATCCGTAGCCTCTTGGCCTATCTAGACGGGCCCCTGCCGCAGGAATCCGCTGTGGTTGCGCTGAAGAATTTGATTAGTTCCATTACAATTTCGGCTGATAATCTTGTTTCCATCGGGCTCATTCCTCGGCTGGTTCATGTGTTGAAGGAAGGATCCCTAGGAGCACAGCAGGCAGCGGCATCCACCATTTGCAGGATTTCAAGCTCGACAGAGGTGAAGAAACTGCTGGGGGAGTTCGGGTGTGTTCCATTGCTGCTGAAGTTAATGGAAGCCAAGACAAATGGAGCAAGAGAAGCCGCGGCCCAAGCTGTAGCAAACTTGATGAGTTACACGCAGAACTGCAAGGAAGTAAAGAAGGGAGAGAAGAGCGTGCCGAATCTGGTTCAGCTACTTGATCCCAGTTCTGAAAATACGGCTAAGAAGTATGCGGTTTCCTGCCTTCTCTATCTGTCATCAAGCAAGAAATGTAAGAAACTTATGTGCTCTTATGGCGCCATTGGATATCTCAAGAAGCTTTCGGAGATTGATGTGCCTGGTGCGAAGAAGTTGCTGGAGAGATTGGAGAAAGGGAAGCTGAAGAGCTTTTTCAGCAGGAGATAGATGCTGACAGTTCTCTGCTTACTATATATGCCACTGTAATGCTTTTGCTATAGCTCTGTATCACCTTTATGCTTCATTATCTCCATGAAGTCGCAAAGTTAGTTGTCCTGATCATCCAAACTTTCTGTCTTATCTCCATTGCTTGTTATTAAGTTGTTTTTATATTTTTTGTTGCTTTATGAATTGTTCTTCACATTCCAATCGGTTGAAGCAACATTGAGTGCTTAATTACAGCAGGCATCTTATTATAGACAAAGGTACAGTGCGACAATATAACTGCTTTGCTTTCAGGTTTAGAAATCAATAATGTCAACTTTTGTCGTTGGTCCCTTCTTTGATGTCGCTTTAAGATTAGAAATGGCTTTTGGATTATATTTGGTGATGAACTATAGCTGCTATTATTAAAATTATCTTTGATATTAAATAATAGATATACGAAACATTCTTTGAAAATTTGGGGGCAAAGTTACAAGTGTAAGAGAAATGTGCAAAACTAAGAGGGAGAGACTATTAAAAAACAGAAGGCTCCAAAAAATATTTCAGAAACCAGATGCAAAAAGAATAATGGAAGCAGCTTGGCCTAGGTTCAGGATATGTAGTGAAATAATCAACATTTAATTAGGCAGCAGTTCCCTGGTTGCTCGAAGATCATCTAAGGGGAGGGTCTAAGGCAGGAATTCATCATCATCCAAGGCCCAAAATCACAAAACCTGCCCAGACCATAGGGAGGTAGCACGAAAATCATCATAGATAAAAAAGCGCTGTGGCAACCAAGGTAAAAGTGATCGAACCAAAACTGATTGGTTCCCACAGGGAACAACCCAGGAGCAAGGAAGAAATTGGGAAAGGCCGCCAAAGACGGTAGGGAACCCCCATAATCACCTAGTATGACCAAAATTTCAGCAGTTCCTTCAACAATTCCCCATATCTACATTTTGATATATTTAGTCTAACCGCTCTAGCAATCTAAAAAGAAGAAGACAACCAGAGCAAAGAAGATCGCAAAAAGGAAACAGACAGAACGAAGATAGCCGACATCTCGTTCTATCAAAGTCATTTAAAACAGACTGCTTGCCAGCTGTATTCAAGAAATGAATGTCATCCACATGTTTTGTATTAATTCTCATCCACATATTAAGTATATGTAAATAGTATAAATACATGTATTTGTAATGACAAGTAATACAAGAAATTCATTTTGGCTGTGCACTCAAATATAGCTTTCCCGCTTCTTTATGGTATCAGAGCAGCGAATATCAGTTCCTGTTCAAGATCAAGACAAATATTCAGAATCCAAGAATTCAAGTAAGATTTTCTGAACATGGCACAATCTTCTTCTTCCCAAACCACAAATCCATCAACCGAGACAAGCACGGATTCTTGTAGCATACCTGCAACATTGAAATTTGTTATTTCAAATATCAAGAACATTGTGAATACACAATTGTCAAGCGAGAATTATTCCATATGGAGATCGCAAGTCACAAAGTTATTGAAAGCAAATGGGTTTTACAGTTTTATAGACCCAGATTTCATTCCACCGGATCGTTTTCAACAGATGAATGACGGATCATCCGTAATCAATCCAAAACATACGGAATGGGTTTTGATAGATCAAAACCTAGCTGCTGCACTTTGTTCTACAATATCCTCAGCTATTCTTCCATATGTCCTCCATCTTGAGTCCACGGCTGAAATATGGAATACAATTGAATGAAGATTACAAGCTTCTAACAGATCAAGGGTAATTCAACTTAAAAATGAATTACACAATGTTTCGATGAAACAACAAACCATGGCCGAGTATCTGAATGAAGTCAAGACATTAGTGGACAAGATAGCAGCTGCAGGAGCAAAGATTGATAAAGAAGATGTAATTCTTTACACATTGAATGGGTTACCTTCAGCCTACCAATCATTCAAAAGCACCATACGAACCATGGTTCATCCAACAAGTCTTGATGATTTATATGCATTCTTGATTAGTGAAGAAATCAACCTCAACACAGAAGCAGCAAAACAACTTCAGCATCAAGATCAGAATACAGCATTGTATACAAATAGAGGAAGGGGAAGAAGAGGAAGAGGTAGAAATAACTACCAGAACACCAGAAGCAACAATCAACCACTACAGCAATGCCAAATATGCAACAAGAAGGGTCATTCCGCCAACAATTGTTGGCACAGATACAACAGCAATTATGTTCCCCCACCACAAAAGAACAACATGGCTCTTAATGTCACAAATGACAATCAGAATCCTGATTGGTACCTGGATTCAGGTGCAACAGCACACCTGACAAATGACGTTAGCAATCTTACATTGGGAGATGCTATACCATACAATGGTGATGACAACATTCAAATCGGGGATGGTAGTACAATACCCATTGCACATAAAGGCTCAGGATTATTACCAACACCAACCCGTAAGTTGATTTTATCCCAGCTACTTCACATTCCTCAAATCTCTCACAAATTGCTTTCAATTTATCATCTAACCAAAGACAACAAAATTGCTATCACATTTGATGAATTTGGTTTTCTTATCAAGGATACCAAGACAAATCAAACTCTTCTTCAGGGTCCAAGTCGTAAAGGACTCTATCCGATACCCACCACATCTCCCAAGCTCAAACCAACTCTCACTGCCATTCATCAATCTAATACCACATGGCACAACAGACTCGGCCACCCCAACATCAGAACCATGACCATGATTTCCAAACAAAATCATACTTTACAAATACCAAAACCTATTGATAATTGTACAGCCTGCAAAATGGCTAAAAGTCATAGATTGCAATTTCCAGTTTCTAATTCTCGTTCATATGTTCCTTTAGAATTACTCCACTCAGATGTATGGGGTCCTGCCCCAATTACATCATATCAAGGATATAGATACTATCTTCTTTTGCTTGATTATTATTCTCGTTTCACATGGGTATTTCCCATAAAATCCAAATGTGAAGTAGCGGATACATTCATCATGTTTCATACAATGATAGAAAAACAATTTTCATACAAAGTGAAACAACTCAGATCAGATGATGGATCAGAGTATGTAAACAGAACATTACAAAATCACCTTCAAAAGCATGGTATTGTGCATCAAATATCATGTCCTTACACGCCTGAACAGAATGGCATGGCGGAAAGGAAACATAGACATTTGATAGAAACAACAAGGACATTGATCAATACAGCTTCCATTCCATACAAATACTGGCCGGACACGGTTCTTACAGCATCTTATCTGATAAACAGAATGCCATCCCAAAATACTAAAAACAAGTCTCCATACCAGCTGCTATACAACAAGACTCCAGATTACTCCATATTAAGAACTTTCAGATGTGAATGTTTTCCATGGATACCACCACAAAACCGACACAAACTAGCCCCTAGAGCCACATCATGCATTTTTTTGGGATATTCTCCTTCTCACAAAGGATACAAATGTCTACATCCTACCAACAATAAAATAACCATCTCACGACATGTTACATTTCATGAGGATGTATTCCCTTTTACCCAAATTTCTCAAATGCATCACATAACAGCTCCACATACCATTTCCAACAACCCATATCTCTTAACATCAGCAACTCAACCAACACACACACCACAGAATATACCCACAACTCAAACAACAAACACGTCCCAGACCATTATAACACCACCAAGAATATCCCAAAATGCACAAACCACATCTCAATCACCTCAACCCACAGATCAATACACACAACTTGTACCACAATTAAGCAACTCCACAACACAGACATGTATTCCCCCATCCACACACACACACCCAATGATCACAAGAATCCAAACCGGTTCCCTTAAACCCAAAACCATATTCAACCTCTTACATCAACATTCTCCAAATCAAGATCCTATCACATACAAACAAGCAGCTCAACATTCACATTGGAGACAAGCAATGGAGACTGAATTTATGGCACTTCAACAACAACAAACATGGTCGTTGGTACCACCACCATCAAATACTCCAATATTGGGATGTAAATGGACATACAAAACAAAATTTCATTCAGATGGCTCAGTTGCAAGATATAAAGCAAGACTGGTCGCTCAAGGAAACAGACAGCAGTTTGGAATAAACTATCTGGAAACATTCAGTCCAGTAGCTAAATTCCCAACTATTCGGATGTTATTCACTATTGCATTCAATAAGAAATGGGAAGTACAACAGCTTGATGTAAACAATGCATTTCTCCATGGAAAACTGACAGACACAATATATATGAGACAACCATTGGGATATGAAAACAGAGAAAATCCAGAATACGTTTGCAAGCTTCATAAGGCAATATATGGCTTAAAACAGGCATCAAGACAATGGTTTAACACATTCTCAGAGTGTCTACAAAAACTGGGATTTCAACCAAGCAAAGCGGATCCGTCCCTTATGATATTATCAAAGAATGAGCATCAGGTGTACATATTAACATATGTTGACGACATCCTAATCACCGGTACAAACTCCGAACTCATATCAAGCATCATATTGAAACTTTAGCATACATTTTCTATGAAGCATTTAGGTAAGGCAAACAACTTCCTTGGCATACAAATTATTCATCGTGAAAACTCCATTTTTTTATCTCAAGCACAATATGCAAAATCCCTTCTTCAAACCACAGGCATGCATGCATGTAAGCCATTGTCTAATCCATCTTGTACCAAACTACCACAAAACATACCACATGATCCCAATTTTACAGATCCATACACATATCGTCAAATAACTGGATCATTACAATACTTGACCATAACAAGACCTGACATTGCATTTCATGTAAACTTACTTTGTCAACACATGCATGATCCTAAACTACTACATGCATACCTTCTCAAAAGATTGCTCAGATATATCAAAGGGACAGAAAAATATGGTCTTCCCATATCATACGAACTGCTAGACCTCTCTACATATTCAGATGCAGATTGGGCTGGAGACATAGAAACGCGAAGATCTACCTCAGGTTACTGTTCGTTCCTTGGATCAACACCAATATCATGGACAGTAAAGAAACAACATACCGTGGCCAGATCTTCCACAGAAGCTGAATACAGAGCTCTAGCAGCAGCCATCACGGACATTATTTGGCTTAGACAACTGCTACAGGATTTCAAAATACAAACTTTGAATCCCACAGATCTTCACTGTGACAATACTTCAACGATAGCTCTCGCCAACAATCCTGTATTTCATGCAAGAACAAAACACATAGAAATAGACCATCATTTCATACGACATCAGATACACTCGAACATCATTCGGGTTCAGAAAATAAGCACACAGGAACAGATAGCAGACATATTGACGAAGCCGCTCTCGACTTCAAGATATCAGTTTCTCAGAGACAAGCTAAGGATTTCAGAAAACCCTCAGCTTGAAGGGGGGTAAAAAGAAGAAGACAACCAGAGCAAAGAAGATCGCAAAAAGGAAACAGACAGAACGAAGATAGCCGACATCTCGTTCTATCAAAGTCATTTAAATTAGAGTGCTTGCCAGCTGTATTCAAGAAATGAATGTCATCCACATGTTTTGTGTTAATTCTCATCCACATATTAAGTATATGTAAATAGTATAAATACATGTATTTGTAATGACAAGTAATACAAGAAATTCATTTTGGCTGTGCACTCAAATATAGCTTTCCCGCTTCTTTAGTAACAATGGGTCACAGTACACACAGCAGGCGAACTAAACTTTCTATTATTCCGTTCTGTTCAAAGATGGTAGATAATGCCATTAAGAATAAGTAAAAGACCATGTTTGAATCTCTCTGTAACAGGCAAATCCCCAATGAATTTAAAAGCTTGAGAAACATTGGGCCTTAAAAGAAATTCTGGAAAGCGGGAAGTAAACGAAGCACCACCGAGGAGTATTTGCATTCAAAGAACAGGTGAGAAAGAGTTTCATTAATACTACAAAAGAGGCTACAGGTAGAATCCTGCACATGAATGTTCCTTCTACAAAGCTCATCAACAGTTTTTAAGCCTCCCCTTAAAAGACATCCAAGAGAATACAGAAAATCGAAGAGAGTGTTTCTTATGCCAAATCATGAGGTGCCAATCATAGGTAGTGTCATCCATGAAAAATTCAGAGTATAACTTTTTATACGAGATATTATCTTGTTATCCCAAATTAAATGGTTCGGCTTTGTTTGAGAGATGGGAATGGCAGAGATAATATATCTGATATGTGGACTTATAAAATCAAGAATAGCCCAAGTGTTATTAACAGTCCAACCTGCCAAAATGTCGGTTGCAAAACAGAAATTCAGCAACGAATGATCAAGGAAGGTATTGGAGAACAGGTATCCTAAGCACCAGTGATCCTAAGGCTTTGTTTGGGATGATTTTTTTACTGCTTCTTTAAACGAATTTTTAGTATACTAAAAAATCACCTTAAGAAACAATAAAAAAGTAATCTCAAACGAAGCCTAAATTAGAGCAGAAGGGTTATTCTCAATGATCTGAAATTTAAATGTTGTTGATATTGCTTCAATACTTTGATATTGAGGTTTTTTTTTTTTTTTTTACTTTGATATTGAGTTTGTACATCCACTTCGGCCACTATGACATGATTTGAATCAACTATGATATTTTTTTTTTCGGGATATTTTGGCCAATTAAGATACATCACATATGTAAGACTCGAATCAAATACATTTTTGTAGAAACAGAGAAAGAGATAGAGGGAAAGGTTAACAGAAGAAAGGAAATTATGTATTAGATGATCTTACACAGGAGTTAATGGACTCTTATATAGACAGAGTAGTAGGCCATGTAATACACTAGAACGTTACAAATATGGTTGCACATATGGATATACAAAATAATAGAATATATATTATCTGGTTGTGTTGCTCTGCTCTAATTAGACCTGTCAATATTTGACCCGACCCGAAAACCCGACCCGAACCCGACCCGGAATTTTCGGGTTTGGGTTGACCCGAACCCGAAGCGGGTCGGGTTCGGGTCCGGGAAACCGACCCGTTTGCAAAAACGGGTCGGGTTCGGGTTGACCCGGCGGGTTTCCGGGTCAACCCGAAAACCCGTTTAATTTAAAAAAATTTGATTCCCGCTGCCCTAGCCCGCCTTGCCCGCTGCCCTTGCCCGCCTTGCCCGCTGCCCGCTGCCCTAGCCCGCCTTGCCAGCTGCCCGCGTCCGCTGCCCAGCATCCGCTGCGGCCTGCGGCGCTGTCTCGAGCGATCGAGCGGTGGAGGCGTCGAGCCCGCCTGCAGCCTGCCCAAGTCGCGACTCGCGACTGCCTCGAGCGGTCGAGGCGTCGTCGCGTCGAGCCGCCTGCGGCCTGCCCAGGCCAGCGCGTCCAACGGTTCTGGCGTTCTGCGACACAGCGAGTCAGCGAGTAGCGACAGTTTCGCGTCCGCGACAGTCCAGCTTCCGGCGTCCGCGGCTGTTCCGTGTCCGGCGTCATGCTTACGCGGGTCGGGTCGGGTTGACCCGAACCCGAAGCGGGTCGGGTTCGGGTCCAGAAAATCGACCCGTTTGAAAAAACGGGTCGGGTCGACCCGAACCCGAATAATACCGGGTCAATTTCGGGTTGACCCGAACCCGACCCGTAACCCGAAATTGACAGGTCTAGCTCTAATACACCCCTGCAAATTGATGGGTCTTTGATGACGGTCAGTTTGGAACGAAGTAGGATAAAGCGCGGCGTGGAGAGCGATTTAGTGAATATATCGGCTACTTGATCTGTGGTGCTTATGGGAAGAAGGCTTATGTTGTGCTGTTGAATATGATCCCACAGGAATTTTTTATCAATCTCCATATGTTTGGTGCGGGAATGAAACACCAGGTTGTTGGCCAAAGCAATTGCTGACATATTGTCGCAGTATAGATTGGTCGAGTGATCTTGTTGGATGCCGAAGTCTAGGAGCAGTCGTCGTAGCCAAATGATATCCGTTGTGAGTGCTGCTAATGCTCTATATTCTGATTCGGTAGACGATCTGGCGACGATGTGTTGCTTCCTAACTGTCTAAGATATGAGTGTATCTCCTAGGAACGAACAGTAGTCCGAGGTGGAGCGTCTGGATATCGGATCTCCAGCCCAATCCGCGTCTGAAAAGTATTTTAGAACTAAATTAGTATTGGTAATGGGTATGCCAAATTCCAATGTACTTTTTATGTAACGCAGAAGCCGTTTGAGTAGGTAGGTTGCATGTGTTGTGAAAGAAGGTTGACACTGAAGGAGATGTCCGGTCGAGTCAACATTAGATATTATAGAGATGCCGTTATGCAACGGTAGAGCGAGGGTTCGTCGAGCAGCTTTTCAGGTTTGAATTCGGACGATAGTTTAGTACATGTTGGGTTTGCCAATGAGTTGCATTCTGTTAGTTCGACCTGTTGAAGTATTTGATAGGCATATTTGGTTTGAGGCAAGAAGTAGCCGTTTTGATGCCGCGTGATCTTGATACCAAGGAATTCACTAGCAGTCCCGAGGTGTTTCATAGCAAATTCTGAGCTAAGCTTGTCAAGGATTGTTTGTATGATATTTTTGTTATTTCCCATGATTAGTATGTCGTCTACGTATATAAGTAAATAGATTTGAATGTTGGAGTATCGAAAAAGTAAGAGTGACGGATCTGCCTTACTGTCAGCGAAGCCAAGAGAGACGAGGAAGGAGGTGAAAGTGTTATACCACTAGCGAGGAGCTTGTTTCAAGCTATATAATGCTTTGTGTAACCGGCATACGTGATTAGGCCGAGTTCTGTCCTCGAAGCCCTTCGGTTGACTCATGTACACTATTTTCTTTAGATTGCTGTGTAAGAAAGTATTTGCCACATCTAGCTGCTGGACATCCCAACCATAGTTTAGATCTATGGTAAGAAAAATGCGAATCGTCGGTAGTTTTGCTACTGGGCTAAAGATTTCAGTGTAGTCGAGGCCGAATTCCTGATGATGTCCTTGTGCGACTAATCTTGCTTTGTATTTTTCCACTGTGCCATTGGTGTGAAGCTTGGTTCGATATGTCCATTTGCAGCCTAGGATCGACGCAGTGGATGGAGGCGGAACTAAACTCCAAGTGCCTTCTTTCTGCAAGGCAAGAAATTCATTAGCCATCTCTTGACGCCATTCAGGATGTTTTGCTGCCTCATTGTAGGTGGTTGGGTCAGGAAGCACATTGAGCATTTGCTGAGTATGAATGATATTAAGGCGTTGTGTGGGCTTGAGAGCACCAGTTTTGCTTCGGGTGTTCATGTGGTGAGTTGGCTGTTATGGTATTGGATTGGGATGGGAGGTGGGATGTTGGGAGGGTGAGTTTGGTTTGACGTGTATTTTTCAATGTGGATTTTAAATGCAAGAAAAGTATTGAAAACGTCTGATTTGTGACGAATTGGAAAAATCTAGGTATAACGCGAGAAATCATCCACAAAGATAACATAGAATTTGTATCCTTGAGAGGAGATGTTTGGGGCCGATCCCCATACGTCTGAATGGATTTGAGCAAGCGGTACAGACTGACTGTGTTGAGAGATGTCAAAAGCAAGTTTATGACATTTTGATGAATTGCAAGAACTACAATTTGAATGCTTTTTATTCATTTTAAGACTAGGATTACAATGTGAGATTATGTCCAGTGTTCTCCTGTGCGGATGTCCAAGGCGAAGATGCCAAGTATTCTGCGGAGAGTTGGACGCAGAGAGAGCTTGATGCGAGGATGAAGTGTGACCGATCGTAATGGTGTACAGCCCGCGTCTACAGGGTCCGCGAAGGATGATGTTGTGTGTCCTCAAATCCTTTAAAACAAAATCAAAAGAATCAAAGGTAATTGAGATGTCGTTATCTTTTGTAAGTTGCGAGATAGATAACATATTAAATTTAATAGACGGTCTGTGAAAGATTTGAGCCAAGCTCAGCTTACGGGATGGGGTCGGGAGAATGCCCGCCCCAGTGTGAGCGATGTGAACAGAGTTGCCTTCGCCGACGATAATGTTGTCTAATCCGTTGTAGGGCGTGGAGACGGAGAGGTTGTCGAGCGAGTTCGTGAGGTGTGTTGAAGCACCAGAGTCCAGGAACCAACTGTCGTCTGTAGCGTCTGAGCTTGCCGTCAATGCTGTATTGGTGGATCTGTTTTGCGGAGTGTATTGAAGGTTCGACCGATGCCAACAAGATTGAGCCGAGTGACCTTTCTTGTAACATATTTGACAGGTAACTGAGGCATTGGCATTTTGACGAGTTTGTTCAGCATTATTTGATGACGATCGTCCTCTAGAACGACGGCCACGGCCACAGTACGTAAATAGAGCCGTAGTAGGATCTTGACCGACCGTGGTTCTCGCAGCATCCGAGGCGATGTTGATTTCCTCGCTCAGCAGCAGCGGGTAAAGCTGGTCGAGAGTAATAAGGGTGAGCATCGTTCGAATGGCGGTCTTGAAAGATTGGTAGGATTTCGGTAAGCCGTTTGAGTATATGAAGAATGATGTCCTCCGTATCAACCGATGAGCCGGCTATGGAGATTTGATCAACGAGGTTCTTGATGTGTGACAGGTATTTATTCATGGAATCATTCTTGAGCGAAATGTGATGGAGGTCATTCTTGAGTTGAATGACCTTCGACCGGTTGGCGGCTTGGAAGCGATTTTCAAGGGTTGTCCAGATCGCAGTTGTTGAGTCGAGCGAGATAACGTACAGGAGGACGGATTGAGAAATGGTGGAGCAGATTGAGGCAGAGAGATTTTGGTCGGTTAATCTCCATTGTGAATCAAGAGAGTTGGTCGCCTGTGTGCCAGTCGAAGATGACACGACGGGTGGCGGTGGAGAGAGTTGAGGATCAAGAAAGTCGTTGAACCCATTTGCACGAACGACTTTTAGTATTTGTGATTTCCAAATCGCATAATTATCTGGAGCTAGTTGAATCGTGACCAGATTGCGAAGATTGGATACCACAAATTTGAGTGTGGCAGGAACAGAAGGATCGGCGTGGGTTATTTGATCTTGACGTTCTTGAAGCTGGATGATGTCGAATCTGCCATGGTGCTGGATCAAGAACGCTGCTTCTGATACCAAGTAGAAACATAGAAAGAGATAGAGGGAAAGGTTAACAGGAGAAAGGAAATTATGTATTAGATGATCTTACACAGGAGTTAATGGCCTCTTATATAGACAGAGTAATAGGCCATGGAATACACTAGAACGTTACAAATACGGCTGCACATATGGATATACAGACTAATAGAATATATATTATCTGGTTGTGTTGCTCTGCTCTAATACTTTTGACTGATAGCCAAAGCTATCAATCCACATATCAAGATGAGTTGTGTAATCAACTATGTTCACGATCATGATCAATGACTAGTCCTGACCATCTTTCGAATCACCATTTATAGGCCCTGTTTTTCTTGCAGCTAATGTTAGTAAAAGTTCATTGCTCAATGTTCAATAGAGATTTAAATATAAGTTGAACTGAGATGACATAATAAACTTTAAATAATTATTTAAATGACGAAAAAAATGGTGCAAAAACATGAAAAAAAATCATCAAATATAATACATCAGCATAAATAATTTATACAATTTTAGATTTAAAGATCTAATTTAAACAATTAAACATATTATTTCAATATCATCAACTTTACATATCATAAATTACATATTAACATTTTTTTTTTTTTTTGAAATTTGATCGTCATGACCAACTTTATTGGTAATAATGATGCTACATTTGGTGCATACATGAAGGTAAATGAAGGTAAAAAAAGGAATTGCTAGCATCCAAAAAAAATAACAACAAAAAAAAAAACACAAAACTGTATTTGAATTCTTATATATTTGTCAAGTTATTGTAGAGAAAATAATTTTTAAAAATTGTTGTAAAAAATAATTTTCTACTATAAAATATTTTAAAAATAGTAAAAAATTAGTGACCAGATCGAAATTATGATTATCATTCAAAAAATAAAATAGTAAGAAAACAATCCCAAACAAAATCTTAGAAATAACAATGTTGCACCAATCATATATCATATCATTGATGCATATGTTTAAACAAAGAAAACTTAGACAGAAAAAAGAGTACATCATTGGTCCAATAAAAAAGCTACAAAATATGATATAGGCTTGATTTGAGATAGCTTTCTTACTGCTTTTAAGGCAGCTTTTTAATACAATTTTTTTTTTGTAAAAAAAAACTGTTTTAGAAAGCAACAAAAAAATTGTTCCAAACAAAACCATAATCAATACTCCATCCAGAAAATTTTGATCCAAAAATCTCCAAAAATTATCAGTGGCCATCTAATGAACTCCAACAAAAATGACATTAGCAATGTAAATCGTTGTATCAAAATGTTAAACCGCAAACTAGATATCAAACTCAATCTTTGCCAGCCATAAATATAGCATAAAGGCTAAACCTGTGAGTAGACAAATTCCGGTAAACAGAAATTGCAACAAGAAGCAGAAAACCCAGCAGCCCAAAACCATCCATAGCCATTCCAGACCCAACAACATATAACATAGTAGAGAGAGCAAAGATGGCAATAATACAAAAAAAAAACCATCCAGCCACCAAAACATAGTAGCAAAGTGGAGCTATTGGAGGTAATACCAATCTTAAGAAAGTGATGCAGACATGTTTGAGAACTTGGATTGGAGGATTGGGAGAAACATTGGTAACCGTTTTGAATAGAAGTGCTAACTTTGGTGAACCAGTCAACCACATTTATCCCAAAACTCAATGAGAGATTTTCCTTAGAGCCAAGGATCATGATAAGTTGCTAAAATAAGGAATGATAAATCATCAAAAAATCGCTTTCATCTGGCACAAATTTCGAGACATTGGAATTAAAATTTTCAAAATTAAATTTAGGATCATTCGAACTCTTATTTTAGCAAACATATAGTCGAACTGAAAATCTCGATAAGATGAACCCAACAACAAAAATGATCTAATCCAAGCTAGAATAAGCCCAAATTAGGGGATAAAAGCATAATTATAAAATTTAGAATACTAGTGAGATGATTGAATGATTTCCAAATTTGACATGCTTATAGTTGAATCAAGCAGCTCGACAAAACAAATCCAACAAGCCCAAGATCACTTAATTCCGACACCAATAAGACACCTAAATGATGCACAAATGCTTTATGATTTAGAGAATTAATATGAGTTGTCCAATTGAGTGTTTCTAATTTTGTCCATATTTATAGACATGCCACTAAAAAAATCTATAAATAGCCCCACATTCTCTACAAGAAAGAAGAGCTTGGACTTGGACCTTAGACTTTGGCTTTGCATTCAAGGAAGATACAAGATTCTAGGGGCGTCAATACATGACACAACTCAAAAACTCGACCTGAACATTTTGGGTCCAGGTTTACCCGTTTAACAAAGGGGTCAGGTTCAGGTTTAATTTTTCAACCCAATTGATATATCGGGTTTCGTTCGACTTAACCCGCAGACGTGATTGTAACCCTTTTGATCTTTCCGTCACCCACTCACGCTCGTCCGTCGCACTATTCACAATTTCTCACATGTTGTGCCCGCTTCTCGTGCTTGTCCAATTTCCCTTGCAATCGCCCACTCAACCATGCCCATGCATGCTTAATCGAGTTAGCAGGTCTCGTCGGGTTGGTTCAGGTCTAGATTTTCAACACGTATGGACCGGGGTTCAGTTAGATGTATTAAGAGTGGGTCAATTTTGGGTTTGACCCAAACCCGACCCGAAAACCTATTTTAACATCGTATGAGGTTCTAAGGATCTCAAAGCATCACTTGAGGACTCCTATCGGGCCACCTCTCGACTGTTGCCATCGAAGCTTTGCCGGCCCACCCCTACGATTCTTAGACCATTGTTGTCCTACTACAGTCCTTGAATCACTATTGCTCAACTAGGATTCTAGAACCATCAAGTTCAATAAGGGTTATTCCAAACTTTTTCACCCACTAACTAAAATTCTCTAACCACTCTCATGACAACTATGATCCTCCAATCACTATTGCATGACTACGATTCTTAGAAAATTGTAGCCGGATTAAGATCATTTTGACTTCTCTTGCCATTGACTACGGTCTCCCCACCATCATCGCCTGGCAACGATCCTTAGATAATCGTTATTTTACTATGGCCCTCCATCCATCATCACCCAACTATTATCCTCTGACCGCCATTGATCAACTGCTATCCTTCAAACTAATATCTCTCCACTATGATTCTTCCAACTATTGTCGCCTGACAATTATCCTTTCAACCTCTGTCGTCAGTCAATTATCATCCTTTGACATTCTTCGCTTGCTGCTACGATTCTTCCAACAATTGTCGGCTGACAATGATCCTTCCAACATCTGTTGCCTTTCAATTATCATCCTTTGATCCCCTGCCAATTAGAATTGGAGTTTTGCCCAACTGTTGCCTGACAGCAGAGTTCTGTGCGATCCCCGACTAACGTCAGAGTTTCGCCCGACTTCCAACTAACGCCGGAGTTCTGCTCGACAACTAACTAACGTCGGATTTCTGCCCGACCGTAAATCGAAACCGTATTTCCGCTTGGCTACCAAACGTCGTCGGATTTTTTATTTTTGTTTGTAGCAACCTGACAGTTGATTATTGTAATCTGATCATCCTTAATTTTGGGAACGAGTTAGTCACTTGTAATCCATTCAAATACTAGTGGAATCATTTCAACTGGGTTTTGCCCCATGGTTTTTTCTTTTTCCAGGATTTTCCATGTAAAATTCTGATGTTCCTTTTTTTTTCTTCTGTTTGTATGCTGGATATCCATACAAGACTTAGACGAAAATTTCTAACTCTATCACCGTGTATATATATATTATTGAGGGGGGCTTCCCCCCAATCGGATTCCGCCCCCGGATGTTCTTTCTTTTCTATGCATTTTCTCTTTTTTGTTTTTATTTGGTGCATGGTTTACTTCCCCAACCCTATGCTTTACCTATTTTTAGAATTGTGAAGTTTAATCTCTATAGCTGAAAATCATTCACCTAAATCAGGCTTATGGATAGTACAACCATTCATGAAAAAAAAAAAATTACATAGCAACCAAGAAATTGCTCTTCTTCCTAAATTTGAGAAAGCCATATACATGTATATTTAATCTGAGAGATTCCCTCTTAAATTCTTTCACAATCCACCATCTGCAGGGCTATATTATAAAACTGAGTGGGCAATGACATCTAATACGTAAAGATTCTTGTAAGCCCCTTTTGCCAATCTTTTGTAAACTTCAAGACCTAATTTTTTTTTTCTAGAAAATCAAACAAATAAAGCTGCTATAGAGATTCGGCTTAAGGAAATATTTGTAAATAAACATTGTGCATCTGATTCGGCTTACCAACTTGAATCAGAATGATCGATAAGAACCGTTGAAGGGTTAGTGAGGCTCTATAGCAACATTTTGTAGGTATTAGATTCCGCGAAGCATGGATGGTTTTAGCCTTAATTTTAGCGTTTGGGAAGAATAAATAGGAAGTGACAAAATTAAAGTTAAACCTAAGGGCATCTCCAACCGAACGGCAAACACTTGTTTGCCGTTCTTGCTTTGCGCCAACCGAACGCCATTTCATCGCGGATGAACAGTGCGACGCCGCACTGTTCATATGCGTCATTCTTTTATCTCTACCGAACTTTGGGAAAAAGGCGCGAATGAAGAGAACTACGGTTTACGGGGCAAAATGGCATTCCATTGGAGATGAATCACGATATTTTTTGGTTTCACTGCATTTTGGAGTGAAAAATGAGATTTTCGGTTGGAGATGCCCTAACACCTCATGAATGCCTCTCTTTGGCCTTTCTTCTTATTCGATGTAAGAGCCAAAGTTTCAGTCACATCAACCGAATAATTTAACAAAAATTTTTGAAAATCATTATCAAGTTTTTCTTAAAAAAAAAAAAAAAAAAAACTCAACCGCCATAAAATAATGATAAAATTATTATAATTTTAATCAACAAAATCGTTAGATAACAAAAAAGTTAAATGCTATGATCTTAAGCATCAAAATTATCTAAAATTAGATTTTATTTGAGACAGTTTTCTTGTTATTTTTATGAAAAAATATGTTAGAAATTTTTTATATTGTTTTAAAAAGAAATAAGAAAGATGTCCCAAAAGAAATTTTAATCTGAATCGAAGAACTTATTTAGAACTGCTAGAATAATCGAAAGATGAACTAAATTATGTTTTATACTTTTATCATCCTCAATCAGACCTATCAATAACCCTTCTGAGCATATCTCATGCTGATTGATGTTACTATCGCATACTATATTTAGAACTGGAGTAATAACAATTCAAAACGAGACTTCAAACTTTCCATCTTCTCAGCTGAGCTTATCTAAATCTCCACTTCAGGTATATCGCCTATTCATTTTCATCACCTATGTAGTTAATAGTTATATTGACAAGCATTTACTAAGGGGTGTCAATTCGGGTCAATAGGTCAGATTTGGGTTCAACCCAAGTTGACACGGTCATAAACCGGTTGACCCGAACATGACCTTTTTAACTAAACAAGTCATAATTTCTATATCGGATCCGACCCATACGGATTGACTCGACCCAACCCGCGAATGCTTTACTTTGCATAGGGCATTAGTTCTTGGGGTTGGCGAACACAGTGTGTGAGACTGCACATGAGGCTGGGACCGACAGTGAGGTGAGGTCGAGGCCGTTGGGCTGGTGAATGCAGCCACTAGGCCGGTAGCAGTGCGAGTGACTCGCGTTCTGGCCTTAGTCGTGTGCGGCGGTGTGAGTCGCATGCGTGTCCAATATCCTGTGTGTAGGTTGGCAGAGATGGGTCGACAGTCGATCGTGCTACGTGTGGTCTGGTGGTCCGGTGGTCCGTGGCAATTGGGTGCGAGTTAGCTGGGTAGGACGACAGAGCGGAGGACGACGATCGACAACGCTCTAGATCGCCAGATAGTCGAGTTAGCCTGGTCAAACTCTGGTTTTCTACTAGTTTTTTAAACATGTCAAAAATCTGAATCCGAATCCGACTCGTTTTACAAACGGGTTGACCCGAACCCGGATGTTGAGATTAATATATTTTATGATATTAAATATAAATTAAAAAACTTTTTTTGTCTAATCTAATATAAATTGAATTAGGATATTTTATGTAATTTTTTATAGAGAAAATTTTAAGACTAAGCATAATTATAAATTGTATTAAGAGTTTAAGCATGTTTAAAAAAAAATTAAAAAATAGGCAAAGTCGCCCGTTTAACGGGCGACTTACTAGTCTAGTCAGCATCCAGTCAGCATTCAAACAAATTAAAAGAAATTTTAATATTAAAATAAAATTACTGTAGCAAGTCGACCATTTAACGGGCGACTTGCTACAGTAATTTTATTTTTATATTAAATTATTTCATAAAATTTTTAATTTTTAATTTCTCACAAATACGAACGAATAAAAATATTATATGGTGTATCAAATCCATTTGACTGGATGGAGCTATGTGTTCCTCATTTAATATGACAACTGTAGAAATCAATGGCATTTTCTTCGCTAGGACGGTAAGAGTTAAGAGAAAAAGAAGAGAAACATTCCCTCGAGAAAATGCCATTGATTTCACCTGTAAGACCTTTTCTTGGTTTAATTGGTTTTGTAACAAGAAATATCAAGCAAATGTCAACTTGCTAAAAGTACCGCAAAGAAAAAAAAAAAGCATGTCTCTTTCTAGCGAAGGTAAGCTTATTTTGTATGCTTTTCATGGAAATCCGACGTGCGATCGAGAAGGAAGGCAGGAACTGTAAAATGCCAAGAGGGAGGGAGCGGAACTAGGGAATATTAAAAATAATATTATACTGTAGTAAGTCGCCCGTTAAACGGGCAACTTACTATAGTAATTTTTTTTTTAAATTTAATTTTTTTTAATGCTGACTGGATGCTGACTAGGCTAGTAAGTCGCCCTTTTTTAAACATGTTTAAGCTCTTAATACAATTTATAATTATGCTTAGTCTTAAAATTTTCCCTTTTTTATATGGTCCCCCATCGGCCAACAAGTTATGGATCAACAACACAATTTGGCTGGCCCAAGAGCATGACCTGACCCGATGCACCTTTCTTTAGCCCAACTAAGAGATCACACTTAACATATATTCCAACCCACCCGCTCTTAAACGGTCTGGGCCGGTACCTCACCCGACCTGTGATCACCAACCGCAGCGCCACCACACCATAACCCTCGTCATTCATCAGCTCCGCCTCGACCTCGGCCGAAACTGGCACAATATCCGCTCCGAAGACCGGAGACACCACCACAGTACCTTCCGCCTCTTCATACAGCGACGGCAGCGACGACGGCGGAGTTATCGGCTGATCGCGGTAGGAAACGTAGGCACAGAGGCGGTCGAGCTGAACGGCAGCGCGGCTATTCGGGTTGCGAATTGCGACCGTGAACTGCATGTTGGTGGAGATGGCGACGGCTGGCACAGGTGAGGTGGATTTGGTTAAACGGTAGATGGCAGCGCCGAGCACGGTGAAGTGGGGGCGAGAGGGGCGGTAGACGAGGTAGAGCACGAGAGCAGTGATGCCGGCGAGGATGAGGAGAATGGAGATGGCAGAGCAGAGGAGTTTGAAGTTTGTGCTGGGAGGTGCTCCTTTTTTGTCCATTGGAGATGAAATGCTGTGTTTAGGGTGAGAAGTGGTGATTGATATAGAGAGAAGTGGCCAAGTGGGGATGGGGAGCTTGATATTGACGAAGGAATGGAATCGAATATTGTAGTGGGGATTAAAGAGCGGATGGAAGTGAGTTTTTGAATTGGTAAAGTAAGAATTCTGGTTTGACACTTTGGAAGGTGTGTATGATTCTCAACTCAAGGAAGGTTTTATAGACAAATTTATATGGCGAAATAGTATAAAACCTTTCAAAAATGGTTAATACTTAATCAATGAACATGAAAAAGCCAACTTTATGAACCTAAAAAATTATAGAAAAGGGAAAGTGCTTTGGATTTTTATCATTCCAAAACTTTCTTCTCTTGCTGTGGCCATTTTTATGCAAATGCATGTCTCAGTAAGGCTGGCCTGCCTGCATATGCAAAATAGCTAAAAGCATGTCATGGCCACCTGGTAAACTATGAGATTGATTGTACATATAGCTGATTTTGCTCTATAAATTTTTGGAGTCATTTTGATCAATTAAGGCAAATTCATATACGCATCACTTACACAAGACTCGAACCCATGAGCTCCTGTTGGTAGCTTTGCTAAGGACATCTCTAACCGAGAAACCCATTTTCCACTCCAAAATGCAGTAATTCATCTCCAATTGAACCACATTTTCTCTCTTCTTTCGTGCGCTTTTTGTGAAGGTAATCATTTTCTCCTCTTTCGCACGCTTCTTTGCAAAAACCTGTAACCAAATTTTTTGGCGGAGGTGAGCAGTCTGATGTCAATATTAGCGTCGCATTGTTCACCTACTGAACTTTGGCGTGAGATTTGGAGTTTTTTTAGCAAGATGTATGGAACTTCTTACTTTTAGCAAGATAATTAGATGGGGAATGGTTCTCTTGAATCATTTTTTAATACTCATTCCTCATCTAAGTTGAAACTTTTTTATTTTATCTCGAATGGTTCTTGGAACTTTAATCTTCTTCTTGACCACATTCCTAAGTTTGTTTCTGATTTTATTTGTGATATTCCATCAATATTAACACTAAGGACCGACCTATTTTCAAGTTCTCTGATAATGGTGATTTTTGTACAAAAGCTATTTGTAATTTCTTCAGGAACAAATCTACTTATAATTTTGTGTTTCACAAAATCTGTAATTTGGTTATTCCTACTAACTTTTATATTTTCTCCTGGAGAATCCTTAATGATTTGATCTCTGTTGATGATAAGCCAAAGAATAAAGGAATTTTCATTACTTCTAAATGGAAATTTTTTTTTTTTTTGAAGACTATTAAATATGTCTTTTTGGATGGACCTATTGCCATCAATATGTGATATCTTGGATAATGCTATAGGGATTAATATGACCTATGTTAATGCTACATGTTCTGCTCTCCTTACCAATAGTTTTTTTTTTTTTTTTACTTCTATGAATTGAAAGAAATAATTGCAAACATCTAGGTATCAAGATAAGCTCTAACATAATCATAATAGCGCTTAAGAATAAAATTCAATCAACTTGTATCTGCCAAGTTGCTTCTTCCAAAGCATTTTAAGGGTAATAAAATTTGGGCCTCTTTTGTCAAGTCTCTTTTGCATCTAATAACATAAACTTAAAACTCTAGAATTCTATATTGAAAGAAGCTTTCTTTGGCTCAATATAAATTAAACATTAACAGTTCTGTATCCAAACTTGGAGCTGGATGTGGTGGAAATTTTAGAGATTATCAACGTACTTTGATGTTTGCATTTGCTTCTTGCCTTCCTGCTTGTAAGGTGATTGTTGCTAAGGCTTATGCTATATTGATGAGCCTTAAGTTTTGTTTGGACCACAACTTTATCAAGATTTGGATTTAAATTGATTCCTTGCTCTTGATTAATCTTATTAATTTCAATAGTTATAATAATGCTAAGTTTTACTTCATTTTCAGAAAATCATGTGCATTCGTTAGATTGATTTGTGATCTCTCATATTTGTATTTCTTATTCTTGTTCCACTTTTGGCTCTCCTTGGATTGTCACCTAAGGGCATCTCTAGTCGAACTCCAAACCCTTGAATGGCATTCCTCGCTAACTCCAGCCGAACGGTAAAATTTTCGCTATTTTGCTGCGGGTGAACAGCGGGACGCCAATATTGGCGTTCCACTGTTCATTTCCATCATTTTTATGTCTCTACCAAACTTGTCGTGCCAAAGAAGAGACAACCGTTACCTGCAAAAGGGGGAAAAATGGAGTTCCATTGGAGATGAATCCCGGCATTTTTTAGTTTCATGACATTTTGGAGTGAAAAATAAGTTTTTCAGTTGGAGATGCTCTAAATGTTATCTTATCGTTTTCTGTTTATTCACTGTTCATTTATTTGGAGTTCTTCTTTATAGTTCTTGTTTTTTCAAGTTTGGACACTTGTCTTGATTTCTCTCACCTATGTGTAATCCTTTTTCTCCTTTATTTTTTTTATCTTGCAGGTGAAATTTTTGGCTTTTAATTAAGGTCTTGTATTTGCTGTCGCTCTATTGCTGTTCTTGTTGGAGTTTTTGGGACAGTCCACCGTGTACCTTTTTTTTTTCCTGTGTTATGTTTCTAAATAGTGATCGATGGCTCTATAGGTTTGATTTCCTTCTTATTGTAGCTCTTTCAGCATCTAGCGAGCTATTAAACTCTTTAAGGACTTTGGTACCTATTTGCTGATCAAATAAAATCCCAGCCCATAAAAGGACTTTCCCAAAAAAAAAATCCTTTATTTTTAATATTGATCAATTTTTATCCTTTCAATTGAATAATGTTAATAACATTCTAAATTATAATATACATATTTATACTCATATAATAATTTGTTCAATTGACCCTTCAAAACTAACTTCATTAAAAAATATATTTTAGTAAATAATTTATATTTTTATTTTAAATATAAAGAATAAAGTTCATATAATATAGATACATATCAATACATATTTAATATTATTTTATATTTTAATAAACTGAGCTCACAACTATTTTGCCTAATAGTATCAATCCTTTATAAAGAACACAACAATATAGTTTTTTTATTGATATGCCCTCAGTTAATCTCACAAATCAAATGAATTCAATTATCTTTTTTGATGTAATGTATTCACTAAACTAATTTGGTGGTGGTAGTTTGTTTCAAAATACTCGTCTTAATATAATAAAAAATGTATTTCTATTTTAGTTTTCAATAGACTACATAATTTGATTTCATTTGAAGCTTTTGCTCTATGAATAAACTTCTTAAGGATTTATGTAGATAAATAGTTTATGCAACAAAGAATTACCATAACTATTATTATAAAGTTGAGTTTTTAGAATAACAAAATTTTGGTGCAACATATGATCAGAGCACCATGATAGAAATATTTGATGAACTTTTACAATATGAGGTAAGATTTTATATTAAAGGTTTTATCATCATGTGAAATCTTGTTGATGTTCTTGTAATTAATTTTAGAACCATGTAACTAAAAATGAATATATTTAAGTGGCAAAGGATGCCTAGCAGTCTCCTCGAAGCCTTCTCTTGCTCGCTCTGCTAGGGCGTTGGCCAAGTGGATCTCCTTGACCTCTGACAAGTTCCCTCCATTTATGGTAGCATTCCTCTTCATTTTGGTCAGCTTCGGTGGTTTAGGTGGTGTGCTTCTATTTCATATGCTCTGATTTTTCTACGCCGTAGTATTTTCTTTCTATTATTTTATTTTTTCTGTAATCTAGTGGGGATTTTAAGTTCTTAGGGTTTTTTTTTCTGTTTGGTTGTAGCTCTCTGAGCATTACTGGCTATTGGCTATTGGTATCCTTAAAGACTTGTATCAATTTTATGGTATTAGCACGTAAGTCCCTTCGAGGATTTTATCTTAAAAAAATAAAAAAAAAAAACTGAAAAATGAATCCATTAAAATGAGCACTTGATGTTTCTTTGAGAAATTAGTTAAATTCATTAATCATCATAGGGGTATCAAAATTAATCCTATAAAAATTAAATCCATCTTTAAAATAAAGTGATAAAAAAGTCAAATAAAGTTGAGATCCCTTCAAGGAAAATTAATTTTTTTTTAGGTATTATTTTGTGGCTAGCTACCTAGGGGCTACTTTCCTTCCTACAAGTAGTAGTAAAAAAATTTTAAACTTGCCTAAGCCAAGTACACATTGATGGAAAAAGTTCTCTATTGTCAATCAAGCCTTCTTATTAAATCTGAAGTTGGCCGACTTCAAATAAAATTACTAGGTTGGATTGAACTAATTATAGATTTGTCTTTCATGCCACATTTATCCTTCAAATATCTACTCTCCATCTTTAGTGCATAATCCTTATAGAATCATGCCCTACGAAAAGAGTAAACCAACTGTCAAAGTAGAAAAGTCAAATGCAATTGCTTAAAAGGATGATTTGTTCGCTTTTATTGTCAAAAATTAGGGGTGTCAATTTCGGGTTGCGGGTCGTATCCGGTCAAACTCAAAACTGACCCGGCACTATTTGGGTCAACCTAAACCCGACTTGTTTTTGCAAACGGGTAGGATTTTCGGACCCGAACCTGACCTGCTTTGGGTTCGGGTCAACCCGACTCGACACGGATTTAGGGATTTCCCGAGCTGCCGAACTCCCGTCGCTTTGCATCGTTTGTGAACTGTCGAGCTCTTGTCGCTACTTCCGATAGTGAGCCATCGACGGGCCGAGCTCCCGTTGCTACTTCAATACTTCTGACTGCGGAGCTCCTGTCGCTACTTACGAGCTCTCGTAGTTACTTTCGACTGCAGAACTCTCGGATGTCGTGCGTGATTACGCCACTGGCGAGTGATGTCGTGACTGTGAAGAAGTGATTGACACTGTGACGCAGATGACTGGGCAGGCGGACGAGACTGACGGACGTGGCATCTATTCAAACGGGTCATGCGACTAACGTGACAGAGAGCAGGAAATAGCTGGTCTGGGTTAAAACGGGTCGATTTAGAATTTCCAGGTCAACCTGGACTCGACCTGTTTTTCAAACGGATTGAAATCTTTAACCCGAACCCGAAATTTGCGCTTCGAGTTCGATTCAAATTTTCGAGCCGTGTCAAATATTGACACCCCTAGTAGAAATATCTCAGGGGAGTAGTGTTGAAGATAAGAATTAAGACAGAATTCCCACATTCAAATTGACTCAATGCTTTCTCTCAAAATAAGACATGCTCAAGAATCAACCAAAGATGTCCCTTGACTCAAAAAGCTTACGAAGTGCATGTGGTGGTCATTCTTATTTATTTTATTTTTTTTACATTTAGGCCAATTAATTCAAATTTATATATATTACATTTCAATACTCAAATTCAAGATCTCTTGATTAGTAACGAAAGCACCCAACTAAGACTGAATTGGTGATCATCCCACCTTAAAATAATTAGCAAGGAAGATACTACACCAGTTAATCTTAATAATGAATTACCGACCGACTAAAATATCCTTCTACCATTTTTGTGCTAAGTAAAAAAATTTAGTTAGAATGTATTAATTAAATTTGTAGTTAGAAAAGAATTTAATGATTATTAAGTTTAATATAATCCATCATAAAACAAATCAAATAATTTCCAGATAGTTCAAATTTCCCAAATATTAAATCAGTTAGTTAATCGCTGCTCAAATGGTGGAACCGGTTTAGCAGTCCCTCGTTATCATTTTACCGCTCCATCTCTCTCTCTCTCTCTCTCTCTCTCTCTCTCTCTCTCTCTCTCTCTCTCTCTCTCTCTCTCTCTCTGTTTCTCTTAATAGTCACAAGCAAAATGGTAATCTTATGTTATACTCTTAGAGCTCATCCGCTCGAATGGAGAAATTAAGATGCAGAACAAATGCATAAAGTTTTATGCATAATAGTTCAAACTTCATCAAATTCAGGTAGTTATTCGCCTGGAAACAGTTAGCACTCCCGAATTATACGCCATTTATCCCATATTTATCTCTCTCCTCAACCGAACCTGTATCCACTTCCTCTGTTCCCTCTCTCTTTCTCTCCCCCGGTCCTTCCTGTGTCCACTGCGTCTCCTCTGCAATCTCGCGGTTAAGTTGAGAAAGTCTTCTCCAATCAAAGGTCTGTCTCTCTCTCTCTCTCTTCCTGTTTCTTCGAATTGTTTATTCAATTTCTCTCCTTTTCTTCAAACCACATTTGCAGCAAACTACAGCAACGCAGAAAATTCTTAAACTGTCATATTTCCTTTATATAAAATGTTCTAATTTATTCCTGTAACAAGAAAAATGGAAATCTTATGTTAAAAATAGTCCTGTTGTTTGTTGAAGATGATAGCCATAACTATATTCTTAGAGCTCATCGACTCTGATGGCGAAAACTAAAAAAAGAGGTATTTTTTTAATTGCAGGGGCTGTCGTTTGCATATCATCCATGGCGCTAAGCTTTTTCTCCCAGTGGAATTTACCTGGAGATGATAACGCAGCAGGCAGCTTCTTTTCCCAATTCCTCGACTTTGACTCGGAAGTCTCCGACGCCTTCATGGGCTTCCACATGCCCGAATGCTCCCCTATCCACTCCGTCGACTTCGTCTTCTCATCCCCTCCGCCTCTTCCAACTCCGCCGGTGAGTTGGACGGCAAGAGGAGAAAGAGTTCCCCATAGTATTTCTCCGCAGAGTGTGGCGGCGCGGGGGCGGCGAAAGAAGATTAGCGCCAAGACGGAGGAGCTGGGCAGGTTAATTCCCGGTGGGGAAAAGATGAGCACCGCTAACATGTTGGTGGCGGCTCATAAGTATGTCAGATTCCTCCAAGCTGAAGAAAGCGTTCTTCAGTACATGAACGACCAAAAGGTTAGAATTTTCATAATGTTTATTGCAATTATTAGTAGATAATTAATTTTAACGTTGTAGATAATTACATTTTAATAAATAAAATTGTAAATTTTGATGAAATATGCAGGTAAGCAGGGGTAAAGGAGAAGAACTCTTACAAGTGCTCTTAGCTTCTCCAAAAATTCAAGAAAGGTTGTCGAGTGAGGGAAAGTGTTTGGTGCCCAAAGAGATGGTGGATCATTTAGTTGCTGAACATCTGATTGTTTCTAACCAATTTACTGAGAGTGATGAAACTATTTATTGAATTTATTTAAAAAAAAAATAGAGAACAGGCTAGCTCTTTTAGATTTTTTATTTTTTTAATAGCAAATTTGTTCACTTTAGTACTAGGTAGATATATGATGGTCTTGTTTGTACATATGATTTACTCTTTTGAAATGTAATGTTTAATATTGTATGTTTGTCTTCTCGTTTGTTTAATTACTGTATTGTCTTCTTTAGTTTATAAATCAACATAGTTATCAAGTAGTTTAATTGTAATATCAGTCTAAAGCTTTGCCACAATAGTAACCGAATAAATCACAACTATCAAAGGATTGATTCTTTGAAGAAATGAAGATAATGTGACAGACTAAACTCTCCTTGCTCTTCTATTCATATCTTCCTCTACGTAGCAATAGCTTCCTAACTTCGGCATCTTCTTCATGATTTAAGAGCTTCTAATCAAATGGCAATTCCTAATCCCTTAACCATACCACCAATCCAACGCACAAAATATTTGGACATATCAACGACAGTCCACTCCTCTCCTGCATAAGAGACACTCCCATTTCAACCCTAATATTTTTTTTTTTTAACATTAAGAACATCATCTCCACACAGCTTACAGATGAAAATCTCCCCACTTAACGATATCAATCCCTCGAAATCTTCCGTGCCAATTGCTTTCAAGGATATTTGACGATACCACCACTGACGGCTCCACCACCTTCAACCCTCCACATACTTCTTGACCATAACCATGAGGCTACCTTCTACTCAACAATATCTCCTCTACTGCCAAATGTCATTACGCTCAAAATTATGTTGAAATATGATATACTAAACATAATTATCTCTGATTGAAAAATCACTCACATATGTTCCAATTGAAAAATGAAAGTCCATAATATGTAATTACAAGACAAATCAATGACCCAATGCCTTGTTGTTGAAAAGGCCAAAGTTTATTAAATAGATGCTAATAAAACCCCTTATGACCCTAAGGATATCATTTTTAGCCCCTAAATGGAATAGCCTTAGGCTGCCAAGTAGTCAAAATGGCAATTAAGACAAACTTTCAACCAATATACTATCTGAACTATAGACCATGCTCTACCTAGAGGAAACAATATTGGCAAAAAAAGCCTCCCACCCCTTGTAAACATCCCCCTTAAACCAACACGTAGCCCTCAAAGCTTCTTATGGTAGAGGCCATGGCTGCTCCAACAATCTTTCATCAACTAAAGGTCACACCACTAGCAACTACAAAAATAGTCATCCCAACTTCCCTCATACTAATATAGCCATAACTTCTCATCCCACCATATAATGCCAAATTTGTGACAAGATAAGACATTATGTCATAAAGTGCTAGTATCACATTAACCTTATCTACGTTCCCTCAACTTTGCCCAAACTCTCTGTACTACCTTTCAAACCATCAACCATGAATGAATCCTTATCTCTTGTGCAACAACTCATTTAGCTTCTGACATCAACTGCCTCTCCAATCTAACACCATTTTCTGGACAATAGCAAACTATAGTTGGAAATGAACGAACTCTCTCTATCTTACATGCTGATAATAGTATTATTTTGACTCCACTAAGTACGATAAACATACCCTCAATTCTTAATGTATCACATCTATCTCACAATCTTATCTTTAATAATTAGCTCACTAACAATAATCCATGGTATGTCAATTTTAACATGGCTCGCTACCTCATTTAGGATCAAAATACTTGAAATTCTTCTCTCAGATTTGTTTTAGTGGCTCTCTGTTCAACTATCACATGCTCCACTTCATTATCCAACCACTCATCTAGCAGAGCCCTCTTATCTACACACTTCGCCCCATTCAAATGTCACAAAAGGCTTGGCCATCCCCATTGGTCCATTGCACTGCTTGTAGCTCAACCCAACCCCAAGACATGTACTGCATAAAACAGTTTTCAAGAACTTTTAATAATTTAGCGAAAATTCACAAATTATTATTTTCATTTACATATTATACATTCCAATATATGGGGTCATTCACCCATAATTTAAAACTAAGGTTATAAATATTATATTTCATTCATTAATGAATTTTCATACCTTTGTAGGATATTTCCAATTAAAAGTAAATCTCACTTAACCTCAAAATTTATAATTTAAAATACTATAATTAAACACCAACTCAACACTCAAATTGAAAACACTTTGTTCCAATGGTGAGAAATATACAAACGACGCCCTACAAAAACTGGGCATTTCTCATCCAATTAGTAAACCCGACACCCTAAATAAAATAGCATAATCAAAAGAAGTCAACCCCCAATCCCCCATTGACCCTTAGTTTAGTGAAAAACAAGGTCAACCTGTAGGAGCAGCTACAGATGTTCTGGGCGTAGAAGGTGATGTAATGGAGAATCTTCCTTGGCCGCTGCGTCCTCGACTGCGGACAGAATAGATCTATGTGAGGGTCCGCCGCTTGGTAGTCTTTGGTTGCTTCAAATGCAAGATTGATTTCCTCACTGATTAGTAATGATTATAGATTGTCTAGACAGGTCGAAGAGAGCTTCGTGCGGATGGACATCTTGAATGCCTGATAGGTGGGTGGAAGACCATTGAGGATTGCCATGAGGTATAGTTGTCATTCGTGAGTTGAAGCGGAACAATGGTCTTTATATTGGAGAGAACAAGTTTGAGAGAGGAGAGGATAGGTGGGGGATGCCGATGATTGAGCCGTAGCAGAGGTAAAGCTGGATTACCTCACCTGCTCTGATATCATGAAGACAGAGCTCTCACAGCTGGGAGCTTTCATTCAGCAGGAAATAAAACAAATATTGTACTAAAAAAAGTGGCAGTGTATTCATTGCATCATATGAAGTTACAGTGTCTACATATATAGCTGTAATGAACCTTATCTTGTACACGTGTAGGTATGAGATGCATTTAGTTTGTTATAAATGGACGGTGGATATTATCTCTGGTTGTTGCTGTGTCAGGTAAGTGGTGAGCTGCTCTTTTAGAATGCAAGGAGGCCTTTAGCAACATGACACATACTTACCTTTTAACTCAGATAAGAAATCCTTTCAAAGATGCTGAGACTACCCAAATCTCCCTTATTTCAGCAAAAGCATTCAATAGAAAGCTGGCGACGAAGGGCAGAGAATCCTCAGTTTCAGCTAGTTTCATTGTTAGTTCTGAAAGTGTTAAAGCTATATCAAAATAACTGAAACTCTAAGCCATCAAAATTCAATTATTACCAGAAAATTAAGTTGAATTCCTCAAAATTATTGAATCAAAACCTCTACAAGCAGGGGCGGACCCATTCTTAATTTTCAAATGGGGCAAACTTATAAGTAACTGTTGGTGTTGGCTCGAATTTGGCTTTACCCTTCGCTACAACAAAATGGGCCAATAACGATAAAAAAATAGAGACAAAAAGAATATGGTCGCTAAAGATGATTAATATTTCAATTTCTACAAAATCTATGTTGAAGTTGCATTGAATTTGACTCGACCATTATTTGTTCATATACTTGATCGCCATACGCTTCGCATTGTTGTTGGGGGTCTAAGGGGGCAGCGCCTCCTAGCGTGGTTCGACCTATTATTTTTGTTGTAAGTATTCTTTCAGAATTTAAATTAATAAATAAAATGATGAATTCTCTTTATTATTTCTCTTTGTAGTTTGTTCCTAGTTTCCTAACAATTACACCTCAATAAATATGTTTAATTATAGTGAGGACAATTGTCTAAAGACTATAGTATTTTTAAAGTTTTAGAGGGATGGGCAATCAGTGGCGTAGGCACGGGGGGCACTGATATCTCCACTGGCTAGATGATTTTTTTTTATATAAAAAATTTTATTTATAAATACAGATTAAAAATCTAATAGTTGCTGCCAATGCAAAAAAAAAAAAGCCTCTCCTCATCTTGACGTTAACGTGGTCGTCCTCGTCTCCTAAATTTAGGGGTGTCAATTTTTGACCCGACCCGAACTCGACTAGGAAAAATTCGGGTTCGGGTCGACCAGTTTATGAAACGGGTCGGTTCGGGTTCAATAAATTGACCCATTTCAAAAAAACGGGTCGAGTTCGGGTTGACCCGGTAACCCGGAAATCCTCTGTCCGGTCTACTGCCCGCCCTGCCCGAAGCATCAAGTGCTCTGCCCGAAGCGTCACCCATCCCGTGCGCGTCCCAAAGCGGCGAAGTGGCGACTGGCGAACCAGTCCCGTGTGCGTCCCGCAAATGGCGAACCCGAAGCGGCGAACTGCGAACCCGTCCCGCGCGCGTCCCAAACGGCGAACCCGAAGCGGCGAACCCGAAGCGGCGAACCCGTTCCGCGCGCGTGCGTACGGCGTACCGACTCGTGCTGCCGCTGCTCCGCCTGCGAGGCTGCGAAGCGTGCTGCTGCTGCCACTGCGGCCGCCGGTAATATTTCAAAAGTCCAAGTCGGGTCGTGTCAACTCGGCAACCCGAGCGGGTCGGGTCTAGGTTGAAAAAGTCGACCCGTTTACAAAAACGGGTCGGATTCGGGTTGACCCGTTTAAAGCCAAGTCAATTCGAATTCGACCCGAACCCAACCTGCTGACCCGAATTGACACCCCCTACTCCCGATCAAATTTTCGCTTTGGCGTTCTCTCATCCGCACTAGGGGTGTAAGTGAGCCGAGCCGGCTCGCGAGCCGGCTCGAGCTCGACTCGTTTATGGGCTCGCGAGCCGAGCTTATCGAGCTCACGAGTCGAGCTCGAGCTCGAGTTCGAGCTCGTTTAGTAAACGAGCTCGAGCTCGAGCCAGCTTGGCTTGTGAGCTCGCGAGCCGGCTCGATTAAATTTTAATATTTTTAAAAATAATTTTATTTTATTTATTAAATTTAAATATTAAAAATAATAATAATAATAACCTAAATTTTATTTAAAAGTGAAATATTTCATATTTTTATAAAAATTTCGTTTAAGTTTTAAAAATCCCGCTTAAAGTTTAAAAATCTCGCCTAAATTTAAAAATTCCCGCCCATGACTGACGAGCCGGCTAGAGCTCGTTAACAGTGACATGAGCTCGAGTTCGAGCTCGACTATCGAGCTCGACTCGAGCTCGAGCTCGAGTTCGAGCTCACTTTCTATCTAACGAGCCGAGCTCGATAAGGGCCAAAACTCGACTCGACTCGACTCGTTTACACTCCTAATCCGCACCCGTAAACTGTAACGGTGAGTCTCTCTCTCTCGTAGCTGTTTATGAAAACCATATTAAAAATTTATTTTCTTCTCGGTGTTTGTGAAAGGTCATCTCCTCTAGCTGTCTAGCATCCCTCTGGCTGGTATGTGACAAAAAGAATTTTAAAAAACATTTTTTGCTCTCTCTCTACTATTTGTATTTTTATATTGTTATCTTTTCACCAAATTAATTAGTTCCACTTTCCAAAAAAAAATATATAAATTAAGTTATTATTTTTTAACTAAGTAGTACAATTTTGTTTAATTTTAAATATATATTTTTTTCCATATTGTTTTTATTTATTTTTGTTCACACTAGTAAATTTCAATTTTAATATGAATTCATTTTTTAATTTGTCTGATCATTCTCGAATGAGTGTATTAAATTTATGTAAATTCTAATCTCTTTGAAAGAAGTTTTAGATAAGAAGGTTTAATAAATTAAAATTTGGTATATTGTCAAGAGGACGATCTTAATTTTCGATTCAATGTAAAATATTTGCATATAAATTACATTTTATTCATTAAAAATATTTTGTTATGTTGTTCAAATATGTTTGTTCTCTTATTTAACAATATATCATCATATTTTTTGTCATATATATAGAAAAAATATTTCAAAAGAAATGCTCAAGTTGTTGAGAAAAATGTTAATTGTGTTGATACTAATATAAAGTTCAAATATCTTCCTGTAGAATATTTTGAAGATTTATTGGTTAACCTTGGATTAAGAATTTTTTTTAAAATTATCATCATAATGATGAGGATATAATGAGAAGAACATACTTATTAAGAGGACCTTATCAGCCTCGAGATTATGAATTCCCACAAATACAAATTGAAAATAAATTGCATAGGTTTTATTTTGCATCGTTTAATAATTACAAAATATGGTTAGAATATATTCCCATCAAAGATGCAGCTTATTGTTTGTTTTTTATCTTTATAAATCAAAAATATGAACCAAGCAAGTGGTAATAACTTCGACATAAGAAGATTTCGAAATTGAAAAAAAAGAGGAAAGATTTCAAGTACATGTGAGATGAAAATGATTGAGGGTTCTTTTCAGTATTGATAATTTGTGTCCTCACATAAAAAAAATTTTGACTCCACCACTGTGGGCAATTGCCAAAAAACCATTGTAATAAAGACTTAAAAATGAATGGAGAGAGACAAATTACCTAAAAATTCATATAATAAATAATTTTTTTAATTTTGAAGAGGGGGGGAGGGTTTGCAATTGCCCCTTAAGGGAGATCCGCCCATGCCTACAAGAAATATATATATATATATACTCGATATATTCTATTTGATATTATGAAATAGAGTTCGGTTGGAGATGATGGAGATGGTCTTACATAGCCACATGATTTTCAAATAATGTATTTATCGCCACATGATTTTGTTTGAAAATTATGTGGCGATGTATGAACATTTCTATCAACTTCAACCGAACTCTATTTCATAATATCAAAAAGAATATATCGAGCATATTCTTTTCCAACTAAAAAAATGACGTTCGTGAATAGTGCGACGCCGACATTGATGTTTGACGTCGCAATATTCACCTCGATCAAAATACCGCTGAACCTAACATTTTGTTGGAGCTCACGTGATCATTACAAAAGCTCATTTGACATTGAGTTGGAGATGTCGACCTAAGACAGAGGATACGTGCAACAACGCGAGGCACAAACAAAACTGGTCTGAAATGCGTCAAAGTGCTAAAATAAAAAAAAAACTGCGGTCATAAAGATAATTATGCAAATAAAAGTGGGCAGCTTATAAAAAGAAATACATGAAAAAGACATAAAACTAATTTCTAATATGTGGAAGATTTTCACGGATGAAGACGAACTTAGAAGCTTATGGAACAAGTAATCAATCAATTTTGTTATTGGACTAATTCTTGTCAAATGCAGTGTATCTGCCAATAGTGTGGCCAATTCTACAGCTCACAGGATCCATGCCTATACCCCAACGGCCAACGCCAAAATCCCGTTTGCCGGCCCTTCCCACTTTCCCAATCCTTCCTTAGCCGTTAAATCTCCGTCATCGAATCGGACGGTCAAGATCATGGAGTTTCAAAGATATAAGAGCCTAAGTAATATATTATCAATAAATGACTAGATCCAACTACTCGAATTCAATATACTGTATCAACATATTCGTATAGTACGATTAGTTCAAATTTTAAATATTAAAATCTTTATATAAATTTGATTGGTGGCTAGGGTTTTTGAGTTAAATAAATTATACAATATGATTTGATTCGTATAATACGATTTGTTTAAAAATATTAATCACATAATTATTCATTTTAAATATATGATCGTGCAGTAAGATCTGAATTTTATGGTATGATTAGTTCAGAAAAATTTAAACTTCAATTTTCTCACTCCCATGTATGTGTTTGCACGGTCGCTAAATTAACATGCACCTTTTACAAGACTTTGACTTAAGAAATATAATATAAAGAAAATAAAAATACAGACTCTTACAAAATATTATCCTAGTTTATTCAATCTTAAGCTTTGAATCTTGTTGCATTGGCGAATGATGTATCTAAAATATTAATACAAAAAAAATAAATATATAAGACAAATAGTATGAGAAATAAAAAAGATAATCAATAATATTTGTTATCATCAAAATTACGAGTTTGGGAACCCAGATTGCAGTATAGTTTAATTTAATATTTTGCTTAAACTTTTCTATGAATGCACTTTTTTTTTCATGAAACTAAAACTTCAGCTATAAGGCAATGGCAGAGGAGGCACTAGGCCAAGAAGACGTTGAGTTAGGAAGCAACTTGCTGGAGAAGAGGCAACTTATGTGCCTCCACTAGCAGATGTACATCATACTATCTCTTGTCTTTGTGGTTGATATAGAGCTGCCCACCATAATCAAGTACAAAATTTATAAATATTTTTAAAACTAAATAAATTTTCAGCCCATTATCTTATGTCAAATACAAAATAAATATGCAGGGGACTATTCTTGAAAGAGCATCGCAAGTGCTCATGGTTCAAGATTGCTTATTCAATGTTCAAGATTCATAGTAACCATTAGGACATTTAGATTGCACCGTGTTAGGCAGTTGATGTAGATCAAACGTTGATCACCATCTTCCGACAACATTGGTTGAGAGATGGTCTCCTCAGACCAATATATTTCATCTTGTACTGGTGTAGATGAGTATTACATTATAGGATATAGGAATGATTAGTCCTACCGATTGATGGACTTGCATTAGTTGACCCATTGATGGTTGGAATTGGGAAATGATGGATTTCTTGGCCATATTGTTGTGGTGATTTGTTGGATAGTCATCTAGATGCATATGTTACATACCACGACTTGTTAAATTCTCAAGCAACTTATAGATTTCGTATCAGTCAGGTTCATGCGAGCACATGCATGCCATTGAGGTGGCTATGATGGACCCACATGAGGGAATCCTATGTTGAGCTCAACGATATGGAGTTCTGGAAGCATGTTAGGGTGAATGTTATGTTCATCATTGGTTGCTTATTACTATGAGATATATCTGGCTCTAAGATTCATCTTCAATACCTCCCATTACTTGAAGACATTTAGTTATTTAGCACTTGATCGCTTGGCGGAGCTTTCTTAGCACACATATACAGAGAATTAATAGAGGCAATCAAGCTCAAGCGAGCTAACATTATTGGATGTATTCATCTGCTATAGATTTGGTCTTGGGATTGCATCCACGTTGGGAGACCTACATTGTATGTACCATCTCCAAAACTACTAAATGGGTGTAGCGTGGAAGGAAGATGCTTATCAAAGATTTTAAACCATATTGTTACAGAACTATTATATATTGGCTAACTGTATTGTAAATTTTATCAAATGGAACGAGGAATGAGTTAGGGAGATGCTTGTTGGAAATATCAAAATTTATAGAAATGAGTTTGATGATCTCCTTTAAAGTCAGGAATACCTTCTTTCAAAATTAAAATTACGTAGCTCTTAAAATTATGAAAGGTTATGAAATATGTTAGTTTTGGTGCAGGTAATATGGGAGCTGTATGGATCAAGTATCCAAGAAATTGATGCAGATATATGTTTGTCAGGCAGGGACATTTGGCATGCTCTTGTTTCACTTATCAGTTGGAAGAGAGATGAGTGGCATCTACCTGATCGAGTAATTCTACAATTTGGATTCTCACCAACTATTGATGTTCAACCAATGGATCCAAATTACGTTATAGCAGACGGTTTTGATAAGGCATATATAGATTAGGTGATTTACCATCAACTCTACATTCTTATGTGAGAGGGATGACGAGGACATCGAGGAGCGGTAGTCATACTTGTATTGGTATAGATCATGGGCATGTCTTTACGCTCATGGTCATACTACCCACGAGCGTCGGTTGAGCATATGCTGGTATTTATTCCACTTGTAATATCTTGTGCACTATAGTATCCTATGTACTAATCAACTAAAAGATAAGTACTATAGTATGCTATGCATTATAGTATCCTATATATAATTCCAAAATTAGTATTTTAAACTCACAAAATTAACTACATTTACACTAATTATAGATCGGCAAAGATTTGTTTTCAACACATTTGATTACATTTACAATAAAAAAATGCAACAAAATACATAGAGTAAAAAATATTATAAAAAAAAAAAAACACTAACAACTTCAAAAACCAATAATTTACTTAAAAAACACCTACAACTTAATTCCAAGTACCATCTGCTCCTACTTAAAAATTTTCCAATTGAAAAAAAAAAACATTCAACTTACTAATAAATTAACCTTAATATAAGATTTACTCGATTATTTTATATTTAAAATAATCGGTCAAATCATCTAAAAATTAGATATTATTAATTAATATAAATTAGACATTATCAATAATAAAATTTAATATATTTATTGATAATCAAAATGATTAACATGCATCTAATCATAAATTAATAGCATAAATATTACTTAAATAAAATTTTATATCAAAAAAATTCACGTAAATTCAAAATTATTCAAAATATATTAAAGACAATATTATTATCTAATAGTTATCTCTCCTAATGGCTGTTCCAAAACATAATAAATTGTTTTAACTGTTGGAGCCGGAGCCGTTTAGTTGTATTATTATTATTAATTTTTAATTAATTAGTCGCCCGGGTGACTACAATTGGCTCCATATTAGCGATAAGTCACTAGAACCGCCAGCGATTATGCCAGAATTTATTTTTCCGTGACGTTTACGCTAATAATGATAAAATGACGGTTTATAAAATTTGTCAATTTTGTGTAGGCCTGGGTCATTTTAACCTTAGGCCATAGATCCCTGTGAGTTCCCCACCCCCTCAATAGATTAATTATTATGTGCGAACCTTGAAGGTCGTTTGGAGATCAATCAGAATATGTCACTTTATCCTTAGTTCGGTATTGCGGCTCGATACTGTTGACATGACACATTCTGGTTGGTCTCCTTACAACGTTCTATGTCCGATTTCCGCACAAAATAATTTCTCCTCAAATGATTTATAATTTGCAATATGAAGTAAAGCTATCTAGTACCTAGTACCTACTATCTTGATTTTTTACTTAAGAAAACCCACCCTTTGCTCATCTGTAGAAAGTGATGGAATAATAGGAAGAGTAGGAAAGTTCTTGATTTTGATTATAAAGAGGAACATCACCAATCAAGAGAGAGTGAAATGCTAAAGGGCTTCATTAGTAATACCATGAATTGAATAAATAGTGTCACTGGGGTAAGAACTTCCTTGATATGATTTTTATCCTTCTTTATATATATATATATATATATATATATATATATATTCTAAGTTGTTTTTTCCCTCTAGTAAGCTAATTGCACTTAGCCCTTTATTGGATCCAATTATTTTCCCATTTAGTAGTCTTAATAAGCATATAACTCAAAAAAGTCTAAAATGAATTTACACCTTGGCCTATTGGTTGAGAGCTTATGCATCAACTAAGAGGTCCTGGGTTCGAGTCTTTGTGTATGCGTGGTGTGTGTGAGTTTGCCTTAATTGGCCTAAATGTCCAAAAAAAAATTTATTTGAAATACATAAAAGTTTGATCCAGCAAGCATCACTATGGCGCTAGACTAGTAATAACAACATTGACGGGAAAGCGTCGCTGCGGCGCTGAGCTCTCTATTCTACAGTAACTTTGAGGGTGATATGCTACACAGCAACGCTGGATCTTGTACGTCACACTCATTTTGCTTGTCCGAGAAGGAAAGTGTAACACCTCCATGTTCAACATTTTGTTTTACCTCTTTTGACTTGAATTGAAAAAGATCAATATTTGAACTTTTATGCTTTGAATTCTTTTGCATGTGTTTAAAATTGATGTGTGTATGAAAAAGAATCTACAAGTGTTTTAGGTCAGTTCCAAGGGTTTGAAGGCACATTGGAAAAAATTTAAAAAATTTCCTTTGGAGCATCCCAATGTTGGGTGCTTAGATACCGAGGTGTTGTGTTGATTGGCATCTAGATGCTCAAAAGTGGCTCCCAAAATTGTGCTCTTAGATTTTTTAAATTTGAACTAGCATCGCAATGCGGAATGGAGGCGTCGCAACGCTAGGCCATTATATATACTTAAATATAATATAAATCCTATATTCTATTGATTCAATCCCCCTTTGGAAGTTGAAGAAGAGAGGGATGAGAGAGATTTGGAGAGAGAGAGAGAGAGAGAGGATTTTTTGGGTCACTTCGGGTCATTTTGTATCATCTGTCTATTTCAAAAAAAAAAAGTTCGGATCGAGATTAATCACATTATAATTATCTCAGTTTTCAGACTTGCGAAAATATCTCAATTATCTAATTAAATTTATATTTCTTTATTGCAAAATAAGGATAACTTTGCACATGTAAAACTTTCACTGCGTAACTTTTTATTTGTTATAGATATTAAGATTCCGAATATTTTGAAAATTTTCTGATAATTTTATAGTAGACGTTTTGAAATATATACTTTTTTATTGAATAAAAATAATCTGAACTCTGAAAAATAATGAATAATATTTATCATATTCCACCAAAAAAATCATGCCAATAACATTGAAGGCAATACATAACGAAGCAGCACTGTTCCAGAAAACCTCCAATAACTTCAAAAAGTAGCTAAGGTGTAAAGAGAGAAAAAAAAAAAAGGGAGCAACAAGCCCCAACCAAAAAGAACCATCAAAATAATAAAATCAGAGCAAACAATTGACAAAATAGAGTTAAGGAATAAGCTGGTTAATTAGCCCAACATTTCTCCATGTAGCAATTTTGAGGAAAAGAGCCATCTTAATCTTAGTGCATGTGATAGACGAACTATCAATAATCACACCAAATCTCTTAGGATTTCTTTCTCTCCAAATGTAATACAAAGAGCTAAGTAATATCAAGTAGAAGTAATTATTAGCATTTTCCCAAAATTATTCAGATTTGAAATGTAAGAGAATAACTAAAAAATGATAGGCCTCAGTAGAAGATTAAAGTGATGACAATCAAAAAACTAGTGAGGAGGAGTTTCCTCAAACTTGCAGTAGAAAGAACACATAGGGGGAGAATGAATGTTTCTTTTGTTCAAAGCATCGACAATTTTTAAGCCCCCAACCAAAGCCAGCCTGACGTAGGAAGAAAACCAAAAACAAAATTTCTTGTGCCAGATAAATTTAAGCCAAGAGATTCATTCTTGATAATGGTAAAAATTCTTAAGAAAGATGTTTAAAAACAAGCTTAAAGTTATCATTCCAAGAGATGATGCTATCAGTCATAGGCGGATCCATCAAGGATTCAGGGTGGGCAAATGCCCACCGTAAAATTTTTTTAAAAAAAATATTTAGAGGGGAAATTTTGGAATATTTTGATTATTTTGGGTATTTTGCTTCCCCTCAAAAATATTTTTTGCTCTAATTTTATCAATCCTAAGAATCTTTGTCCATCCTCTACAAAAAAAAAATTTTTGACCATCCTGAAAATAGAAGCTGGATCCGCCCATGCTATCAGTGTAAATATTATTACTCATAATGACCTCTTTTAGATGAACCTGAAAAATAGCAGGCAAATTTTAGAAGCCATCAATAATAAACATAAAGATAGTGGCATCAGAGGGAAGGGAGTATAAAGAATAAGCACCCCAAAAAAATATCAAATATTCCTCCCCTCACTAAGCCAAAAGCCCTAAATAAATTAAAAAAATTGAGTGGTGAGAAATTTTATAACAAATGTTATCCTTTAACCTTGAGGCAATCATAGAATTTTTTTTTTCCAAAAAGCATAAGCAGTAAAAGAAGCAGGTTTCCAAGGTGAGGTATATTTGCACCTACACCAGTCTGCAAGTAAAAAAATTGAGGAGATAAGCTGCCAAATGAGTGAAGAATAATAAGCATAAGAGATAGCCTCATTAGTTTGGAGACCAAGTGGCTTTCCAAGACACAAGGTGTAACTTGTTTTGATTAATATCACCATGGTAAAGAAATCTACCACAAGCCATTTTAATAAGTTTGCAACAAGTTTTAGGCAATATAGAACCCCATAATCCAATAAGCAGTAGCATTTCAAATAGTAAACCGGATACACTGATGTCTTCCCGCAAAAGAGATCCGTTTAGCTTTCCAACCAGCAAAATGACCATTAATTTTTTTAAGGAGATGATGAAATCATTTATGAAGCCTCTTAGAAGAAATAGGAATTACCCAGTTATTTAAATGTGGATTCCACATTAAAAATATTGAGGATATTGCATATGTCATTAGTATTCTCAGCACGCTTTTGATAAGGTTAATATAAAGTCTAGTGATAGCACCAAATTTATTCAGAATGTTCAACAAAATATTAACATTATTTTTTTGAACATTTACAGAAAAAAATAAGAAGATCATATGCATATAAAATGTAAGAAACTTGTTGCCGGCTATAGGAAATATCAGAGAAAGAGTTGGTTATAAGAGAACTATCTAGAAGATTAGACAACTTATTCATCACTGTACATTACTAATAAGGAGATAAATGGCATCTTTAACTTGAACCAAAATAACAATGGAGAGCCTCATTAATGCAAATAGAGAAATTAACATCCATAATACAAGTATTGATCCAAGAGACAGAGGGGACAAATCTTTTTGTTGTAATCTTTAGATAAGCAAATTTATTGAAATATTATCAAAGACTTTAGAGATATCAAGTTTGGCACAAAAGTATTATTAATTATATGTAAAAAAAATTTATTAAAGTCTTAGATAGGTCTATAACAAAGATTTTAAAAAAATATTAAATAAAGATATAGATAGGTCTATAATTAGAAATACTATATGCATGAGAACTCTTAGGGATTAACTCATCTAAGAAATAATAAAATCGTCATATCCCAAGGAATCTCGTACGAATATTCCGTTACTGTCTTGCTCTTCGTCATCTGACAGCTGCCCTACCCTTCCACTTTTATGTACCGACTTCCGCCCTTTTTACCTTCCGACTTCAACTACGATCCCGCTCAATCCATGGCCTCTCTACCCCTCCTTTCTCCTCTCTTCTCCCTCAACCATCACACAACCAAGCGACCCAGGGTCAAAGCCTGTGCGGCGAGCAACGGGAGGCGGCCTTGGTGGACGCCGCTTTTTCACTCGGCGTTCACCGGGGATCATGGAGGATCGGAGGAGCTGGAGACGACGGGAGATTCTGTAGAAGAAGTGAAAGACGGAGGATCGCCGGCGGCGATCAGTTTCTCAGTGCTTACGCCGGAGAAGGCGAGGGTTCTGCGAAGGGAGTTGCGGGCGACGGAGACCTGGCATGACGCCATGTACCACTCCGCCATCGCCTCACGCCTCGCTTCCCCGGATCAAGCTTAGCGTGGCCGCGATCTCTTTGTCTGCGCGGTGATGGTTCTGTTATTTTCTAATCGCTGTAAAGAAGCTTTGATCTACTGTGCAGAACATCGTGTGCATAAGGTAGGTTTGGATTTTTCTTTATTTCCCCCTTTTTTTTTGGGCCGGAGGATGGAGAAAGTGGCAAACTGTACTGCCTATGTTATGTATGAAACCATATGTGCTTCTTCTCTGTGTGAACTGGTGCGAATCGTTGTGCGCTTCTTCTCTTTGAAGTTTTGGAAATCTGTTGCACTATGTATTTTTACTTATATATATATTAGTTATTTCCCAGATCAAAATTTTTCGATTTTTCTGCTTTCCCTAATCTGCTAGAGCGATCTGTATGAGATCCAGTACTTACAAAATTTTCATCACCATCTTCTACTGCTCTGTGACAGCCTTTTTCATTTCTGAATCCCTGTTTTTTTGGAGTGAACACAGATAATTTTCAAAACAGTCTTGAGTTCGATCTTTGAAGGAAGAACGACATAGTAAATTGATTCACCATTTGAGCCTGGGATAGCCAGAGGTAGTTCAGCAAATGAGTAAATTACCCGGAATCATCACGACTGTTGTGCTCTAGAAGATGTTAGAGATGGAGCTTGTGGAGAACGATATATCTGATTTTTTGTCTTGAATTTTTTCCGATGCACGCGTGTATGTAGCCAAATAAAAATAAATAAATAAATAACTAGAAAGTCATACAAAAAATTTTAAGCGAAAATTATTAAAAGAAATATCGAAAGATCTAATGCAATTGACACGACCCAAAAATTCAATACGAAAATTCTATTCAAATCCGTACCGAAAATTTTGGGTTAGGGTCAACTCCGACTCGAAAAAGGTTGGATTTGGGTTCAGCAAATCAACCTGTTTAAAAAATTAGATCAGATTTGGGTTGACCTAGTAAATCAAAATTGACCTGTTTTTGACCCAAAAATTCGAGATTGACTCGCTTTTTACTCGAAAATCGAATATTTATCTTTTTTTTACCTGAAAACTAGCAATTTTTGGTTGGTCCCGGGTCATTCGGGTCGTGTCGAGTTGATCCGGACCCAAAGTGGGTCGGGTTCAGGTCCGAAAAATCGATCCGTTTTTTGCAAAAACGGGTCAGGAAAACAAGTCCGTTTGAGTTGATCTGAATAATGTCGGGTCAATTTCGGGTCGGGTTCGTTTGAGTTGATATGAATAATGTCAGGTCAATTTCGGGTTCGACTCGAACCCGACCCGACCTATGACCCGATTTATTTATTTATTTATTATGATGCTAGTCATCGTGAAATAATGGTTGGAAGTTGTTAGGATTGTAAACAAGTTATGTCAAGCTCCACTAATCCCTCATTGGAGTTTGAACTTAAATAATCTAGTTTGAGCATGGGCTTTATTTAAGAGTTCAAATGGCTCTTTTTTTTTTTATGAAAGAGATTATGATTCAAGCTAATATTATAATAAGAGAAAAATGAGAAATTAAGAAACAATTAATAAAGAATCACTTAATCTAAAAAAATGAGATGTCATTTTTAAATTTAATAAAGAATCACTTAATCTAAAAAAACAATCAAGTGAAGAAGCACTTACAAACTCTCTTCCACCAACTCGGTGTAACAAAGGACTGTGCTCTTTTCACAAGCAGAAAATCTTGACTCATTTTCACCCTCCTAGTGAGACAGAGAACCTGTACTCCTTTTCACCCTCCTATTGAGGCAGAGAGCCTTGAATCAGTTTCACCTTCCTCGGTGTGGTGGAGTAGTCGAGTCCTTTAACATAAAAGAGATCTTTTTCTTCCCAAAACTTCCCTCAAGACAAGACAAGCCTTGACTATGATGGTACTAAGGTGCAAGCTTCCCGGAGCAACCGTGTGAAACCCTCTCCACACTCCCTTAAAATCCACAAGGATTTTCTCCCTCTTAAACTCCACCCTTTCAAGGCTCTCTCTTCAAGTTTTATCTAGAAGAAAAATGACTCAATGTATGCCAAAGACTTACAAAATCTTATGAGAAAGCTTAAATATAGGACTTCAAAAAATCCTAAAAAATCAGTTCAGCTATCAAAGTTCATAAAGTACGATCGCAGGATCATCCAATACGACGTGCAGAATTTGACCTGTTAGTATTATACGATCAACCGTTAATACAGTACAAATAATTTAATTTGCATGTTAGTTTTGTACGATCATAAGCATGAATGACCAATTGTGCAGTACGATTAATTCAATCGAAATGCAGTTCGTTCAGGATGAATCATGGGATGATCAAATATAGTTTGTACACTATAATCCAGTTCGTACAGTAGGATCAAGTTCGTACTATACGATCCAATTCATATAGTACAATCAAAATATCAAAATTAAGCAGATTCAATTGATTAATCAGAAGATTAAATTAAGGAATATTTTAAACATCATATACATTATGATTAGCTTCATATAATACGAATAGAACAACATTTTAAATTCAAATTTTTGCCTAATTTAATAAACGACAGGGTTTCTAATTATAATAGATCGTTGAGTACGATATGGTGTTCATACTATACGATTAGTTATATTTTAAATTATTTTTTCACAAAAATAAAATATTTTAATTAATTTTTGTAACACTAGATTGTACAGTACGGTGCACATAAAATTAAAATATTTAAAATTATTTTTGCTCCCATTATGTGTGTGCATGGTCACCAGGCTTACATACACCATTACAGAACTTGACTTAAGAAATAAAAAATAAATAAATAAAAATTATAGACTCATTTAACATAATATATTCTACTCAATCTTGAGCCATGAATCTTCAAAGAATGGTGCATGATGTACCTGAAATATTAGTTAACACACAAACAAATATGGTATACAAATACTAGGAGAAATAAAGAGGTAATCAATAATATTTGTTATCATCAAAATTATAAACTCGGGAGCCCGAGTTGCAACAAATAATAATACATATCTTTACTATTTCCTAAGCAACATATGCAGACGTGCTTGAAGTTGGGTTTGAGTTGGGCAGCATTTGAAGTTAACTCAAACTCATACTGAAGGTATTACTAGTCCTCGCCATTAAAACTCTTCACTGGCTTGCCTTCAGATAATAATTTCTTCTTCCAATTCTTATAGAAATTCAAAGTGAAATCATCCATACCAGAATAGCAAGGAGAATATAAAATTATATGATTAAGGTCTAGGTTGTTGCAAGTAGCATTACTCGAATGGTCAGCTTCTTTCTCTTGTTGTATCTCATGACATCGCAGCTGAAAAAATGAGAACTAACATGATGATGATCACGTTCCAGGAGCCTCATTTTTAGATATTTCCAACTAGCAGCATTTAGAAAATCTCGTCTTTTATATTTTTGTACTCATTATATCAGCATGCATATGCTAAAGTACACAATCCTCATCTTCTAACCAAGCATGGATGCAACTCCTAAAAATCTCATTTGCATTTTTCTTTCACTTCAACAAACTATTAACGACTCCTGTCATACAAGCATGCATTCTTCTACTTGCACTATCGAACCTTTTTTTGTTGGGGATGCCTCCATACACGACCAATTCATTTTAAAGGTATCAATTAAAACCTTCATATCTCAACTTCATATGTACATGCACAAGTTAAATACTAGAGGTTAAAGATATCTCACCTTCACATGCATATCTAGACATTACAATTTTGCTTGATTGTACATTAAATCTTCGCATGCCATCTAATATGATAGGTTGTTGCAAACTACATCATCATATTAATGAATGAGACAAAATGAAAAGGATCTTATGCTCCAAATAAAACTTTGGTAGAGGAATCCTAAGTGCTCACCAACTATAACTATTCAGTAAATGTTGATACTGAACTAACATATCATGAATAAACATACCTAATTCATTAAATGTTACAAATAAAATAGTTAAATAGATGCTAAGATTTTTTGTTCGTAATATAGAAGACTTCTACATTATAAAAATGTTACTAGCTCAGGTTAAATTCTCCCTTCCCGCTATAGCATCTCACTATCCCTACTCTCATCAAGATCATCCTACAGGTTTCACACAAGTGGTTGGCCATGTCAACCAACTCACCAATCATTGACCACCTTTTTATCTCAGTATTGGCCTGCAAACTTGCTCGGGCACACTCGCCCTCATATACTCGGCATCATAGAGCTCGCTTAGAGACGACGCATTGAAACCTTCCGACCTTACCCTCCTTCAATCATTCAAGAATCGACATATGTTAGGGTAGTGTGTAGTATTGCACATGCGTTCATCATAGAGCTCGCTTAGTTGTATTAGCCCTCAAAACTCTATAAATAAAGAATGATGAGGAATATTTTAAAAAAAAAATTCAGGACTTTTTAAGACCTTCCTATAGGACATCTCCTTGCCAATTTTAATACTCATATTCTCCAACCCACCCAATCTAGGGTTGTCAATTCGGGTCAGCGGGTCGGGTTCAGGTCGAACCCGGAATTGACCCGACATTGTTCGGGTCAACCCGAACCCGACCCGTTTTTAAAAACGGGTTAGGTTTCCGGACCCGAACCCGACCCGATTCGGGTCCGAGTCAACCCGACCCGACACGAATGACCCGAAGTTGACCTAAAATTGCTAATTTTCGGGTCAAAATCGTGTCAATATTCAAAATCGGGTCAATCTCGGGTTTTCGGGTCAAATATGAGTTTTCGTGTCACTTTCGGGTTGCTGGGTCAACCCGAGCCCGACCCGAGTTTTAAAACGGGTTGATTTGTTCAACCCGAACCCGACCCGTTTCGGGTTCAGGTTGACCCGAACCCAGATTTTTTCGGGTCGGGTTCGGGTCGGGTTTCGGGTCGGGTCAAAAATTGACACCCCTAACCCAATCAAAGGTCTCTCTCTCATCGGTTTTTGGGTCACTTATCTAGTCCCCATTTCAACGTGCTGTAAGGTCAGACATCCCCCATGAATAAAATTGGATGCAACAGTATGCATCCAACGAGACAAAAACTGTATGAATCCAAGCATGCATAAACCCTAAACTAATTAAACAAGACCTTGGACCGATTCAACCTTGTATAAGGGGCCTGATCGACCCAACTTAGGCACACAGTAAGAAATTATGAAATTTTATCATATTTTTTATTAGTCCTAAATTTGACCTATAAGTTGATGACCTACTGAATATGTTATTCATCTCCTTTTGTCCAATAACTAACATTCATAGATTAATGCCCAATTCCAAACATTAATGATTGGCCCTTCACCCATATAAAATATTTGTTTACCAATGCTGTTAAACTTAGCAATCAAATAATGTTCATCAATGCCTTGCAACAGACACCAATCATCTCCCTTATTGTTGACTGAATGTACTTGATTGAAATTACTGTCTATGCATCTTCTGCTATTACATAATCGCATTGTCTAATTGTGTATATTGGTGAATCATTGCAATATCAAATCAAGATTCTAATCTCTATTATTTTGAATTTTATTATAAAATAGTAGCTTAAGTTTTATTTGGTACTGCCCTAGCTTCTATAGTTTTTTAAATAGAAAACAGTCATTTAGATGATTTTTTTCTTTGAAAAATAAAATTGAAGCTGTGGCCGAGAAAAGAACTTCTAAAAGTCAAAATATATAAGCATGCCTCAAACAAAATCTTAGACTTTGTTTGGGATGGCTTTTTTAATGTTTTCAAAAGCAACTTCCTAGCAAAAAAACTCGATGAAAACTGTGAAAAAATAATAGCAGAAAACTGTCCCAAACAAAGCCTTAATCAGGAAATTTTTTGAGAAAGCTCGTGGTCCATTAATTTTATATTTTTGGCATGCCTCTCTTATTAAAAAAAGCTTGCGTAGACTATTGGAAGCAAAGGATACAATGCAAATTTCAAAATCTAAACATTGAGGGTTGGCTAGTTTAGTTATCTGGGCATAACAATTGTAACAGCCCTATATTTAATCAGTAAATGATCAAATAGCTCACTAATCGATCAATGTCTCTAAAAGGGACACAGAGAAACACAATTCTCATATAAAGAGTAAAACAATGGAGCAAAGAAGCGAGAAAATGGCTGCAACAAATTGCTTTCACGTTAAGATCCTCCTATGCCAAAATGGACCACCATATTAAAAACAGACCCGACATACCCAACAAACCGACCCATTTTGACCCGTTTGCACCATTGCTGCCATTTCCAGGTGTGGCCGGAGTACCTACGAAATACAAAGAAATCATAAATTCCAGTGCTCCAAACTCTATTGACCATATTAGATCAGAAAAAACCAGTGGAATTACGAAGGTATTATCAAAGTCATTGAAGTTTGTTGGCTTGTAGATTTCAGCCAATTCCAAACCAAGCAAACATATAGGCTTCTTTTGGGATGACTTTCTCGCTGCTTCTTTAAAAGGATTTTCAATACAAAAACTAAAATATTTATAATAAAAATATGTTTTAAGAAACAATAAGAATGCCGTTCCAAACGAAGCCATAATCTTATTTCTAAATGATTTTCAATCTTCAAGTCAAATTCATATCCCCAAGAGCCATATACACTGGGTTGATTTTTCTTATAAGCAAATGCTTAAGCATGGGCAGAGCTCCAAGTAACTTTGTTTTTTAAAATACCTATAAACAGATTCAATAATGAAAGAGCTTAAAGATTGAAAAGTCCAGACACTTGAGAAAACGAAAGACAAAGATCCATTTCACAAAAAGAAAAAAAAAACGGAAAAAAGAAAAGCAATTTGATTGATCCTCGACCACTTCAACTTCTACCTTTTGATAAAAAATAAATAACAATGGTGAGAGATGCAGCAAGAAACTAAATGTGCAAACTGTTTTCTAGAGTTGTATCATTAGTTTCATGTAGGACTTTCTAGAGTACTATGAATAATTATGCGGAGTTCCAAGAGAATTAGAGAAAGATATCGCCTTTGGTGAAAGAAGCCTTGGAGCCTATTAAAGAGGAGACCCTCCTCATTTGAATCCATGTCAAGAATTTGAGAATAAATCCCTTTCGTGTGAAAACTCTTTCATCATTCATTCCCACCACCTTCAAAGTTTAAGCTTTACCAATTTTCTAACAACTTCACCCAACCAAATGAGTCCTAATGTGTGAAAAGAAATAATAGATTTTGGCCCATTATTCATAATGGGAAAGCCGATGAGAATAATTAAGAATAATAGAAATAAAGAAAACTTAAATTTTGTAGCTTAATTTTAATTTCTAGCATAATTTGATTTTGCATTACGAGAATCATTTGATGTGAGTAGTTTTGATGGCATTCGTTTGACAAATATCAGATTTGAAGATTGAACTTGACCTAAATCATCAGTTATGATTATCTTCATGCAATAGGGGTAAGAGAAAACAATAGACCTTCTAACCATCATTTAATTACATCAAGATTTGTGTCGATTGCCCGACTAACATTAATAAAGCATATCTCACGAATACTAATTCTAGGGTTATTGCCTCAATCAAATTATAAAGTTCATATCACCATTTACACCAATCTTAAAGCCATCAATATAGATTCGATCATCCAATTTAGATTTCTAACAAGACTAATGTAAGTATAGAGATGCTCCATTGATCCATCCATTATCATCATGGGTATAGTTGTATTTAAAGGTGATTTAACTTTTTCACTCTTCAATCAACCATATGACTAGGGGTGTCAATTTCGGGTCACGGGTCGGGTTCGGGTCGAACCCGAAATTGACCCGGCACTATTCGGGTCAACCCGAACCCGACCCGTTTTTAAAAATGGGTCGGTTTCCTGGACCCGAACCCGACCCGCTTCGGGTCCGGGTCAACCCGACCCGACCCGAATGACCCGTTTTAACCAAAGAATTGCTAATTTTCGGGTCAAAAACGGGTCAATCTCCTCTTTTCGGGTCAAAAACAAGGTCAAAATCGGGTCAATCTCGGGTTGGCGGGTCAAAATCGGGTTTTCGGGTCAAAATCGGGTCACTTTCGGGTCAAAGGGTTAACCCGAACCCGACCCGATTTTTGAAACGGGTCGAAATGTTGAACCCGAACCCGACCCGTTTCGGGTTCGGGTTGACCCTAACCCGAAATTTTCGGGTCGGGTTTGGGTCGAGTTTTCGGGTCGTGTCAAATATTGACACCCCTACATATGACCAAAATAACATCGATTGAGTGACATTTTGAATCAAGTAATATTTTAACTTAAAAAGGCGATATGAATCTTCTATCCACTCTTAAGTAATACTTGAACTAGAATTTTAGTAAAAGAAGCAAAAAGATTTTATACTTACGGAGGATTTTACATGGTTACAATAAATTTATGAGCAAAATTTCATTTTATATATATATATATAATATATATAATCCAAACTTATGGATGGCAAGGGTTACCTACGATGACCATTTCATTCTACCACTAATATTATGCCCACCAAAGTAGAAAAATTAATGCATTTCCATCAAACACCTCCCAAAGGGAAAAATAAAAGGACTCCTTCCTCACATATGTTTTGATACCAAACGACAATGTATGATAAATTAGTTTCAATTCGTATTTATCTTTAACTTCAGCCATTGCTTTCAGTATTTGTGGTCTTTCCGTAGACAAAATCTATTGGTAAATCAACGTTTTATTTTAGTTAATTTTGAAATAAAATACAAATATATTTCTTTGTTTCTTGTATAATACAACAAATACAGCCATTAAATTAAAACTAAAATTATTAAATGGAGAAATTTTGGACCATTACTTAAATTTAATCAGGATTTTTGCCTAATTAATGATTTATTTTAAGTGAATGAATTATGTGATTATTCAATCAATTTTTATATTATATTCAATTCAAAACAAATTCAATAGTTAAAAAATTCATTCCTAATTAAATTAGATACAAACTTACTTTTAATATTAGTTAACATAATTTTTCATCATACTAGGGCAAGGAAAAATCCATGAAAAAGCGAGCAATAAAATTACTAAGGAGACTAACAGATCGTACATCATATATTATATATATAAAAAAAATTTAAACTGAATCAAACTAATTTCAAGAGAGCCGTCTTCATGTCAGAGAAATTTCAGTTCCGATTTGATTAAAAGTGCATCGATTATTGCAAAATTTTCAGGTTTGGACAATCATCAGCCCTAATGTTGCCTGAACTAGCAAATCTGAAAAAGAGTATTTGGTTGTTTAATTATTGAATTGAAAGTTTCCCCAACTGGATCAAAACCAAGAAAAAAAAAAAGAACTAACTACCAGTAAACATCGGATGAAACTCCTTACCTGGAGAACCAGGATTCCCCGAAGGCGAATCTGCAGCTGCATAACAAGACAGGAGAATTTGAATACAGACTACACCAACATCAACGGAAAAGATACTCAGGCAAAAATAAAAATCTGGAAATCGGAGGCAGGAATCGTACCGGTGGACTTGCAGAGACTGTCTGAGGAATTGGTGATTCCGCAGTAGAACGGGAGTTTGATGGCCTGGTTTATGTCGACACCAAGACCCTTCAAGATCTCGGGGTTTTTGAATATATAGCAGAGACAAGTCAATTCGTTCGTCACCGCATCCTTGAGCGGCTTGCAGCATTCCTCCGGAGGATTCGTTGAGTTCAGGTAATTTCGGCACGGTATTAGCTTCGACGCGCAAGTAAACTGTGTTGCCTGCGCCTCCGCATTTGCCGCCAGCATCGCCAATATCGCCGCTGCCAACAGCGCGACTGTCACGGCGCTCTTCTTAGCGGCCAAAACCCCCATGCCGCTCAACTCAATTAGGAGACTTCTACGGCTTTCTTCACCTCTCTTGGTCTTCGACTCTCCGCATTCCTCCTCTTATATCTAACCTCGGATAAATTTTTTTGGTGAGTACGTCTGAGTTAATTTGCCCTTTCAGGTATTGCGCCAGCGGTTGTAGCGACCGGCCGGTGGAGAACCGCAGGTGCTTGACTTTCTCTATTGTGTGAAAGTAAATGACCAATTTTTCCTTTTAATTCCTTTTAATTTTTTATTTAAAAAGAGTTCATTTGAATTATCTCATCATCTATTTATAATCATACTTTTTTGGACAAATTTTAAACTAGGTATTACTAAAATTTTAATTATGAAATTAAGTATTAAAAAAATAAAACTAGGCAAAATTGTTCATTAAATGATCGACTTGCTGTTGACTAACACTTGTTGAGTTATGTGTCAGTCGCTTGGCTTATGGGTTTATTCGTAAAGAAGTTATTATTGCAAGTTGACTGTTAAATGAGTGACTTGCTATAATAAATTAAAAAATAATTTAAAATAAAATAGGTAGAAAGCACATTAAATAAATATATGTTAAAAATAATTTAAAAATAAAAATAGAGGACAAAAATAAAAAATATAGAGTTTGTGTAAAATATAATTTATATATTTTAATAGAAGTCAATAGTTGAAATACATATATATTAATCAAACTTTGATTAAAATGAATATTTTTTATATTCAATTTAATTTGATATTAATATAATATTAAAATTATAATAATAATATTATCTTGAACTATATAAAAAATTGATTTATAATAACTTACTTTGAATCATTCATTAGCCACCCTTTCAAAACACATTGTTTTAACATTTACATAGATAAAATATATGTGAATGTGATAAGTACTTTCAAGCCAACGTTTAGGGAGAAACTTTGAATTGGTTTTTTTTTTTTTTTTTTTTTTCTACCACTTTAATTTTTGGTATGATGCTCATTCATTAGAAAAAAAAATCGATTAAAATTTTAATAAATTTTAATATAAAAAAAAAGGTTCATTTTAATCAAATTTTGATCAATATATACACATATATTTAAACTATTGACTTCTATTAAAATATAAAAAATTATATTTTACAATAAGTTTTTGTTTTTTTCTCTATCTTTGTTTTTAAACTATTTTTTAAATTTATTTATTTAATGTTATTTCTACCTATTATATTTTTTAATTATTTTTCTAAATATACTATAGTAAGTCACCAGGGACAACTTGCAACTATAATTTTTTTTTTAATTTGTCGTTTGTAAATCGGGCAATGGCTCATAACTTAGCAAGTCGCCCATTTGATGGACAATATTTTTTAAACTTAATTATATAATTAAAGTTTTTAAGTAGTATATCATTTTTACATCAACTTCAACTCAATTACACTTTGATCATTTCTTTTATATTGTTTAAATTATATAAATTGTTATTTGAAAGAAATTAATAATATTTAAATATCATAAAGAGAGGGTGAGATGGATTTAATTTTAGTGAGTTGAGGAAATGGAGAAAAAATAGTTTAGCAATTTGATAATGATAAATTTAAAAAAATTATATTTTAATGTAAATATAATTTATAAATAATTAATTAGTATTTATATTTTATTTATTTTATATTTAATTTAATAATTTAAAATTAATCAAAATTAGGGTTTTACATCCTAGCTTTATACGATGATCCTGCATACACATAGATAAAAGATAGGGATGCAATAATTATAAAAAATGCCATAATTTTTTACGTGAAAACCCCCAAAAAAGGAAAAATATCATGATGCCTAGCTAATTAAAATGATTCTACTAATGATTGTCGTTGATTACAAAGATAAACTTCCTCAGGAGAAGGCGTTGGCAAAATATAGCGATTACACATCATATATAGAACATTATATGGTTGGACATGGAAAAATTCAATGATATGAGAGTTGTTCTTAAGAGAACGTTGATATGTTCGTTTTGTTGGTGAGACCATAGTTGGGTGACGGTGATAAAAGGGATCATAATCTGAAGACCGATGTCGAAGGGACCATAGTCAGATGATAGAGGTCAAAGAGACTATAGTCCGGTGATGGTAGTCATAGGGATCATAGTCGATCAACAGTGGTCGAAGGAATCGTAGTCAGGCAACGATGGTTAGTGGGACCATAGTTGATGGGCGACATAGATTAGAAGGATTATAATCGAGCGATAGAGATATGAGGGACAATAACCAGCAAGTGACTAAGGTTGGAAGGTCTTTAGTTAGGTGACGGACGTCGATGGGATTGCAGTCAAGCTACGTATGGTGGTCAGAGGTGTCACAACCTGACATGATATCACACAGGTCATATTGTGTTCGATTATGGCAAGCTTTTTGGTATCAGAACTTAGGTTAAAGAAGTAAATTATAATAGAGTCATAGGATTTAATTGTAAAAGTGATATACTTACAGGTATTTTGGGCACTCATTTTGTTTATTTTTATATACATGTGTTACGTTCAACTATATTTAGTATTTTTTAGATGATTGATCCATCTCATCCAAATCAGGATATAAATGATGACCAATAGTCAGAGCTCTAGTCAGACAGCTCAGATTTAGGGTAAAGCTCTTGTGATCAGTTCTGCGATGATTTCTTATATTGCAAATATAATAGCACAACTGGTAGGCTTGGCTACACACGGGTTATTGGTACCCACTCTGATAATATGGATAGACACTTGTATAATTTTATGAGATTAAAGACTCCTAAATTTTCTGGTGTTATTGAGTCTAAAGCTACTGAGGATCGGCTGATGAGGATAGAGAAAAATCTGGATGGGATGCATTGTTTTCCTGAGAGGAGATTTGCATTAGTTGCATTTTTATTAGTTGGTTAGGCATGACACTAGTGGTTGGGCCAGTAAAGAGAAGTTTCAGGGTCATGTAAATACCCTGATTATTTGGAATGAGTTTGCTGAGACATTCAAGACATGGTTTGTATCTTTATCTACTAGGAGATAACTATAAAGCTCTTTTATGAAGTTGATTCAATGAAGTATGTCAGTGATGCAGTATGAGGCAGAATTTATTGCTCTCTCTAAGCATGCTCCATAGTTAGTCAGCACTTCGAGATGCTTTGAGGCAGTGTCTATTAACACAATATATTATAGACTTTTCTTAGTTAGTCAAGAGGGCTAAGAAGGTAGTGACGAATCTACTGCAAGAAGGAAGAGATTTGATGGTGAGACAACTTGCAATATCCATTATGGGAAAAAGAGCATGCTTGGACTTGTTGTGACATATATGAAAGTTCAGGGGAGGTTGTAAGACCTCGTTGAACTATCGAATGCACACCAAGAGGGGGGTGAATTTGTTATTTTAAAAATTACCCTGTGAAAAATCTTTTTCTTTTAGATTCTAATCAAGTTACAATATGGAAGCGAAAGTAATTACAAAAATCTTGATTTTCTTTTTCAAAATTTTTAATGCAAGTAATAAAAAAAAATTATTTTATTTTCTTTTTCTAACACAAATTAGATCCAAGAAATTGAAATTTATAATTCAATAAAAAATTGTAATAAAACAAAAAGTGTGACAGGAAAATTAAAAAAAATAAAAGTGCAAAAAAAAAAATCAGAAAAAACACACCAAAACGTTATAGTAGTTTAGTCAACCTTGGTCTAAATCCACTCCTCGAAGTGTTTATCACCCTCCTAGTGATGGTAATGTACATTTGAAATCTTTCTCACCCTTTTAGTGATGGTAGAGAGCCTTCAATCTTTTTTCACCGTCCTGGTGAACGTTGAAGCTTCTCTCCCAAGTGCAACTCCAAGAACTCATCAAGATCACTAGAGGAAATAATGTGCAAGCTTTTTTTTTTGGAGCAACCTTGTGGAATCCCCTCAAACTCCTCCCTCATGCATAACTTCACCTTCTCATTCTCTAAAGCCCAAGAACTTCTCCCTCAAAGTTCCTTCAATAGCCAAAAGTCTCCTAAATACCAATTGGAAATGCTTAAGTACAATGCTTTAAAATCCCCTAATTATTCAATTAAGCTGTCACTTTTTATATAGTACCATCTAGAATTGTATAGTACAATTAATTCAAAATAGGAGTTCGTCTAGTACGATGGAACAACTATTCTAACGATCTGTTCAAATTGTGTATATTGATCACACAGTACGATCGAATGATCGTCCGATACGATTAGATCAATTGTCTATTGTTCATAAGAGACGGTCTTTAGAACGATTGAAAATTAACTTTATCTGTCGTATAGTAAAATTGACATCGTACTAGAAGATTAGTTCAAAAATTAAGGTTTTGTCTAGTACGATCTTTGGGATGATCAAATTTTGTCTATGTTAGTCGTACAGTATGATTAAATTCGTAATCAACGTTGTCATAGTCGATAGCTTAATTATGATCGAATGGTTTACTTGGTTTATAGCTCTAATAAATTTTGAAATTAAAATTCAAAAGCAAGTAATTCTCCACTGCATAATATTTGATAGTATTAAAAATATGTCATTTAAAAGCAAGTATTGATTTTTATTTTATTTTATTGTAGAGTTAATCAATATTAGAAAAAATCTTAAAATATATAAAAATATTAAATTTAGTCTCACATAAAATATTTAAAAAATGCATCAATATTAAATTATTATTCCTCATTCATTAACCAAACTTTTGAATTAAAACAGATTTAGCATCCAACTCAATTTATATCCAATTAATTTATTCTCTAATAAATACGAAAACCTATCCGGCGGTAAATGTACCGCTTGTTCACATTGACTTGAGACTTGGAGTCGCCTAACGCTTATCAAGAAAGATGGTCAACCTTCTCGGCTGGTTAATTTCCAAGAAACTAAAAGCACAAATAAATAAAATTAATAATATAATGAGAGCAAACGGCACTTTATTCTTTTCAAAATTCAATTATCAACTTTTTTGACTAAAGAACGGACCAATTTTAGAAACGAGGAGTTTAATAAATTTTATTAGGGCATCTCCAACAAACGGCAAACACTTGTTTGTCGTTCTTGTTTTGCTCCAATCGAACGTTATTTTTAACGTCATTTGATCGCGGATAAACAGTGTCACGTCAATATTGGCGTCGCACTGTTCATCTGTGTCATTCTTTTATCACTACCGAATTTTGGGAAAAAGGTGCGAATGAAGAGAACGACAGTTTACGAGGCAAAATGGTGTTCCATTGGAGATGAATCACGGCATTTTTTGGTTTCACTATATTTTGGAGTGAAAAATGAGATTTTCGGTTGGAGATGCCCTTATAAATAGGAGTATACGGGTGGAAATTTTAAGAATGAGATACCATAAATTTTATTTTCATACCGTAAATTTTTTGGTTTCACTATATTTTGGAGTGAAAAATGAGATTTTCGGTTGGAGATGCCCTTATAAATAGGAGTATACGGGTGTAAATTTTAAGAATGAGATACCGTAAATTTTATTTTCATACCGTAAATTTTATTTTCGGTTTTGCTCATTCTTAATTTTTTTATTCCGTACGTTTATATTAATAATAAATTTTTTTAAAGTGTTCGTTTCTAAAATTTGTCCTCAAAGATCACTCAAGCAAATCCTTTAATTAAGTTTGTTAAAGCTGGACCAAACATAAAACAAGATGGAGAGATTAAAGATTAATGATTTCATTATGGTCGAATCAAAGTTAAATCGGATGACATAATAAATATGATATTTTGTTATTAAAATTTTAATGACAGAATAATATATAATAGTATAAATTTTTAATTAAAAAATAATTTGAATTCACACATTCATAATATTTTATATAATTTTAAATTCAAACATATTTAATTTTTGAATTTAATTCTAATTTAGCTTACATATAAATTTATAAATTTAATATAAATTATTTTTAATCTATGGTATATGTTAAGATATAATTTACACCTATAAATTATATATTAAATTCATAATATAAAATTTTATTTATAAATTATTAATGTTAGATAATTATTATTAATTAATTAATTTTTATAGTACATAAATAATAAATGAAGTGTATAATTTATTTGACATTATTAATTAAAAATAAATATTATTTACATCTGTTGCGTGCTAGAATAAACGCGACGATAGAGTTTGTAAATTCGCGTCCGAGCGTTGTACGAGTATTCAGCACACAAACAGAAAAGAGAATACGAACACCGGGATTTTTACGTGGAAGACCCAAAAAGAGAAAAAACCACGGGGCCTCGTCCAGTTGAAAAATTCCACTAGTGTTTTGCAAATTACAAATGACTGATTCGTCCCACAAGTAGGGGCAATAAGATTACAATTCGTTTCTTCAAGCAAGTTTACAAAGTTCTGCAAATTCCTGGCGTTTCCCGAAAATCCGGCAGAGTTCCGGCGTCTTCAGGCGGCGGGAAGAGCTCCGGCGGTGGTCGAGGAGGAGCTTCTTCCTTCTCCTCCTTCTTCTCTCTCTTCACTTCCGTCCCCTTTGTGTATAATGAAGGCTCTATTTATAGTTTTTCTGGTGTGGCATAGCTCGTAAATAGGTGTGAGATCATGGGCGAATAGGGAGTGGTCTGAATGGACGGCCGATATTGAACCCTTCGATCGTGCACCGTTCGTTGGACATTTGGAGGCCTTAATGATGTCGGAATTCGGCGATCTTGGGCTCGTTGGATTTGTCTCATCGAGCCGCTCGATTCGAGTATAAGCTCGTTAAAATCGGTGACTGTTTGGTAACTCAAATTGCGGTTTGAACCTTCCAACAGCGCTTCGGGTCATTGATTCAGACTCATTTGGGCTTGGATTGGGTTGATCTTGGTGTCGTTGAGTTCGTATTTCCGAGACGCTCAGTTTGACTATAAGCTCACTGAAATCGGAGTTTGGGTGCTCCCGGAATTAATTTTTGAAGTTTTAAACTAGCTTTTGTCTTGAGATTCGTTCCTGATCAAGCTAATTTTGTGATGCCATATCAACATCATAAAAATATTTATTTAAAAATCAATTTTAAAATATATATAGTATATATTATATACTTAAGAAGTAAGAACTAAGAACTTTAATTTATATAGTCACAGATCACTTAGGGAATTTACTTTTGATAATGTTTTCACTTTTACACTGCCTTTTAAGTTATGATGAGGTAAGAACTCGCATGAAGTGATGGAATCATAAAAAATGATCAGTTGATTTTTTATTTTAAAAATAAGTATTTTAAGTTTAAATTAATTTTTTACATTATAAATATTACTTAATATTTTATTCTTATTCATTAATGTATTAAATTAGTTTATTTAATTATTTAAATAATTCAAAATTGAGTTGTCTAGTTAAAGGGAATTGGGAACAGTTCACCTTCTCAGTGTCCTAGTTAAACCGATATTTCTTGTAGGTTCATCACGGTTTGACACATAAAAGGTTTTCAGGATGAACCGGACCGACCTTATTGCTGGTTCATGGTAGAATTGGTTGAACCAGTCAGTCTGGTTTGGTTTTTAAAACCTTTTGTTTAATAAGCTCTAGGGCACTGAGAAGGTGGCTCAAGTTTGACTTAATAAATAGCTCGTGAGTCGAGCTCTATGAGCTAACGAGTCAAGTTTGAACAAGTTCGGACTCGACTGCTTAACTCGTGAGCTGACCTATTAAAAAGTATTAATATAATATGCTCTTCAAATATAATAGGGTTTATGATTTTAACTATAAAATCATTTAAAATGTTTAAAAGTTTACCTCACTAATAAGCTTCATATTGACGATGAATTATAAAATAAATGAAACAAAATAATTCAAGGATGTAGCTGTAATGTTTTAGCAGTCGTCATTTGGTGGTTTTTGACAATTGGATTCCTAAACGTTAACTTTTCTCTTGTAGATATTGGGGATGAGAATTGCTTGCTTGTTCAAAAAAATAGGGCAAGCTGATTTGTTTCTTGAGTTTTAAAGCTTAGGGCCATTGGTCTCTATTGCTCTCACTGAATTATTTTGTTATTTGAATTAATAAATTATAAAATAAATTAATATAAAAATATGATTAAATGATTGATTTTATACTATAAAACGTGTTAATTTAGAATATGTATGATAAATAATAAAATAACTATAAAAGAGATCAAATATTAATAAAAATGTCTAAATTTTATGTGGTTCAATTTATCCATAAATGAGAAGAGGTAGCTTATCTGCTAGTAAATAAATCATAATAATTTACTTACAAGACGACAACAACAACAACAACAACATCAAGCCTTTATCCCACTACGTGGGGTCGGCACTTACAAGACAAATAAGTGAAAATAATTTAATGGAGATAATCAACTATCAATAATCTTTCAGCTAGTTCAATAAGAAATCTATAGAATCCATATCAATCAATAGTAAAATCAATATAATCAGTAGAATTAAAAGGGATTTATGAAACTATAAGAGAATTGTTAAGGACTATCAATCAATTAAGGGGTCATACTAGTATATTATGCTATGTTGTATAAATATCAACGCTAGTTCAATTAATTTCATATTAGTTATATACATCAATTAATTTATATATTATAATGTAAATACAATCATGAATATAATTATGAAGAGCAAGACAAGACATTCAGCTTTAATGTGGTATTTTCAACATTCCACCCCAACCGTTCCCTAGTTGGTCATCTGTCTTTAATTTAACTCTAATTGTCGATCAGTTGGTCATCGGTCTTTATCTTATCATCATTATTCATTATCTTTAGTCAACTTCTAAGTAGCTTTCAATAATTATTTAAGAAATGTCACCTTTTACCCGTCGACATAATTTAGTTAATTAGTTACACACTACAATCAGGATCACACTACAAACATTTTATTTAAAGGAAAGTTCATCGGCCCACCCTCTTGTACATGTTATTATAGTTTAAGTGTCAATTCGTATTAGTTATAGTGTTAATAGCTAGTCTTCATTGCTTACATCTAAATTTTGAACTTATCATATATCAATCATATTATTTTACGAAGCAAGTCAATATCATGTATGAAATATAATAATCTATGTAATATAGTGAAATCTACAAAATTCATATACTTTATATTTACTTAAAAAAAATCATAGCTTCTAATTTACTTAGAGAAATTCAATAATAATATATTCAAAATGTCCAAGAGGATCAGATATATTGTATACAAAAAATTACACATTTGAAGTTTGATAAATTGTGAAAAAATATATTTTTTGGAGGATTTAAGAGATAAAATCCTTAGAAATCAAAATCATTAAAAACAAAAGTAAGAATATATTCACTTAGTTCAAATAGAGCAAACTTTGTAACATGAGCGACGAAAGAAAAAGCCTTAATGAATTCTCTCTCTCTCTCTCTCTCTCTCTCTCTCTCTCTCTCTTCCCACCTCTTCCCATCCCCTTCTTTTTTTACTTTCTTTCCCGACTAAGCAACAAAAGTGAGGGAGGGAATGGGAAGTGGTGAGAGATATTATCTCGTGATATGTGGTTAAATGATTTCAGGTCAGGGTAGGGAGCAAAAGTATGAGACTGATAAATTTTTTTCAAATTTTATTTCTTTTTTATTTTAATTATTCTTTTATACTCATGAAGGATAAATATATGATGATTGTATAGATCTTTAGTAGTGTACATGATTTTTGTGAATGAATACAGATGTGTATATTAATATTTTGAATTATAGAATTTGTTTTGCTGTTTATTATTGGTAGATGATATTAGATAGCTCTAATTGTTGTTTACTAAAAAATAAGAATTTTTTTTAATTTAGATTTTTAGACATCACATTTTGTTACATCCATATTTTTGAGATGGAGGCTTTCCCTTTCTTTTGTGTTCATTGTAAAGCTCTTGGGCATGTGCAGGTGGATTGTCAGACCCAGTCCTCTGTCCTGATGAATGTTCCTGCTACTTATGCTAACCCCCTTAAGACTGTTGTGAATGAAACTGGTGTTGTAAAAAATGTTGTTGTTGATAGAAATGTTGATGCTATTACTTCTAATCCTCCTTTGTGTCCTGTTACGTTTACTAATGAGGTCCTCATTATTGTGGGTAATGGGGTGAATTCTGATCTTGGGGTGGAGGTAGCTAGGGATGTTGTTCATTCTATTGCCAATGATGTTGGTCATGTGGGGCTTCCCTTGGCTACTTGTGATGGTGGGTTATCGTTAGTTCTTATGGAATTTCCCACTGTTCCAGTGGTTCTGGAGGTTGATGCACATGTTCCAGAGAATTTGGATGTTTGTAATTTTATTTCTGATGGTAATGAGGATTGTAAGGGTGTTGCTCCTGCTGTTGGTGTGAAGGATTCTTTTGCTCCTATTTCGTTTCTAGACAATTTATAAGTGGATAACATGAGTGTTTGTAATGTTAACACGGTGGTTTCGAATGATTATACATGTGATTTGATTGTTTCCTCAGACGAACCATCTCTATCTACTCATGATCCTTTCTTGGTGGTTTTAGAAGGATTGGTGCAAATGGTTGAAGTTTCGGTTACTGTTATTTCTAATGAGGATATGGAAGCTCAATTGGTGGTGAATTTGAATGATACTAGTGTGGATCATTCCGATTGGCTTGATGAGTCTCGTTCATCTCTTTATGGGGACGTGGGGGAGGAGTTGGATGTGCACGAGGAGGAGTTTAATGTGATGTTTAACTTGAAGGTGATTCACATTGTTGAGAAGGATTTTTCCATTAGGGGTGGCAAGCGGCGTAGGCAAAAATCTAATCGGAAGTAATTGATGTTGTTGTGGTGTGCGTTGGTTTCTTTTGACTGGGTGTGGATCCTCTTTGGTGGGGTGTTATGTGTTCTTCTTTTTTTTAGGTGTTACTCTATTTGGTAGGTTTTTTTTGCTTCTATGGTCGGTGGTGCTAGTGGGTTTTGGGTTTTGACTTTTGGTTGGATTGGTGGCAAGGCTATGAGATCGGATTATGATGAGGCAGATTTCTTGCGCGCCATCGTTGATGGCCTTGCTTGCCTTGGCAACCTTGGTGGTTATCTGGTTGGTATTGGGGCTTCTTGTTGTATAGTCTATCTCAAATGGATAGTCCAAGCTTGAGAACTGGGTGGCGATTCAGAGTCCGATGGGCTTCAGTCCTCTTCTTATTTTCTTCTATTTTTTATTTATTTTCATTTTCTGATTGCTTGGAAATTTGTAGCTCACTATGATATTTTAAGCTTTGTGAGTGCGTGTCTTGACCTTGTTAGCTTATGTTTGTACAACCCTTTTCAATAATGAAATAAAGTCTTTGATATAAAAAAAAAAAAGAAAAAAAAAAGAGGTAACATCCTTATTGATCGGGTTATATGAATTGAAATCCTGGCGCTGATGATTGTCCCATGTCAATCATGTTGAGGATTTGAGTAAAATCTTGCCTAACGAATTGGTCACCCGACAGTTCTCTCTTCAGCCTCATCAAACGAAACGGATAACGTTGCCATCCAGACCAAGAGGCCCAAGACCTCCGTTGCTGGACGCTTTTGCTTCAACCTCCAAGCCGGCACATGGCCGTACTCGGAGGCGCATTCGCTGGCTCCTTTGCCGCCACCGGCTTTAGAACCCAGTCGATGAAACCACCATTCAGATTAGGGATTTCTTGCATCGGATGGGTAGCGCTTTCTGTTTTCTCCACCATTTCATTTTCCTATTAGTGAGGTTATCTTCATATCTTTTGATGCTTCACCTACAGGATCCGGAGGGTGTCCTCGGTCCGCCTCAGGGCGGCCACATAGCGCGGCTGGAGTTCCGGCGGCGACTGGAGAAGGACGCCAAGGCGAGAGAAGAGTTCAGTCATATGGTGCGAGAGGAGAAGGAGCGTCATCGAGCTCGCCGAGAGGTGTGTCCCTTGCCGTCGTTTTAGTTACCTTAATGCGAGCAATTGTTCTTACATTGGCGCCTTTTTCAGGCGCGGGTGCCACCGGAAACCAACGAGGGGCTCGTGGAGTACCTTCTTGACACTGAAGCCAGGGAAATTGAATTCGAAATTGCGAGGTTGAGGCAGCGGTGAGCTTTTTTGGTTGCTTAATTTCGACCTTAATTGATATTTTATGAGATTTTGAACCGGAGTGGAGTTCCTTTTGCACGGTGAACTTCATTGAACTGATTGTGGTGCAATCATATGTTGATGGTGCAGATTAACCAAAGATTTTTTTGAACACATACAGATTGAGCTTGCAAACCTGCGGTTTGCAGTTGTTAAAACTAAGGTCTATGTTCAAAGAAAGATGGCTTTCAATAGCTATTAAGTCATAATAAGCTACGGTCCAGTTCTGAGTTTCGTAGTTTTGTATTTGCAGGAAATGGAGGATAGGGTAATAGAGTTGGAGGCCATACAGAAGGTTTTGCTCGAAGGAACAGGTTTGCTGGAATGCCACGTCCTTTCATATTTTGAATGATACAAAATCTTTGATTTTCTCCCTTGTAGAAGCCTACGACAAAATGGAAGGTGACCTCGTGTTATCAAAGGAAAGGCTTATGAAAATATTGCAATCAAAAGATAGGAATTCAACTGTAAGTACCTCAAAAGTTCCTGGCAACTGAAGTCTTCCTAATATTATTGAGAAATTTTCTTTCTTCACTTGCTTTGACTTATCAATATTTTGTTTACATTTAGTTACTGGAAATGGTTGAGCGGAATGAGTTGAGTAGGTCTGTGTTGGCTCTTCTTGATGAGAACATTGCTGGTGCCTTGAAAAATGATCAGGTTAGTTTTACTTTTTACAGAGGATCTGAAGCAAATTCAAATCATACACTATAGCATATTTTTCCCAAAATCGTATTCCAGTTATATTTTAGAAGTCCCAATTTGATCCTTAACATATGCCCTATTTTAACAGTTCGTTCATCAGCCTAAGCAGCAATGCGACACTAATGTAAAATATATAATTTCCTACATTTGCTAATTTTTTCACAAAAGTTCCTGCAATAAATTCAATTGCATTTTTGTAACATTTTATTACAAAAGTGCCTGCTCAATAAGATATCTTGCAAACAGATTCATTCATAGATCTATAACAAAAAATAATAATCATAAATTGTAAAGGAAGAAGGAAACCAACAACAACAGTAAAAAATGTAAAAGATGAACATAAACACAACAAGAAATATGCGGTTCGACATTTTTGGAGCTTACCTCCACAAGGAGAAATTGGGATTTAGATTACTGAATAGAACATTCACCCTCGCTACAAGATTTTAAAGCACTTACATCTTTGTTCTTTATCACATCTACTTTGCATCATCAATGCTTGCCACCTTTTTTTGATCCGCCCCAAGCTACATGAATGCCCCTTCAGCCCCCAATTCTCTGTTTCGAAGGGTGGAAGAAGACAATAAAAAGCAACGCACTTTTCTCAGTTTCCCTTCTGATCTCAAATTGAGCAGGAAAGGAAAATTTCAAAAAAGTCAGCCCAACACCCGATTTTCATTCAAAAACCTGTCGCTCATCGATAGATTCTCTCTAGTTCTCTCTTCCTCTTTTGAAAAAAAAAAAATCAAGAAAACCCTCTTGTAACTCCAACCTCATCAATCGGCTTCCAATCTTCCAACCCTAGGAAAAGAGTTGTAGCACTTTTTGTTATCTCCAAGTTGTCCTCTACTTTTCCCCATTGTTTTTTGCTCCTTTTGTGTCTCTTGGTTCCTTCCAAATGTAGAAATTAAATAGCATGAAAGAAAGGGGCAAGACGAAAACAAGAATGCAAAACTCACTATATAACTGGCAATACAAAACGAGTGAAACAGGAGGAAGACTTATACTAGATCCAAACATAATAACAATATCCAATTTGGATCTTATGTTCCTCAATCTCCTAAATGCTTTCTCAATCAGGTGGGTCTTTCAATTTGAAGGAAAGCCAAGTTGGGCTGGAATTTGGTTTTAGAAACTACAGTATTTAGCATATATGCAGCTTTTTGATCAATTTGAACCTTTTGAACTTCATTGTTCTTTGAGCAAGAATATCTCCAATAAATTGTAGTCTTTTGTTAGTTTGTTTTGTTCCTTTGTTTAATACTTGACTATCACATCAGTTAACAGTTTTTATTATTTTATTCTCAATACTTTCATCCTCATATCTTTCTTGAAAGCCTTATAGAAACCATTTATAATGCATTTGTGGTTGATAAAGTAACAATATCTGAAAGATTTTCTTTCCGTCTCACGATGATCATATATATTGAGAAAATATAACCAGTCAATGATCTCCTTCTATCTAGATCCCAAACATAATTTGAGATCACAAACTCTGCAATTTTTTTTTACTTCAATTTTATTTTCTATGATTCAAACCAACATCAACGGACATGTTTAAGTATTTGAATGTCCAATTAACAATCCTCCAATGATCTTATTCAATGTTAGCTATGAATCTATATATCATATTTTTTACATGTACGCTACTACGTTTAGTACAAAGTAAGAAAAAACAGCAACCTAAAACTGTAAGGTTGAAAGAAAATGACTATATCACTTGTTGAGAACAAGAACACTATAAGAAATGTTTGGTTCAATGCAGTCGGTGTGATAGGAAACACTTATAGATCTCAAGTATTTTTTATCAATCTTCAGAAAACAGCAAGAATTCTCCACAAAATTCCACACAAAACCACGAAAACAGTAAATAATTTGTATTATTTTATAAAAGGGAAACATAAAACACCAAGATACAATTGACCCTCTATTCGAGAGGAGGATCTATCTCTCCCAAATTTCTAGACGTCGTTAGAGCCCAAAATCTAAACCTAAGAGATCTCAAATTTCAGCCAAATTCAAGATGCCCTAACCCTAGGAAAACAAACTATTTAATGCTTACAATTCAAAAGGAAATATCTAAACAGTCTCTACATTCAATTTCCCTCCTAAACTTCCTCAAAAATCCTTACTAATCAATTTTTTTGGATTTTGTGACTTGAACAATGCATACAGGAGGCGGACTCCTCCGCCTACAGGACTGGTTGGACCGGTCCAGTGGAATTGTCTAACTCGGTGCTTACATTTACAGGGATAAATTGGGACGTAGCTTTATTGACTAGAATATCAAACATAATTATAAGATTTGCAAGCACTTGCAGCTCTGTTCTTGATCATAGATCTACCTTGCATCACCAACTCTTGCCTCTCTATCCTGATCAAGCCCAAGCCACTTGAAAGTCTCCTTCATCTCTCAGTAATCGATCTTGAATGGAAGTAGATTGTAAGAAGAAGCCAAGCTTTGTACTTGGTATCCTTTCTGTATCCTGATTCCTGATCCAAGTGGAGTGGATGGCATCGAAGAAGTCAAATCAGCACTCAATTTCCCTTAAAAAACCTGGCCCCAAATGATGGCCTTCCTCTCGATCTCTCTCCCTCTCTCTCTTGGAACAACATCAGAAAACCCTTTCCAATTCCACCCTCAAGCATTAGCTTCCAATCTTCCAACCTAAGGAAAAAAATTGTTGCACTCTCTTTTCTCTCCTTGCTGCTCTCTGACTTTCATACTTGTCTTTGAGTCCCTCTTATCTCTCCCGATTCGTTCTACCTGTAACAGTTAAACAAGCATTTTGTTCTTCTACTGTATTTTTGTCAGAGGAGCTCCTCGCAAATGTCCAATTTAATGTATTTTTAAGGCATTTCAAATCTAGCTTTCAATACCACACCGTCAATAGCTTTCCCATAGATGATGTTATATTATCAATCTTTTTTTTTTTTTTGAGACGCTCATATCCTTTGTCAAAGTTCCTATAGATTCTCATATCTCATAACGCTCATATCGCAGTTTGGTTTGGCAAGTTCCTTTAGCTTTAGGCTTCGGTTGCGATAGCTTTTTTATTGCTTCTTAAAGCAGCTTTCGAGTACAAAAAATTTAAATTTTGAACTAGAATGTTGTTTTAAGAAGCAGTAAGAAAGTTGTCCCCAACGAGAATGTAAAACTGCTTATTTTCATGGATGTGTAACTGTCGATTAATATTTTGTTTTCCTGTTAATATGTTCTTGGCAGAAAGAAGCTGCTGCCTTCATGGAGAACGTCCGAGCAGCAATTCTCAAGTATATTACAATCTAGTTCATGAATAATAAATAAAGTTGATATTTAATTTCTTATGTAAAGTATTACTTTTATATCAAATGCTTGCCACTTCTCCATTTTGGCATGTTATTTTAACTCTTTACTACTTCCATAATTTTATGGATTGTGGCTTTGTTCCAAAGCCATGTTAGGTACTGAGATGCTGCTACTAACTAATAATCTGGTCCGAAATACTTGAGATAAAATTACTTTGATGATACAATAACAACATTAAGGTTTCGTTTGAGACGATTTTTTTACTGCTTCTTAAAAAAACTTTTTAGTACAAAAGTTCAAATTTTTGTACTCGAAAGCTGTTGTAAGAAGTAGCAAAAAAGCCGTCCCAAATGAAGCCTCAGTCTTTTTCTCACTACATGGGGTTGTTAATATATTAAAATATTCATATCATGATTATTTGATAAATTTTATGCTGACTGTCGATTATCTAATGTAGCTCTTTGCTTTTCTTATCTATTGCTTGAGACATAACAATGACAGAGTTATAAAATTACCAGCGTTTTGAAAACCGGACCGGTCAGTTCAACCGGTTGAACTGGGAACTGGCCGGCTGACCGTTTCGGTAGAACCTGTTAACCGCTTCAGCACTGAACCGACTAAAAACCGGACGAACTGCCGGTTGAACCGTAAAACCGGAGAACCTGGCAGTTTTGAACGAATCGGATGGTTCAAAATAATGCTTTTGTTCGCTGTTGATTTCACAATCCATTGTTAAATTAGTATGAATTTTTATTATATTTATTTCTCTCAAATCATCATGAAACATATTTACATGACCCCATAACTCCATGTGAGCTTTTAACCTAAGAAAACTCAAAAAATTATATAAATAATAGCAAGAAAGAATTTTCAAGTGATGTGAGATTAAAAAGATGAGTTGAGGTTTATGAGCTCATAATATATATAATGTCTATAAAATATATTTTTAAACAAATTTTTTAATTAGTTATTTAGAATGTGAATAATATTTATTTGTTAGTTAATAATAATAATTTATTTATACACAATAAAAATAATTATAAATATTTATTAATGTTAAATTCTTTTTACATAAATAATTTTTAGATATTAATTTATAAAATAAATTTGGTATATAATATATAAATGTATAACATAAAAGAATTATAATTTATATTAAATGTGTAATATAATTAGTTTTAAAATTTTATGGTTTTATGTAAATTACATTTAGATTAAAAATCATATTTAAAATAATCATATTATTATGAGTGTAAATTCTTAGAATTATGAGATTTGGGGTATTTTTTACTCATATATAAGATTTTAAAAATAATTCTTTTAATTAATTATGTAAGTTTTATGTTTTTTTTTTCGGTTAATTTTTTGTCTCATATTTTGAATGACAACTTTTATTATTATGTTAATTTTATTAATTTTTAATAATATTATTATTTATTATGTAACCTCTTATTCTTCCAATTCGTTCTCCAATCCAATCTTCACAACCTTAGTAATGCATCTATTTGAACAACCATCTATGATATATATATTTATTGAAAAAAACTGTCCAAAAGTTTATTGCATTATATATATATATATATAATAATAATAATAATAATAATAATAATAATAATAAAAATAAAAATAAGAACACTAATCAATATTTTCTCAAAATTGTGACACTATTTGATATATATAAAGGCTATCCATTGAGCTTGTGATCTATTAAGTAACTATGTTTAATTTAATGTTAAACACTACTTCTATTTTGATGTGATTTGTTGAATAATATTATTAAGTGTTATTATTTTTTGTAGTGTTATAATTAATTGTTATATTAATTATTGGAGCAGTATAATTATGCATTATATTAGTGATTGATTCTATTTTATATTATAATGTGTCATTTTGATGGAAAATTTAGAATATACCATATTATCAATTAAAATATTCCAAAATGATTGTTGATATATATAATAACATTACTTGAGGTTAATAAATATACCTCATAATTTCATGCTCATTTACATATAAGATACTCAAAATATAAATATATAGTACAAGATACGATAAACAAATTCACTTAGATATGTGCTTGTCTTCTTAGGCTTTGATTGGGATGTCTTTCTTATTGCTTTCGAAAGCAGTTTTTTAGTATAAAAATTCTTTGAACTAAAAAGTTATTTTTGAAAATAATAAGAAAGTCATCCCAGACGAAGCCTTGATGTAATAGTAATTTATGTTTCATAAATAATGATTGTGCACCTTTCGAACTTAACAAATGTTAAATTTAATGGATATTTATCTTCCATTTGATAGGTATTTTTAAATGAAAGACATTTATTTGCTTATAAATTATTATCAAATACTCAAAAAAATAGTCATTGTTATTAAGCTAGTGCAATTTTTTGGGAATGGTTCACTCTTCTCATATTTTGAATGACAACAAAATGATGTTAAATATGTTTGAAGGTTCAAATAAGGGTTTGAAAAAAATTAGGGTAAAGTTTGTGCATAGTTTAAACCTTGTTAGAATTTTGTTCGAATGTTATTTAAATTTACATTTGAATCTAATTTTTATGTTTGAACTTATATTTGAGCATTGTTCTTATGTTTGAACCTATATTCAAACCTCAATTTCAAATAAAATGGTCGAAACTTAGGTTCAAAAACAACTGAAACAATGTTTGACCACTTTGTATAAGTTGCGGGTATGGTTTGAGCATATTTTTGAACTCATTCAAACATAGTTCAAATCTATGTTCGAACTTCATTGGAATATAGTAACCTCTCTTGGATGCTATATTCAAACCTTGTTTTTTAATTTAATAGTTTAATCATAAGTTCGAACAAAGTTCAGAAAATGCTCGTACTATAGTTTGGATTTTTATTTTGAACTTTAAGAGAATGTTCTCCCAATAAAAATATATGGGAATGAACATTAAAATATATTTCTCTAAATAAAAATATTTGGGACCTATTTATCCAAATACCACCTATTATTGGAGAATGTAAAGTCAAATTTTCTCATTTTCTACATTAGGTTGGAACTAATAAAAAAATATAAAAAAATGAAATAGTTTTGTAACCTAGGGACTAAAAGCACAGGAGAGATATTTTTAGTCATCATCACTCCAAGTTATAGAATAAGATAAACAGTCAAATTTTAATCCCTATTTAAGGGTTATCTCAACGCTTCTTTAATTTTCTTTGTCAATATAGTTTTACTATTTATTGTAATGGTCTTATCAAAGAACCATTTCTTCATTCTGCCTCAAAAACTCCAAAAAATAGGCACCAAAAAAGAACTTGCATACTTGATAATATTATTAAAGCTTTTTGAAATACAGGCTGCTAACCAAGGTTGTGAAAATCGGACCGGACAACGAACCGGAAGAGGGAGAGGTTCACGATTCGACCGGTTGAACCGGGGTCGAACCGGATGACGTAATAAATAATAATATTATTAAAAATTAATAAAATAAAATTCATATATTATAAGTATATGAGTATTTAATAATATTTATAAAATTTTAAACATATAATAAAATTTTATACATATAAATATCATTTAAGAATAATATATTTATAAGAATAATACTTAATATCATATATAAATTTATAATATAAAAAATTTATGGTCATTAATATAATATAAATAATTAAATATATGACCATCTAATATATTTATAAATTTAAAAAAATATATAATACAAAAATATAAATATATAAATATCATTTAAAAATAATATATTTATAATTAAATATATTTATAAAAATAATATTTAATATAATATAGAAATTTATAATATTAATATTTTATAATATATATTATAGCAAATTTATAATATATATTATCCATATTTATAGTCCAACTAAGCAAAATTTTGAAGCCCAACTAAGCAAAAATTTGAAGCCCAACTAGCCCAAATTCACATTCTAAGCTATTCATGCAACTTTTTTAGTCCCACATCATAGGGAGAGTTTGAGGATGTTTCCTTGAACCCTTTATAAAGTGAGAAGTGCTCTTTTTGCCAAACAAACTATATGAAATATTTAAGATAACTTGCATATATTATGGTGATATTAATCATCACACTTAATAAAAATATTTTTAAAAGTTTTAAAAATTTTAATTAACTAAAATATATTTTAAAAATTTTAATTAAAACAAAAATAATTTTTTTTTATAAATTGGCCAGTTTTTTCCAAACTGGACCGGTTCAACGGTTCACCGGTTGAACTGTTGGTTCAATCCGATTTGATCTGGTTCGATGCAGAGCCTGTTCTGGAGCTTGATCAGACCGGCCACCAGACCGGTTCACGGTTGAACCGGCCAGTCCGGTCCGATTTTCAAAACATTGCTGCTAACAAGTTTATATCAATTTATTGGGAAGAAAGCATAAGATCATAATCAAAGCAAACTTCATTCTTTAGATAGGGAGTTATGTCTAGGTTCTTAACATATAATTTGTTATTATGCTTATAAAACTCAACTCTTATATAGCTTAGAGTCAAATGATATTCTTCATGACATCTATCACTATTGAACTTCATAGTAATGTCCATTGCAATATATTGAGTTCAAGATTTATGACGTGATTCTAAAAAAATGGTGAAAAAAGTAATGATGATACTATTATGTCTATGAGAGACAAACATTAAAAGTTTAATTTTTCCAATTGGCTCCTTGAGTATAATCATCAAATACATCAACAAGTCATTAATTTTAGAGAACCACTACAAATGCTACATGATGAATATAAATACTCTAACCTTGCATTAATGTTATGAGCAATGTATATTTACAACGTGTATTCAAAAAATTTCATCTACACTTAACAATGGGCGATATGCACCTTTAAAGTCTTGAATACAAACTTAAAGAGAAGCATACTTGAAATGTCATTCATTGCTAAGATTAATAATATCAACAACTATCCATACAAATTTTCTATTTAATGATGGCAACTTTTGAAAGAATACCTCAGAAGAACCTCTTATATAGGTAATAACTTAATCACAACACCTCTAAGCCTTCTCATACCATAAATCAATATAGTAGTCTACATTCAAATTTGATATGATCATCTTTAGCTTCAACTTAGCATAAAGTCCAACTAACTTTCATTGATTACATGTCCAATGAGCTATGTTTGAGCTTCATTATATGTCCAATCATCACCCTTAAGAAATATTTGGAAGGATCAGAGAATCCATCATATGGATTAATAATGTGTAGTTTAAATCCAATTGGAATAGTATTTCATTTGTTAAGAGTGATGATTATTGGAAGCTACATCGAGGATTAAATTGATTCAATTCCCTCATAGGGAATTCCTCCTGAATAAGATGTTGCAACATATCTCTTATAACCTCACAAGGGGTGTCTATAAAATGATGTTGATCTATGTCCTCCATGATTGGTGAAGGATTACAGGTTGGCTGAATAATGTGGGGATGATGTGTTGAACTAGTTATATTCAAGAGAACTTGATGAGCTTGTGGGGAAAGAGGTGCTCCTTGATCGACGTTATCTTTAAACTGTTGTTCATTTTGTGGAGGAAAAACTCCATATTGTGATGGTACCCTTTATAGTCTAGTCTCCATAAAAATTTATAGGATTTAAATTTGAAGTTGCTCCATCCTGTGCATATGATCATCTAAAGTGAGGTCTAGGAAAACTTCATCACCTACATTCTGTTATTCATAATTGAGAGATTGATTATTAGCTATTAAAGAAGTATTTTGGGAATGTTCTCATAAACGTCATCAAATTATTACATATTAAAAAATTTAAATTAATATAGTATATATTTTATGTCTCAGCATTGTCCAAAAATTCAGTATGAACATATAAAAATAGTAAGATCATAGATTTTTTACATAGAAAATTAGAAAAAGGAAAAAACCCATGGGGCTTGACCTAGTTGAAAAATCCAATATATATATTAAGTGATACAATAATCATCCTTTCTTCACAATTAAAAAAGAAGGGGATTAAATAGATGTTTGATTTTCCCTGAGGATGACTATATAAATCAAGGGTCCACAAAATGAATATACACCCAACAATATGGCTTTAATCTTGGCAGTATTCTAGAGATAGTGGCAATTTCTAATGCTGATTATTATTGGTTGTGGCGATAATATTTGGTGGTGGTCGTCCGTGACAATGACTGAAAAATGCAAGAGAGCTATATATAATTCTCTATCTTCTTCCTCCATTCTCATGTAAAAAATGAGGCCATATTTATAGTTTTTTTTTTTATATGTATTTTGGTAATTTGAACCATAATCCAAAACACACCATTGCATGTCCATATTGATTCCCTTGATCATAAGTTGCTTATTCAGCATTAAATGTTTTAATGAAGTTAAAATTGAGTGATCTTGAGCTCGTTGGATTCGTCTCGTCAAGCCGCTTGATTCAACTATAACCATGAATAATTTTGGGGTCATTTGGTTAGGGCTGTCAAAATGTGTTTTTGAGTCGGGTTCGGGTTTAACCCGAAATTGACTTGCCCTCGATTGCTCCAACCTGAACCCGCCCTAATTATATAAACGGGTCAGAAATCTGAACCCATACCTGACCTGACCAAAATATGGGTCAACTAGACCACACGCTAACTTGGGCGAGCGCAGAGTGCGGGTCGAGCACAGCTAGGCAGTAGCCGGAAGGTGCGCAGTTGCGATCAATCCTCATGTAGGCTGGAGTAGGATGTAGTCATGTGACCTGGACAACTGGAGTCTGGACGTAGTCACGTTGGCAAGAGTGAGACATGGGTGGCAGTGGGATGCGGGTAGGAGCGAGAAGCAGGGTGGGAGTTGAAGCAGGCTAGAGTGGATGCGGTGTGGATCTTGTGTGATCACACAAGCTGGAGTTTGGACGCGGACGTGGTGAGTCACACATATGGGAGCTGAGTGGTCACAAGGGTCATTTTTGGGTTGGCGGATTGATCTCTACCTGACCAGATTTTTCAAATTGATCATAATTAGAACTCGAGCCGGACCCGTTCATTAAATGGGTCGAACAAAAATGAATTTTCTTGGTCTGGTTTGTGGGTGAGGTCATAATTTGACACCCCTACATTTGATCATATAATTAATGCTATGAAGCTTCTAAATATCTTTTAAGCCATTGATTTAATCTCATTTGAGCTAGGATTGAAGTCATTTTAGTGTCATTGAGTTCATCTTGGCGAGACGTATGGTTTAACTATAAATTTGTTAAAATTGAAATTTGGGCGGTCCTAAATTTAATTTTGAATGTTTTTAATTAAATTATATCTTAATATTCGTGCCTGATCATGATAATTTTTAGTGATGTTTCAGTCTTAAAACACAAATAAGGTACATATTTCTTCTATTAGAGCCATGCGAGGATCAAATTTGTTAATTAATTACTAATTAGCTACACTTTCATCTATCGTATATTCGTATAACTGTATAAGTACATATGCAGATATAATAATTTAATTTATCGAAAACGTTACCTTTTGACCGACCAGTGGGCTCACCCTCACGCATTGTAGAACATTCTTCTCTTTCCAGGCTTCAGGCTTCTCGGCCTCACTCTAACCTGCACAAGACCCACCAAATTAAGTTGCCCCGATGTGGCAACTCCAATCTGTCCGACTCCCGCTGCCCTTCTACTCTCCTCCTCGCCCACGTCCCTCTCGTCACCGTCTCCTCCGTCCCGCCACCTCCGCCATGCATTCCCGCGCCTCTTCCACTCCCCATCAAGTCGACGAGGACAAAGCCAAGCTGGATGACCTAAAACAGCGACAAGCTATTAGCTACCACAACCAGACCAAGCACTCCCTGACCTCGGGCTACGCCCGCGGCCCTCGAGGTCTCGACTGGGCCAATCAGCCCAACCCCTTCCTCCGCTTTCTCTCATCCCCACTTCTTCCCCTTCTTCACCTACCGCCTCAGCCTGGCGATTCCCCTTTGTACTCTTCCCTCTTCTCATCCTCTCCCCCAGCTCCACCGCAGCCCCTCTCCCATTCCACCCTCTCCCGCCTCCTCTATGACTCCCTCTCCCTTTCCGCCTGGAAGACAACTGGCTTCTCCACGTGGTCCCTCCGCGTTAACCCCAGCAGCGGCAACCTCCACCCCACCGAGGCACACGTCCTCTCTCCTCCTCTGCCCTCTCTGTCAGCCAACCTTCCCTTCCTCGCTCACTACTCACCCAAAGACCATTCCCTTGAGCTCCGTGCCCACGTCTCTCCGGACCTCTTCCACCTTCCCTCCGGCGAATCATCCTTCCTCGTAGCGCTCTCTTCCATCTTCTGGCGCGAGGCTTGGAAGTACGGCGAGCGCGCCTTCCGCTACTGCAATCACGACGTTGGTCACGCGATCGCCGCGGTGTCGATCGCCGCCGCTGCACTGGGATGGGACGTACGCCTTCTCGACGGCCTAGGCCACGAGGATCTCCATTGTTTTCTTGGTCTGGATTCTGCAAATTCTTCTTTGCCTCCCCAGCTGCCCGAACGTCCCGTTCGAGGTCGCTTCCCTTGGATCGAATCCCAGCACCCGGACTGCCTCCTCCTCCTCTTCCCCTTTGGCAAGCCGCCCACCGTGGACTATCAATCACTAAGCGCCGCCTTTTCCGGCTTTTCCTCCCTCAATTGGATGGGAAACCCTAATTCACTTAGTAAGGACCATGTATTCTGGGACATCATTTACCGCACCGCTGAGGCCGTAAAGAAGCCGCTTACGGTTGGTGAGGGCTTCTCCGTCAACCCATTACACGCCAGCGGTCTGATATCAGAGAATTTGTATGAGAAAATTTCTGTGCGGGAAGTTGTCAGGAAGCGTAGGAGTGCTGTAGACATGGATGGCGTTCATGCTATGGAACGTAATACTTTCTACCAGATTCTTCTGCATTGTCTTCCATCGGGGCAGTTGGGGCCTGGAGAAAAGCAGGGCAAGCAGTTTGCTCTGCCCTTTAGGTCTATGACTTGGGATGCGGAGGTTCATGCCGTATTATTTGTTCATAGGGTCAAGGATCTGCCTCAAGGATTATATTTCTTGGTGAGAAATGAAGATCATTTTGATAGACTGAAGATGGCAATGACATCGGAGTTTGAATGGGCAAGACCGGAGGGCTGCCCACATGGCTTGCCTTTGTATAGGCTTGCAACGGGTAATTGTGTGGAACTTGCCAAACAACTATCTTGTCATCAGGTATTTTGTTTCTCTTATTTATGCATGATATCCTGCACATTTAGGGGCTGTTTGGTAGCACCCAAGTTTTGATTTAAGTAGGATTTCGTAAATCCTCTAAATCCGGATTTTGAAAATCCTGAGGGGCTTAAATCCCGAAAACTATTTGGTAATATTCATAATAAATCTTGTTAAATCTCATGTGACTGTTTAGCTATAGAGTAAAATTTAACGAGCAAACTCTTCCTCTAGCATCATGGATTTCATAAATTTCGCAAAATATAGGATTTCGGAAATTCGGGATTTAGAGCAAATCGGTAGAATTTTCCGTCTACAATGGATTTCATTTGCCGTGAGATTTGGTTTTGCATTTTACGCCGTTTGGCTGAATTTCGCTCAAATTGCCTCAAATGTGGCCTAAATCCTGCTACCAAACTGCCCCTTATATTGACTTTGGTGCATAATATAATTGTTTTTAAGGGTTTACCTTTTGATGAGCATGTTGGCTTTTGAAATCAGTTAAAGCTGATGTGGAAGATCTAAATCATGTTTTATGAAAATGTTTAGCATATATGTGGAAATTGGCTATAGCGTTTTCGTTGGTAATCTATGCAGTGTTGCCGTGTTTGTTTTGCTTTCCAATGTTTGAAAGATATTTGTTGAATGATTAACATTTATTATTCCCATATGATAAAACTATTTCATTGACATATTTTTGAAATGCAGGATATTGCATCAGATGGGTGCTTTAGCCTTGGCATGGTTGCTCATTTTGAACCGGTTTTACGTGAAAGAAATGCTTGGATGTATCCTCGTCTATTCTGGGAAACAGGAGTTCTTGGTCAGATATTGTATCTTGAAGCTCACGCAGTTGGCTTATCTGCCACTGGAATTGGATGCTATTTTGATGATGATGGTATGCATTTCTTATGCTTTCTTGTCGAATATGGTAATATACATTTTCTACTATGCGTTAATTAGGAACTTATTGGTTGTTGAATATATATTGTACATCTCATCATCGTTGAACACTATCAACCTTGTTTTTAGGGTCCTTTAATCTAGAGAGCATATTAGAAGTTGACATGTTGTGAGGAAAACCTTTAGCTTTGCCATCAAGGATGGTGAAGATCTTACTGACATGAGCTTAAATTCCCAAAAGAACAAGTATGCTTATTGGACACTTATTTCAATATGCTTAATGGTGATTCTTTATTAAATAGAGGAATTATAGATTTAGCTTTTAAATTATTTCTTCAAATCTAACTACAAAGATAAGGTGGTTTACCCTTGATAGCCTCTTAGCAAGCTGCGAGTTAGAACTTGAAAGTCTCTTAGGTTCATTATTATGTGATCACTTGATACTTGGACATGATTAAGATCAATTTCATAATGAATGTCACCAAAACTATTTGCTATATAAAATAATTTTTGGAATCATCTTGAGTTGAAAGGAATCTTTTGAGTTGCACTGATCAGCCCGTTTGTAATAGCATATGTTTTTCTAATGGTTGGGTTATAAGGGGATAGTAATAAACATTGACAATATATTCAATTGTAGTTATCTTTGCTCATAGATGGACATTGGAGCTAGAGCCTTTGATTTGTTCATTTCAATGAAGACATGTTCTTTGTCATTGTAAAGCGATAGCAACTGGTTCTTTTTATGCTATTGCTATTGGGAAATGCCAAACGAAGCTACTTTGGTGTGTACTGAAAGGACATCTTCCTATATTAGCTCAAAAAGTGAATGCATAATCAAGCTTATGGAGGAAATAATCTAACTTGGTTGATGTTCACAAGTGCATCCCTTTAATGTTGTTGATTTTAATTGTGTAAACCAATATCTTCATACATTAACAAAAGAAGTCACCATCAATGCCGTTGAATAAGATAGACCACCCTTTTTAAGCATAAATCTTGCTTTTCTTTTTTAAAGAATAAAGCATTTATCATATTGAGGAAAATATGGCTAGACTTGACTGGCTGCACTGGAAAGAGAGACAAAAATTTCAATGGAATGAAATGCATGTTTCAACTAGAGTAGAAAGGTAAGCATCTATTAAGATGAAGGGAGAAGGAGAGTGTTATGCCGGCCCAGGAGGGGCTGGCTGGACCGGTCTAACTTGAACCGGTCCTCTTCTATTCCAGGCGGCCTAGAACCGGGCGGAACTAGGAGCAGGAGGAGGAGGCGGAAGCCCTTGTGGGCCCATGCATGGGTTAAACACATGGTTTGGAGGGAAATTTTGAATAGAAGGGCTGTTTAGGAAATTTGTAACTCTCCTTGGGAGTTAATTAGGCATTTAGGAGGGAATTAGGAATTATCTTGAATTTGAGTGAAATTTGGAGATCTTGTCTGGTGCTTGGGCCCTAGGGTTTGCTAGAGACATGTGGAGAGTTGTTCTTCCTCTCGAATTGAAGAACATTGTATCTTTTGTTATTTTCTTGCATCTACTAGTGAAATCTTTGATTTTTCTCCCAATTTCTCACTGTTTCCACGCAAGTCCTGCTGCGTTTGTGCTGATTGTCCGCTGTGACAGCAGTTTTTCTCTCTGTTTTCGTACTAATTTCGATTAGGTTTGCTTGCGAACTCAAGTATTACCTTAGGATTACTTGCGAACTCAAGTATTTCCTATCAGAGAGTCTAGGCATTATCCAAGCTTGGTATCCATTTAAACAAATTTCTTGCTAACAACTTGTTAGTAGGATTCTTGTAATTGTTTTTTTGTCCCTTTATCTTCGATTAGGTACCGTTTTTGTAGGCTCCAATGAAGCCTTGTTATCTAATCTTGCAACTATTAATATTTTCTTCCTCATTTGAAATGATTTTCATCAAGACACCGCTACTTTTCCAATGAGGATTTACTCATAATAGTAGTCACCACAACATTGTTGCTGAAGTTGGTATGATCGCCTACTAATCGCCATGACCTCACTAGCTAAGATCGAGCTACAATAACCACTTAGTTTTATGTCCTTTTATGACTACTGAGCCGTGTGGACGAATGTTGCAGCAAATGTTGAGGATCCTTTATGAGCAGTCCCTACATTGAATCTGATTAGTTCTATGTTAGGAAACAACTGCAGGAATAAAAGAGATGTTGGCTGAAATTTGGAATTTCAATAAGGTTCAAGCAGAATTTGAGATAAATCCCGTGGCAAAATACTAGGGAAACTTGATAATTAATGAAAAGTGGAAGAAAACAAATAAGATATAATGGATCTTCAATTCGAGAAGAAGATCTAGCTCTCCCAATCCCTAGCTGGTGGCTAGAGCCCAAACAAATCTAAGAGAAAACTCAAAATCAGTAAAACATAACATAACCTTAACCCTAATCCTTCCCCTCTACTACACAGTCCCTCCCAAACTTAATTCCCCCCTATACCGCTCCCTCCTTTTAAGTTTTGAATTCAAATAATGGGCCCCATAAGGGGGACTGGTGCCCTACTTGGTCCTCCTGGAGTAAACAGGGGCCAACCAAGCACTTGGGCCGGTTGGACTGGTCTAACATTTTGTCGAGAGGAAAACGACATCATGTGGGTGTACATTTTGTAATAACCCATATTTTAACCTACAACAATAAAAAATTATTTCAGGAGTCATTATAAGCTTAATTTGCAAATCATCTTTGTTATAATATAGATATTATTGTGCTCTAATTATAATAATTTTCTCATAATTTTATGTGTTGTAGATATAAAATTTAAAAACTACTTATTTAATTACAAGTTCTTAAGAAATTAACACATGTCTATATAAGTAAATTTTTTGAGATTATTAGGTGTCCGTTTTGCAAATTGATTTCACCAGATCATTCTAAACATGCTTAGTTAATTTATTAATATTTTTTTTAAATTTTTAGATCCCTGAATTTGAAGATATAAAATAATTTATAAGAATTTAATGTTAAAAACTAAACAATTGATATTATTATCAATGTGTTACTAAGATATTTTATTTTAAAAAAAATTATGCACTTAATAAAACTTTACATATGCCATTTCCATCCTCATTTTGTTAACACAGAAGGATAAAAAGAAAAAAAATTGAATAAAAATAGAGAGTAGATGAGAGAGAAGATAGGGTTTGAAGGTCTTAAGTTGTTTTTACCTATCGGTCCAATTAAAAAAATTGCTTGTCTCAAGATAGGTTGCCATTAACATATATTTAATTTCAATGATTTTGTGTATTTTGTATTTTATGAATTTTATTTGATCAGAATTTATATAAGTTGCAATTTCTTGATTTTTAGCTAACTTTAACCATGTAACTGTTAGTATTTTATAGTTTTAATCATTCTGTATATATTGACATGATCATATTAAATTTTCATCATGTATTTTTGTATTTTTTTGGTGAAATATCTTAATTTGGTTAATTTGGATAAATTTATAAATATGAGTAATAACTGTTAAAATCTTTACATATGAGTATATGACATTAATACTTGTTATAATCCAGCTATTGTGGATACATAAATGTGAAAAAGAGCTCTGTATTTTTCTATGAATTCTACTAATTTTAGTTCATAAGTAAATTTTATATGTATTAATATGATACAATGAACTAAACATTGAGTGTTGTATATGCTGTGAAATATGTATATGTAAGAAAGGCTAGTAAAAAAATGGTTGATTGATTCAGATTAATTGGAGACATGTTACCCTATACAGAAGGTTGGGCCGATGAAATTTCGTTTAAAATAAGGTTTGTGGTGTAATACTAAATGATATGAAAATGGAGGCATAAGGAGATAAATTGATATGATATGATATGATACACTGAAGAGTAGGAAGTGACAACTTTTGATATGAAAGCACCAGATATAAATGACTTTTGATATGACTGATTTGTAGAAACATGATTAAATTGATTCTTATTAAGTTGTCCTACAGGATTGGATACAAGAAAAACACTACAGATAGCTGGAAGCCTTATTTTACTTACAGTGCTTGCATATGCATATGATATGAATATATTGCATAATTGATATGACATGATTTAGATTATGTGCATGCATTTATTCTTATATTGACTGAGTGATCACATGCATATTTTTTCTAGTGTATTGCATGAATTTCAGTTGTAGGTTCTGGTAATATACTGAGATGTTAGCTCACTCTATGATTTTACATATTTTCAGGAAGATGTTAGAATCTAGTGGCGTGAGGACATATTAGTGATACAGGTTTTATTATATTTATGTATTTTTTTTAGTTTTATTCTTTTGTAGTCAAAAGCTAAAAGATATACTAGTGAATATATGGATTGAATTCTTGACCATTGTGCATGAATTTTGAGGGATGAATATAATTTTTTTTCTTTTGATGTATATTATTTTTAGTTTCTTCGGCTGGATTGATTTATGTTGATTAGTTTATGAAGTTCTGGTTGATTAATTTGGAAATTAAAATAGATAATTCTTCTAAAATTTAATCTTTGAGTGTTACTGTTGGTATCCGAGTGAAGGTTATTATAAGAATTAAATTATAATCAGAGATATATGAAATAATCAAGATGAATAGAAATGGATAGTGTTAGAATTTATTTTCATTGCATTCATTTCATGCATATATATAATTAAATTATAATTTGATATGAAAGAGAATTACACTGAGTGTAATAGATCCTCCTGAAATGTCAAATGAACAGAATGCAGTAGCTCCAATGAGTTCTGATAGCATGATGTTGTTTTGTCAGTCTGATAACACATCTATTGAGTAATGCACGGAGCAGGTAGGTTAGGAGTAAGGAGATTGAAGATGATAAATATTTGCAGTTGTTTCACAGATTAAAGCCCTTATTGTTCAAGGGAGCTGTAAAGCCTCATGCATAATATGCTTGGCTACTGAGGATAGAGAATATATTTGACAGTATGTGGTGTTCAGAAAATAGAAAAGTATCACTTGCAATATTTCTATTTGAAGGAGAAGCTGAGAGATGGTGGATAGGATACTAGTGGGAGAAATTTCAGAGAAAGATGAATGCAGAGATTACTTTGGGCAGAGTTTGTTGTTGTCTTCAAAAATTGGTGTTCAGAAAATAGAAAAGTATCACTTGCAATATTTCTATTTGAAGGAGAAGCTAAGAGATGGTGGATAGGATAATAGCGGGAGAAATTTCAGAGAAAGATGAATGCAGAGATTACTTGGGCAGAGTTTGTTGTTGTCTTCAGAAATTGGTTTGTACCTCTGCCAGTCGACAGCAGATGCAATAGGCTTTTATGAGATTGGAGCAAGGAAATAGAACAGTGATACTGTACAAAGCTGAGTTTATTGCACTGGCTAAGTATGCACCTCAAATAGTCAGTACTGCTTAGGAGAAATGTTATAGATTTCTAAGAGGATTAAAAGATGAGTTGAGGCATCCTGCTTGTACCACGACGGATTCACGAATTGTTAGAGTTAGTTGAGAGATCATGGCTTGTAGAAAATGATTTGGTTATTCCCCAGTCTAGACAAAAAATGACTAGGAAGAGAGCAAGTGAGAAGGTGACAAAAGGAGAAAATAGTGAAAAGAGAAACATATTTACTGGTGTTAGTAGAAGACCCATGCTACCAACTATTAGTTTACAAGAGTGTCTCAGATGTGAGAGGAGACATGCATAATAGTGTTTTCTGATCACAGGACAATATTTTAGATGTGGTTAGTATGGACATAAGATGATAGACTGCCCGCAGAGAGGATTTGTGGAGAGATCGAGGTCCATGATAGATCAATCTAGACCAACAGATAGCCAGAGACTTACAGGATCTAGAATGTCTAGTTGAGGTTCTGTGAGCGAGATAGATGTAAGATAGGTGAGTGAAAGACAGGCAAGTCACACAGTCAGCGATGATAGCACCCCCAGTACAATCGAGGGTATACTGTTTAAGTCAACAGGAAGTGAGAGATGCTCTAGAGATTCACTTGGTATAAGTTCTTTTTCAAAGATCATTATTTTGATTGAAATGCTTTAAAATTAATTAATTTAAATTTATATGATTAAATGATTGACATGCACATTGATTAACATACACACATGAATTGATTTGATTGATAAGTGATATGATTGATGATTGATATGAATGACAGATGAGACCAATGATCAATGATATGAAATAAGAAATGTTGAAGATGATATTTCTAAGGTGAGTAGATTGTAATAACTCATATTTTAACTTATAACAATCAAATAATATTTCAGAAGTCATTATAAGCTCAATTTGCAAATCAACTTTGCTATAATATAAATATTATTGTGCTCTAATTATAATAATTTTCGTGTATATATAAAAGATAGAAGCTTCTTATTTAATTGCAAGTCTTTAAGAAATTGACATATGTCAGTACAAGTGGATTTCACGGGATCGTTAGGTGTCTGTTTTGTAAACCAATTTCACAAGATCATTCTAGACATGCTTAGTTAATTTATGAATACTTTTACATAATTTTTGAATTCTCGGACTTGAAAATATAAAATTATTTATAAAGGAAGAAAGATCGATACCTTGGCAACTACCAAGCTCCTGCAATCCTTGTTCCTTTCGACCCAACAGAAGAACGGTGAGGTATGACTTTTGATGCAACCAGAAGGACATCGTCGAAGGAGGCGAAGAAGTTATTTAGCGACTCGTTCAAAACAACCTTTCACACAAGTTGAATAGCAATGAACAACCAGAGAATAGCCGAAGAAGCGGAGATACAAATCTAGGAACCAAGCAGTGGCGGAGGCGAAGTCGAAGAGCAAAGCCGAAGTCGAAGCTGAAAAGGAAGAAAAGGCGGAGGAGGGAAGTCGAAGAACATAACGAGCAAATGAAACAGATGCACGACCAATCGATTGGATATGTTAGTTTGCGGCGAGTTTACAGGGGAGTGGCGTTGGATTTGCGGCGGAAGTTCCCGCCGCAAATTTGTGGTGAAATTTCCTCCGCAAATCCGTCACAAAGTCCATCAAAAAATTGCGACAAAAATTTATGTCGCAAATCCATCGACATTTTCAACAAACAATATTCCACCATAAAATTCGCCGCAAACTGCTGACTTTCCTATAATGATAGTAATTTATCACATTTGACTTATTTGAGTAGCCATGTTTTTCTTGATAAAAATATCCTTTTAACAGTTCTTTTCTTATGGAGTTTGGTCTTATACTTTTACATTTGCTCCAATGTGTTTAAAAAGATGTTGGGTAGAGAAGATATATCATACCCGAGTATGTTTATTTTTGGATCAAGTAGGTTTAATCTATTTCTCTAGTAAGAAATTTTGGCATCTAACCACTTATTTTGGGTGTTCCAGAAGTGTTTCATTGTGATCCTTGTAGTTGATTGGGTCTTACTCGGCCTAGATTGTTCTTATTGTTTGGATTACCTTTATTGGAGACTCGATCCATAGGGAGTACAACATGTGGCGACGTGTAGAGGATTCAATTTTTATGCAATTTTTTGTCATTTACTCTTCACAAGATATTTGTTGGCTTACTTCTGTTACTTCAAAAGGGCATGAAAAAAAACAAAACAATGTTGTCGAGCTTGTCATAACTTGAGTTTATTTCTTCTCTTCAGAGTTATCCCTTTTGCTAAGATGTTGAGAGGTATGTTGAAAATGACTTTGTTTGTTGGCAACTTCAATATGATTGTGTGGTAATACAAGTCTTCCCTGACTTTGGAGTGCTCGACGGTTAGTGGATACATACAACATTTTAACAAGCTTTCTTCTTAGCGTGGGAGATTCCCTGAATAACTATCCCTTGAGAGTTATGTTACTTTGTCTATCTCTTCAAGGTGGGCCATTAGTTTCCTATCATTCAGGAGCCTTTAAATACCTTTAAGAATCCCATCTAATCGATTTTAAACATATTTCCTCGATGGTGAGCTTGGTCTTGTATCTGTGACTAAATAGGATAGAGAAGTCCTTATGACATATTGTGAACCTCTTCAAATTGTGTTCAACTCAGGCAACATGTTGCTTATCTATTTGATGGACAAAATTCTTACAGGGTTAGGAATTAGGATGCACTATGGAGGATATATTAAGAACCTAGAATCATTTGTCACAATCTAAAACTTAGTTAAATCTAAGTTTATGATGAGTCCAGATGTTGCAATATCAATCAGATTACTCGAGCTGGGACACATCCTAACCTTACTTGATGGGAAACTTTAAAGGTCAACAGGACTAGAAAGGCTAGATAAAAAATCTTATCAAAAGTAAGCTTACCTTAGTAGGGCTGGTCAAAATCTACATTTCTCTTATGAATTTTTTAACATTACAAGTTCTCACGCCTCGAGTTCAAGTCTCATTCTTGTTGGTCGAGTGAGTAAAATCACGAAAGGGTAACCATTCCTTGTGTGTGCATTTTGAAATCCCATCAATTCATCTGGGGTGTGTCTAAAGATCATCATTATCCCATCAACTCCTGGTATCATAATTTGTCTCTTAGGATATGTATGGGTAACTGCAGTTGTCTATAAATTTAGTGGTGGAATACTTTGTGAAAGAAATAGAATTTTTAAAAGTTGTGGGTATTTAATATTTTTCCCCTATAGAATTCAAATATCAGTTTTTTTGTAGCTATCATACTCTAAATGGGTTTTGCAATGGAAAATTCTTCTCACGTTGAAAATTTTTGTGAAGTAGCAAGCAAATAGCTGCCAAATAAAAGTGTTGCATTTATTTGTAAATCTATGAAAAACTATCACCAACCCCACCTTTTTCGTCAAATTATTTTTATAATTATCAACTTATTATCTCTTATGCACAAATTGTAAATAAAATCTAAACATTCATACTAAGCTTACGATATTCAAATTTTTACAAGTCTAGTGATCCACTTTGACTACTCACACTTCACACAACTAAACACTTGTCTAAGAATCTACAATCTTAAGCTATGATGCACCGACACTTTTCTTCAAAGAGGCGTGCAGTGTCCGACACCGTGTCCGACACGACACTCGCCCGACACTCCTCTGACACGTGTCGGACACGCCGAAAACGTGTCCGATTAATAAATATTAAATACAAATTGGACACACGTGTCCGACACTCGTATCTTAAATATTTTATGAATTTTTTAAAATATAATTTCTTGTATTTGGCGGGATTTAAAATAAATTTCTTATTTCCTATCCACAACACCAAATCAACGTCCGCACTTAATACCTAATTATCGAATATTCTCATTTTCATTTCTTTTTTGCAGTGAAGGTATTTTCATCTCCTCTCTCGGTGACTGATAAACGGCATCGATGTCTGACTCTCGACATCCTAATACTAATCATTTTAAGCACAAATTCTAGTTAAATGACTTATTATTTTCAAATTATTTTTAAAATTATACTTATTTAATTTTTATACACTATTTTTTAAATATAAAAACTATAATAACGTGTCCAACCTGTGTCCGTGTCCTATATTTTCAATAACTGACGTGTCCCGTGTCCGTGTCGCCGTGTCCGTGTCTGTGCGTCATAGATCTTAAGCCTTTTATCAATCTTTGCAACCCAAACTCAGTTGAATCCAAGGGTGTGATATATTGAGTAAAAGTCTTAAAAAATTTCATTGAATACCCTCTTAGAATCTTGACAGAGTTGTTGATTTGACCAGATTACTCAACTTGGGATGTCTCCCAGACTAACTTGTAGGAAACTGTAACGCTTAACACAACTAGTAGTATGAACCAAAAATCTCATCAAAGAAAGCTAGATAGAAAAGATGATAACAAAATAACTTGGCCATTCAAGACAATTCAAACATTCATAGCTTGAGGCGTTAAGTCCAATCAAATTTGTGCTGATCTAAGGGAGTACATGAGTAATTCTATTACAAATCTAATCCTCTTGGCTCTTAAGACATGACCTCTCTAAGCACTCAAAAATTCATTTGGCTGGACCTGCCTTCCACTTGATTCCCTTCGACTTCCCCACCAAGTATCGACTTATCAATTTGAGATATAAAAATAATTGGTTGATTTATACTCAATAGAAAATTCCTAGGGAAAGCTTGATATGCATATGAAAAGATTAATAAGATGGAGGCAATAACAATAATATCCTATTAGAAATTACATATATCTGCATTTATTCATTCTCATGTCATGTCTTTTAACATTTTGAATTCATTAATTGGATGTTCACGTAGTCCTCACAATTAGGGCCCACTACACAATTAGTGCCCACTAAGCAGAATATCAGATGACTTGTTGAGGGGATTCAATAAGAAATGATCGAGATGGTTCCCAAGAAGATTGAGTAGCTATCAAGAAGATTCCATGAAACGATTGTTGGAATTCAGAAGGAATTAAGATTCTTGAGAATGCTCTTTTGCTAAGAGCCATAAAGTTTTATTGTTGATTGATCTATTGTCGTGCATCTCAAGTGAGATTATGATGCTAACTATCTGAATCAATGTCCCTTTTCCTAGATAACTTCGCAATGTTTGTGATTGTTTTTCTGATTTCTTGTAATAGATTTTCCTATTTTTTGTAACACACACCTTCCTTTTTAAATAAAAAGGGTGACATTTTAGGATAGTAGGAGAGATGGAGATTAATCTTCTTTGTTTATCAGGAGATCAAGAGAGAGAAAGACTAGAGAGAGGGAGTTAAAGGAAAACATGTATGGTAGTTGAATTTGTCAGGCTGAATCTAATCTAAGATTCTTTACCAAATCTTTCTCTCTCCTATTTAAGACTGATCTATTTTTGTATTAAGGTCTTGTTGTCACCCCAAGGACCCTTCTAGATTCAACAAATACACAATGTTCACCTGTAACCCACAATGGGGCCCAGCCGCCGTCCCCACTTCCTCCACGTTCTCACAAATTGCCCTACCTCCCTCTCATGGCACAAAAACAGACGCCCACACTCTCTCATGGGACCAAACACAAGCATTCAATACTTACAAATGCAAGAAAGTCGAAGCCTAGTCTTCATCTCTTCCTTCGCACTTGCCGATCTTGTTCAAGCTGCCTCTGTGCTCGTCTGAGCTTCCCCGATCTGTCTGTCTACCTTCCGTCCACACCGGAAGTCGAAGCCGCATGCCAGTGCCTATCCGACTCCAAGCCCTCTCTTGATCGCGACCTTAGACACCCTCAAGGAACCGAAGCCCCTCGACCCTCCGCCTGCCAGACCTGCATCTCTAGCGCCCAATCCCAACTACCGGCCCGACTCCCGCCGTCGTATATATAAATAATGGTATGAGTGATTAAATGACTAAAAATTTTTTATATTACAATATGATAAATTAATCTTAAATGATTTATAAATAATTAAAATAATGAATTTATTTATTTATGAAATAGAACAACGAAATTTCATCATTAGTTGGGCCTTGCTGTGGATTTTTAAAGCACCTGCAATGAAAATTGAAATCAGATTGTTATTGGTTAAGTGAAATAATCTTTTTTTTTTTTGTTTTTCTTTTTTTACTTTTCACTTTCTATCTCATGTTTTTACTTTCATGCTTTTTTCATAGCGAATAAGATACCCATCAGTAAAATTCTCTTATGTTGTGCAGTTCACAAGGTTCTTGGCTTGAAGGGATTGGAGTTCCAGAGCCTCTATCATTTTACTATTGGAAGTCCAGTATTAGACAACCGAATCATGAGCTTGCCCGCTTATCCTGGTCCAAGCATTGACGCATGATCTCAAATTGCAAACTTTCTATGTCAATCTTATCCTGAAAGTCATTCCTTTTATGGCGCTACACATACTATCAGCCTAATAATTTTACATCGAAAATTTATATGCACGACATAAACAACAAGAGAAAAATGTGTATAGTTTGTATCGCATTGTAAAAAAAAACTGTTTTTTTAGGGGCTGTTTGGTAGTAGGATTTAGGCCGGATTTGAGGCGGATTTTAGCGAAATCCAGCCAAATGGCCTGAAATACAAAACCAAATCTCATGACAAACGGAATCCGCTGTAGACGGAAAATTCCATTGATTCGTTCTATATCCCGTATTTCCGAAATGTTGTATTTTGGCATATTTATGAAATCCATGACTCTAGAGGAAAAGTCTGCTCGGTAAATTCTCCTCTATAGCCTAACAGTCAAATAAGATTTAAGAGGATTTATCATGAATATTATCAAACGATTTTTAGGTTTTAAGTTCATCAGAATTTTTAAAATCCAGACTTATAGGATCTACAAAATTTTACTTAAATCAAATCCTGGTGCTACCAAACAGACCCTTAACGTGTTAAGAAATTCGCAAGATCGAAGCATGAAATACTTGATAGCATAGTACGATCGTTTCTGAAACCTATCTGCTAACATGAATCTTCTCCATCTACGCACCTCGCCTGTCGCCATCTCATCGCCGCTTGCATTTCGCCAAATCTATCTCAAAGCAAAGAGAAAGAAGGCCAAAACACGCCAACTCAAATCCCGCCGCAGCGCCGACGGTATCGTATCCCTCCCAGGCCTCCCCTATCCGAAGTCTTCCCCCACCCCGCTCCTCATCCCCGAGACGTCTACCGCCCTGACCCGCGACGAAGCCCTTGAGCGCATATTTCTCGACCTGCACTCCGCCCTCGCCGGCGGCGTACGCGTCGAACCTTCCACCTTCTCCTCCCTCCTCGAGCTCTGCTACCGCATCGATCCTTCCCCGCGCCGTGCCGCCGCCCTCCACCGCCTCGTCCCCGCCTCCCTCCTTCATTCTAGCCCCAACCTCTCCTCCAAGCTGATTCGTCTCTACGCCTCCTGCGGCCTCGTCGAGCAAGCCCACAACCTGTTCGACAACGTGCCCCGCAGTCATAAAGCAGTTGCCTTCCCCTGGAACGCCCTCATTTCCGGCTACGCAGACGCAGGCCTCCACGAGGATGCTATGGCACTCTACCATCAGATGGAGGAGGAGGACGTCGAGCCTGACCGCTTCACCTTCCCTCGCGTCATCAAAGCCTGCGCTGGCCTCGGATCGGTCCCTCACTGCGAGTACGTACACCGTCACCTCGTCCGCTCCGGTTTCGCCACCGACCCTTTCGCGCTCAACGCACTCGTCGACATGTACGCCAAATGCGGCGACATCGCCCGTGCCCGTCGTATCTTCGATCAGATCCCGGACCGCGATCCCATCGCCTGGAACTCCATGCTTAACGGCTACATACGTCATGGCTTGTTTCCTGAAGCCATTGAAACCTGCAGAAGAATGCTAGTGGCTGGGTTCGAGCCAGATACCGTGACCGTCTCCTCGTTGCTCGCCGGTTGTGCTTCTGCGAACTGCAACATCGGCCTCGAAATCCACGGCTGGGTCCTCCGCCGTGGGCTCCAGCGAGCCGTATCCGTAGCCAACTCCTTGATCACCATGTACTCTGTGCGCGGCCAATTAGCCCAGGCGAGGTTCATTTTCAATTCCATGCCAGAAAAGGATTTGGTGTCCTGGAACGCCATTATCTCTGCCAACAGAAGAGACCGGCGGGTGCTCAGTATATTCCGGCAGATGTTGGAATCAGGGATGGTGCCGGATGACGTAACCTTTGTGTCGTTGCTCTCGGCCTGCGCCAATTTGGGCCTTGTAGAAGATGGGCGGAAACTGTTTGATGAAATGCAAGTGAGACATGGAATAAAGCCTGGAATGGAGCATTACGGGTGCATGGTGAACTTGCTTGGAAGAGCTGGATTGGTTGAGGAGGCCTTCGAGCTTGTGTCAAGGATGATGCCGTTTGATGGTGGCCCGACGGTGTGGGGTGCGCTGCTTTATGCGTGCTCGGTGCATCGCAATGTTACCACAGGGGAGACGGCAGCAGAGCGGTTGTTCGAGCTGGAGCCGGACAATGAGCACAATTTTGAGCTGCTCAGGCGGATATATAGCGATGCAGGGAGGCTAGAAGATGTGGAGAGAGTGGAGAAGCTGATGAGAGACAGAGGATTGGAATGCAGGTCAGTTCTATAGGAATAGTGGACTTTTGATTTTTTTTAATATTATTTTATTTATTAGTAATATATATATATATATATATATATATATATATATATATATATTTTGAATTGATTACTTTAGTAAAAGAGTAGTGCAGTTCATTAATTGATGAATGCTAAAGTCCTGATACGTGAGAGTTGTGTAGCATGATTTTATATTTCTATATTATTTTGTGTTAATAGTATGTATAGCTTAGTAAGTATGAGCTGAACATTGGGAACATTAGATTTTCGCTTTTTTTTTGGAGTTCGTGAATCTAAAAGAAATGGAATGAGGACCACGTATAGCACTTGCTCATTATTGTTGTTGCATGTTAACACGATTGCCCACCCTTCATGCCTGGCGATCACACATGTGCGCTTAGAATTATGCACACGCATGCATGGAAATTATTAGGTGCAGGCATCGGATGGAGAGAACCGACTGGTTTTCTCTTTGTCTACAGAAAAAACACAGTGAAAGTGTAGCTGCTACAGTAACTATGCTTTTACTGTATACAGAGAGAAAACCGAACGGTTCTCTTTGTCTGGTGTCCGCACCTAATAATTTCTCCTGCAAGCATATGCGACTCTTCAACTTTTTTTCATCGTTCATTCACTAACTACACGTCGCACCTGGTCAATTATGCAACCCACATCTCGTTGACAGTCATCGATTGTGTGTTGCGCATCATTTATCACTTCTCCTGCGCAGTTGCTTCCTTACGAAACTTGGCAATGGATAACTAAGGATTTTTGCATGTTCTTCGAGGTCATCTTTTTCATTAGCTTTTGGTATACATATAGTCAGCTTGTATTTTCATATTATAGATTTATACATGCTTTATAAAAGGACAGAACAAATTCAGCCGAAATAATCAAAACAGAGCACATGTCACACTAAATTACAACCACACAATAGAAACAAACACATGTAACCATAGCCACATATTCTAACTTAGGAAATGCATAAATAGGATAGTGTGCATAAGATAATACCAAGTGAGAATGAAATAAAAAGATTTCATTTCACTGCCAGCATTATTCTCTTCTTGTCATTTTCTTTATGGTATCAGAGCCACAATTCAACAAAGACTGAAGATTGAAGCGAGAGGTAAGAATTTCTTGAAAAACTTCTCATGGCTCAATCATCTTCGTCCCAGACAGAGAGTCCATCTACAGATCCGCAAATCAACTCTTGCACAATACATGCATCACTAAAATTTGTCATTGCAGATATCAAAACCATCGTTCCCACCTAGTTATCATGCGTGAACTATGCCATATGGAGATCTCAGGTAACTAAACCTCTCAGGACTAATGGTTTTGCAAACTTCATAGATCCCACAATTTCACCGCCACCCCATCTTCAGCAAACACCCAATGGTCAAACCATTACAAACCCCAAATATACCGAATGGGTTTTGATCGATCAGAACTTAGCAGCCGCACTATGCTTCATCATAACCCCAGCCATACTACCATATGTTCTTAATCTTGACTCCTCAGCAGACATATGGACCACAGTTGAAAGAAAATTGCAATCTTCCAACATATCACGATTGATCCAACTCAAAAATGAGTTACATAATGTTTCAATGAAACAAAACACAATGACAGAATACCTAAATGAAGTGAAAACATTGGTAGACAAGATAGTAGCAGTATGAGCCACAACAGATAAATAAGACATAATTCTTTACACACTCAATGGATTACCAGCAACTTATCAATCATCCAAAAGCACAATTAGAACCATGGTACTGCCATTAAGTCTTGACGAGTTATAGGCGTTCTTGATTAGCGAAGAGATCAATCTCAACACAGAAGCAACCAAATATCACAATATACCTGATCAGAATACTGCTTTATACTCTACAAAAGGTAGAGGAAGAAGAGGCAGAGGGAGATTCCCACAACAAATACTCATCCCAACAATAACACCAGTCAAACAATACAAACATCTATATGCCAGATATGCAATAAGAAAGGTCATTCAACGACAACATGTTGGCACAGATTTAACATAAATTACACACCACCACCGCAGAAAGTAAACACTACATTTACAGCCACAAATGACAGTATCAACCCAGATTGGTACTTGGACTCAGGTGCAATATCCATCCTTACAAATGACATCAACAACCTTACTCTTGGTGATCCACTACCATACCATGGTACATATAACATAACCATTGGAGATGGAAGTACATTACCCATAGCTCACACCGGAGCAGGCATTTTACCAACTCCAACTAATAAGCTTCAACTACCCAAAATTCTCCATATACCTACTATCTCTCACAATCTACTTTCAATTTATCATCTAACTAGAGACAATAACATCTCAGTCTCATTTGATGTTCACGATTTTCATGTAAAGGATATCAAGACAAACAAAATATTGCTTCAGGGTTCCAGCCATAAGGGCCTATATCCAGTACCAACCCGTCCCAGCATATCTCAACCACAAGCATTATCTGCATTCCACAAACATCAAGACGCAACCATATGGCATAACAGACTGGGTCACCCCAACACCAGAACTATGGCAACTATCTCCACCACCAATAAACAACTTCACATACCTATATTTTATGCATTATGTGCTTCTTGTAGGATAGCTTAAACCCACAAATTGAAATTTCCCACCTCTAGCTCCAGAGCTAAAATCCCCTTTGAGTACATTCAGATGTATGGGGCCCAGCCCCAATTACCTCAAACCAAGGTTTGAGATACTATGTCATTTTCATAGATGATTACTCTCGGTTCATATGGATATTTCCTATGTATTGCAAGTCGGAAGTACCTTCTATCTTTATCACATTTCATACTATGATAGAAAAATAGTTACCATACAAAATCAAATAATTTCGGTCAGATGGAGGGACTGAATTTATAAACAGAACAATGCAACAATGCTTCCAAAAACATGGCATTTCTCATCAAATTTCATGCCCGTATACCTCTGAACAAAATGGAGTTGCATAAAGAAAACATAGACACTTCATTAAAACAACAAGAACTCTACTACAAACAGCCTCAATACCATATCTCTACTGGCTAGATGCGGTTCTCACGGCATCTTCTCTTATTAGCAGACTTCCTTCACACACAAACCAAAACAAAACCCCATTGCAGTTGTTATACAACAAAACTCCTGACTACTCTCACATAAAAACATTTGGTTGTGCATTTTACCCATGGATTTCCCCACAAAATAGACACAAATTGGCCCCAAAAGCTATCCCATCCATTTTTCTGGGATATTCGACATCACACAAGGGATATAAATGCCTTAACCCAAAACAAAACTCATTACCATTTCTCGCACGTCACATTTCATGAAACCACGTTTCCATTCAATCAAACATCACCAAATATGACATCCCAAACTACTATAAAAGACAATCCCATGCTTCTTACACCTTACAACTCAAACAAACCACATACCTTCCAATCATCAACCTGAACCACAAAACATTGTAACCCATGAACACACACTTGTTAACACCTCCACACCACAACAAAATACGACACCTCCCCAGACAAATAACATACAACCACCCCCATCACACCTGATGATAACAAGACTCAAGATGGGGTCTCTTAAGCCAAAAATCATTCTCAACCTTATACATCAACACAATCAGTCCACAGACACTCAGCCTCAAGACCCCCAAACATATCAAGAGGCATCTAAACATAATTACTGGAGACAAGCTATGGACACATAATTCTCAGCTTTACAGAAGCAAGCAACATGAACCCTCGTTCCACCACCACCCAAAACTCCAATTTTTGGTTGCAAATGGACATATAAAACAAATTTACATTCCAATGGCTCCATAGCAAGACATAAAGCAAGACTGGTAGCTCAGGGTCACAAACAACAATACGGGATTAACTACCTGGAGACATTTAGTCCGGTAGCAAAATTCCCCACCATCAAAGTATTACTCACGGTAGCTTTAAACAGAAATTGGGAAGTTCATCAATTGGATGTAGCCAACGCATTCTTACATGGAAAACTGACAGACACAATCTATATGAAACAACCACAAGGATACGAAGACAAACAAAATTCGGGACACGTTTGCCTTCTCCAAAAAGCACTATATGATCTAAAACAAGCCTCCAGGCAATGGTTCAGAACATTTTCAACTTTTCTGCAACAAATTAGATTTCAACCAAGCAAAACTGACCCCTCTCTACTCATTCTCACTCAAGAAGACTCGCAGGTTTATTTACTCACGTATGTTGATGACATACTAATGACAGGTAACAACAACTCTCTTATCTCAAACATCATATCGCAGTTGCACAACCAATTTTCAATGAAACATCTTGGAACAACCAACAATTTTCTTGACATAAACATAACAAAACATGACACATCTCTTTTCTTATCTCAAACACAATATGCCTCTTCCATTCTGCACATAGCAGGACTTAGTCTCTGCAAACCACTCTCAAATCCCTCATGCACAAAACCACCACAAAATATAAACCCAGATCCCCTTCTCAATGACCCTTATACATATAGACAACTCACGGGATCATTATAATATCTCACAATCACTCGACCAGACATCGCATATCATATAAACTTGCTTTGTCAACACATGCATGACCCAAAACCATACCATGCATACCTCCTCAAAAGATTACTTTGATACATAAAAGGAACATTGGACTTTGGCATACTTATCTTCATGGGACAACGTCAAATACACTCATACTCAGACGCTGACTGGGCAAGCGACACAGAAATAAGAAAATCCACATCTGGATATTGCTCATTTTTAGGTAACACACTCATATCTTAGAGCGTCAAGAAACAACATACTGTAGTCAGATCGTCAACGGAAGCAGAATATAGGACTCTAGCAACAACTATCACAAACATTCTATGGCTAAGACGGCTACTACAAGATTTCAACATACCTACCTTACACCCAACAGATCTTCACTGTGACAACACCTCAACAATAGCACTGGCCAACAACCCAGTTTTTCACGCACGAACGAAGCACATAAAGATAGATCATCACTTCATCAGACATCAGCTCAACTCGAACATCATCTCACTACACCAGATCAGCACACAAGAACAGATAGCGGACATCCTCACGAAGCCGCTCTCCACATTACGTTTTCACTTCCTTCGCGACAAGCTTAGTGTTCACAAGAAACTATAAGCTTGAGGGGGGATAAAGGGCAGAGAACGAATTCAGCCGAAATAATCAAAACAGAGCGCATGTCACACTAAATTACAACCACACAATAGAAACAAACACATGTAACCACATCCACATATTCTAACTTAGGAAATGTATAAATATGACATTGTACATAAGATAATACCAAGTGAGAATGAAATAAAAAGATTTCGTTTCACTTCCAGCATTATTCTCTTCTTGTCGTTTTCTTTACTTTATGCCTGGTTGTATTCATTAGCTTTTGGTTTGCGGTGCATGTGAGATGATGCCTTGTTATAATAATAGAAGATTGTGATGTATTCTGATGAGTTGTGATGATGATATGTTCTACTAACATTTGTTTTGCAAGAGACCTTGGATAACAGGTCCTAGGGGATGGGTAATTATAGGATTTTTCTCAGGAAACTGACATATTCGTCCCTCAGTAAGGCATATCAGTCTTTTCGGTCTTCATCCGGCATCAAATTATTGTTCGGCTCATTTGCAAGCAAGCAGTGAATAGAATCCTCCTGATTATGATATCAGAAAAAGGTTGTAAGGGCCTCTGTTGTTTCGAGTTATTTGAAGAAAAGTTGGATCGATTTGATGATAATTTTTTGCTCCCCAACTAATTTTAAAGTTTTTTTTTTTTACTTTTTAATCATTTAAATATTAATTAAATAACTAATTTTATAGTCAAATAGATAAAAGAATGGAGAAATATATCCATAAGAATATCGAAACTTGTGCGTTCACATTTGTCCAACTCAATCTAGAAATTATAAAAAAAACTTAGTTTTATGTTGCATATATTTTTACTTAATTTAGTAGCTAAGCTTAAATTCATACCCAGATTGATATTTTGATAGCTTTAGCCAAAGTATTCCGAATATTTAATCGGATAGCTCATATTAATTCTCTTGATTTTTTTATCATTTTTCAGCTTTTGAGTGTCTTAATGACGTCAAAGTGGAGTGATCTTGCACTCAATGAATTCTTGTTATTAAGTTGCTGATCTAACTATAAGCATGCAAATATTTGAATATAATTTAGTTCTTAAATTATTATACCATAATTTTTAATTACATTTCAAATGTTTGATTTGGATTTATTTGCATCTAGATAAAAAAAAAATTGTAATTTACTTGGCTTTTTTAGGTATTCAGTTTGATTATAAATTTGTTGAAATTAAAATTTGGATGATCTTGAATTTATTTAGAAAACTTTCAATTCAATGATTGCAGTAAGATTTGTCCTTCGTTAAATCGATTTCCTGTCGACTTACCATTTGCCTTATATTTTTGGATGTTATTGTAGTTGACTTCAAAAATAATTTCATTTATAAGAAATATGAGCTATGCAATCTTAATTGTATATCACATTATGATAACATTTTCAATTATTATTATTATTATTAATGTATTAGATTACATAATGATAAATCTTCATCATGAAGATTGATTGTAACTTTCATTTTCAAATTTTGTAACTTATTTCTTCTAATATTTGTAACTCCTTATAATGGAGGAGAGCGAGTGTACACTTATTTTTGAATTTTGTAACTCTATTCTTTTAACATTTATGCTTCATCATAATGAAGAATGAGCTTAATTTTTCTTTTTAGATTTTGTAGTTCCTTCGTTTAATATTATAACACTTCTTATGTATAATATATTCTATGAGTGAGAGGAATAAGCACATATACTAATTTCCAGTTTGATTGGTTCCAAGATTTTCTCATAAATAAGATTCATCATGGTCATTTATACGCTGTGCGTATTTTTTTTTCCTTTGTAGCCTTAATATTCATATATATAGAGCCTTTATTTTATATTAGATAGGTTCCTTTACTGTCTTTAGTAGTAGTAGTAGTTGTTGTTATTTTGTTATTTTGGATGGCATGCAGAGTATGTGTAAGAAGAAAAATTTTATTGTCATCTTGTACATTGTAATAGACCTGCGACATTGACATGAAAGTTTAGAGGCGCTTTTATTATTCTTGAATATCTTTAGAATTGCATGGAACTGATGATGAGTACTTATATTACATGTCCGATCTCGTTCCCGCCTCGTATCTACGAGCTAACCGGGCCGGATCGTGATAGGTGGTGTGTATCCCCCTCGAATAAACTTGTGATGATTTGCAACCCCTAAAATGAAGTTTTGATCTTTCTCATAGAAAGGGATTAATTATTTCAATTTGAGCAGATTGAAGTTGAAGTGAGATAATTTTATATTCTATTTTAAGGCTTTGAAATTCTCCTCCAAATTATCGATGATCATTTAATCTTTGTATAATATTAATCTAAATTTATTTGACTGTCCTCATTGGAGATTAAACTATTTGTATTTCGTTAAAATGTATTTGAAATATTTTGACGACGTATATATAAATCCTACTTGACCAATTCAGACGAAAATATTGACCGCCATGACTTCTCTCTGTTTACATTGACTTAATATATAGATGTTTCATACCTACAGAGGCAGCTAATTAATACCGCCACTGTGTCGATGGTTCGGGACTTTTCTGGGACATAAATGAAAGAAGCATAGGTGGTATAATCTTAATTATATCATTGTCCGGCGGGCACGACACGATGTAGGACCCACTTTATATTTTCTCTTATTCTGTTATTAAACTGTAGTTTGCGAGAAATTAGTATCGTCCAGAGGCGAATCAGAGTACGACATGTCACGTGATATTACACATCAAAAAGTCATGTGGCGTGCTCTGATTTGCCTCCGTACGATATTTGGTGTCCTCACATAATAATTTTTCTCATTTGAAACAGTTTTTTTACTACTTTTTAAAACAAATTTTTAGTACAAAAATTTTTTTAGTTAGAATTTTTTATTAGAGAGTTGTTTTAGAAAGCAGTAAGAAAGCTAACCCAAATAAAGCCTAAGGTTTTGTTTGGGACGGTTTTTTTATTGCTTTATAAAACGGAGTTTTAGTACAATTTTTTTTATTTTTTATTAAAACTCCGTTTTAAAAAGCAATAAAAAAGCCGTCCCAAACGAAGCCTAAGTCTAAATCTACTTCATATGAAAAATGAGAGTTTATTTTTTTTTGGAAATAGAGTTTATTCATAATAACTTTTAAAGTTGACATTTCTATAAATTTAGTCAAAATTCTATGACAATTTATCGGATGGCTCATATTGAATCCTTAGATTATGAATCTTTTATTTAACTTTTAAGTACTTCTATGGCTTCACAATAAAGTGATATTGGGCTTGTTGGATTTGTAAACTCAATTAGATCTTTTTTACTATAAGCATGCAGATTTGGAGATTGTTCAATGCTCCAATCAATGCCCAAAAATTATTGACCATATTTTAAGTACTTGATTTGAGCTAATTTGGACTTAAATCAGATCACTTATGATATCGTTTGTTTCTTCTTATGAATTTGCTCAATTTGATTGTTATTATAATTTTAATTATCAAAGTTTTTAATATTGCATAAAAATTGTACTTATTAAAGCAACTTTTCTCAAAGCATATTATACATAATTATAAGAAATTTTAAATTATATATAATTATAATTATATAATTTTTTTTCCAAACCTAAAAAAGATAAAATTTCACGCCTAATCAACTGCTAGTTAAGCCCCTGATAATTTCTTTTTTTTTTTTTAATTTGGATAAAGTGAGGGACACGCCCAACTTTCATTGATCAATTCAAAGTCGTGGGTGCATTGAAATCTACGATATATCCTCACGCGGCGAGAAAAATACCATGGAAAAATTAGAAAGTTAATGGAGTGGCCTTCCAATGCGACCATTTGTATTTTCTCGGATCATATCAAATCTAAAAATTAATTCATAATTCATTACATTTGATTCTTCTATAGAGACGGAGTCACAGCTGCTCAATTTATTAATAAGAAAAATGTAAAATATGATAAAAGAAGTCAATATTAGACTGACTTGTAAGGAAAAAAAAAAAAGTTAAATTTAATGAGCTCGCAATTAATATTTCCTAAACTTGCAACCACTCACGCTGCCATGCTGGAATTCTTTGTCTGCACGTATTTTTTCGGTCTTTTTTTTTTTATTTTTTTGTAGCCGTGTGGATTTTCTTACTGACAGGTGACCCGACAACCCGGCTCGGCTTTTAGTTGGCGCTCTTGTTTTAAAGAAAAATCTGTAATTGGTTCCTAAAGTTTAGGGTTTTGAGCGAATAAAACTTTTCGCAAACCGACCCCAAAAATTTGGAGGAACCGACGAAGAAGATGGAGATTGTTTTGGATGACGTTCAATTCTCTGATGAGGTGATACACTCAGAGGATATGGAGGCTGAAAACTTTTAGATAAGAAGAATGAGAAGTTTACGGGATAGTGCGGAGATTGCAAGGTTGGATGAACGGGAAGTCAACTTGGGGGGAGGAGCTGTAGATTTAAACTTATTGGTAAATTTTTAGGGATCATTATTTACTCTTCAATTTTATTCTTATGACAAATGCTTCAAATAAAATAAACATGCATAATAATGTTTGTTCATCCCTTTTTTTTATCATTTTTGAATGTTTTCGAAGTTCAGTTAGAAATATTGAAATAGCATATGACATTTTTGCTTAGACACACGATGCTCACTGATTTGTGTGGTGTATTTCCACTTTTCAATAAATTATGCACTTGTATATTGTTCGTATTTTTTGCGAATTTTTTAAAAAATCTTCTACAAATAAAACATGTGTATTAATTACCTTGAACACTGTGTACACATGTATAAACATAGTGTACAACCTTGTACATACTGTGTACATTGTAAAAGCTTGTGCATATTATCTACAAGCTTATACATAATGTGTACAAGATTTTTTACTATGTACAACAACCATGTATGTATTGTGTATAAGGCTTGTACATAATTTGTACAAGGTTTTTATACACAGTGTGTACAAGATTTTATATATAGTGTGCATAACAAACTTGCACATAATGCGTGCAAGTTTTTACAATATCCACAATGTGTACAATGTACAGGTTTGTACACAGTGTGCATAGAGAATTATTACAAAATATTATATACACTTGTTGAGTGTTTCTCTTTATATTTTTTTCCATTTTACCACATGGTGTGTATAACTGTGAGCAGAAGGCATACGAGATGTACTGCAGATATGCACATAGTGCTTGTTTTAGTGTTCGAAAGGAACTTCATATTTACTTGCCAAATTTCAGAAAGATAATATGTAAGGACGTTGTATGTTCAAAATTTGATTTCAAGAAGGATCCTTATTTGAATTTACAAAAAAATATCAAAAATCAGATACCAGAACGGATTGCCTATCTATGATTAGGTTTATAGTTGATGAGGATGGAAATTAGAAGGTTCAAAATTTTATAGAAAACCATAATCATGATTTGGCTAGGCTAGAAGACATACATCTACTCAGATCATGTAGGAACATGAGTGATGAGAAAGCCTTAGCTCTTAAAACAATGACGAAGGCAAGAATTAGAGCCGTAGATGCTTTCTCCTACCCTGCCAATGAAGTTGAAAATATTGAGAATGTTAGATTCTCTAAGAGAGCGGTTTTTGAAGAGAATGATCCTTTTTTGAAGAAGAAAGATAATTTTTCGACAGCAAAATCTTAAAATTTTCGTCCACATGATTTCAGAATTGAACGAGACACATCGGCTTCATGTTTTCAAAAATATTACCTCAAGACTAGGTCGAGACGTCGGGTCATGCATTTGTATAAAATTCACGTGGTTACACAAAATAAATTACCCAAAAAAATACGTGTCAACTATAGATTGGAGTCCAGACGTACATCTATGTCCGAAATCTGCACTGAATAATTTCTTCATAATAAGGGTCTTCTATTTAGGACAATTGTCTTGCAGTTTTCATTTTTAAATTGCAATCACAATTTCTGTTTGATTATTAATTTTATACTACTTTCAAAAAATTCTCTTCCTATGAAGCGGTTTTCAGCGATAATTTAAAAAGTTTTTTTTCCAAGAATAGTTTTACAAACCTATCTACAAAAAGTTGCATTAATCTAAAAAAGAACTCTAAAAGGCTCTTTTTGCCATAATGTTTTATTAAATTGATTATAAAATATTATAGGGAGAATTAATTAGCTATTCTTGTTGCAAAAAAATAACTTTCTATTATATAAAATTCTGAAAAGAAAAATACATCGCTAAATAAAATTATAGTTAATTAAAAAAAGGCCAATTTGATTTTTCTATTTTCCGTGTTTCGTTTCTCATTAGTCAGAAGTCTATTCAAAGTAATTAAAAAAATCAGCAATAATTTTATAAAATATTTAAAAAGTGGTACGGCTTCTTGCTGTCGATCTGTTCTCACATGACGGAAGCGAATGCTGTTTTCGCATTGAAATAATGGAGTTATAAAGTTTATGAAATTTAGGTGCTGTCGTCCCAGAATAATTATTAGGTGCGGGAGTGCAGACGGGGAGAGCACCATCTGCATAGATACATGATACCAAGCGGTACCTAGTGGTATCCAGCGGTATCGAATGGTACCTAGCAGAATTTTATACTAATGTGCGGACGGTTCTCTCCGTCTACATTCCGCACCTAATAAATTCTCGTGGTTCCAATTGTGAGAGGAAATAAGTGGTTGAAGCGTATTTTTCCAAACATTCTGTCGGCGCGCGATGAGAAAGGCTGGCTGTTTTTCAAAAAAAAAAGCAAATCTCCCTGCTTGAGCTTAATTATGGAGCGTGGAATAATGTGGGTAGTTAAATGGAAACAAAATTATGATATAATTTATATTCTTGAAAATTATTAAATTTATTTTTCAAATTAATGTAATATAAATTTTTTATTTATAGCAATAATTTAAAAATAAATTTAATAATTTTTTAAATCTATTCTCATAAAACTTTTTTTGTAGCTTATTCTAATATACATTCTAAAAAGACACATCTAATAGTTGAGTTATTTTTAGAATAATATTTTTTGGATAAATTTTTTTATTGCTAGACATTTTTAACTAAGGGTTCGTTTGGGACGACTTTTTTATTACTTTCTAAAACGGAGTTTTAGTACAAATTTTTTTATTTTTGTACTATAACTCCGTTTTAGAAAGCAATAAAAAAGCCGTCCCAAACGAAGCCTAAAAAAGAAAATCTTAAGCATATGAGAGACTTAGGTTTTGTTTGGACAACTTTTTTATTGCTTTTTAAAGCGGCTTTCAAGTAAATTTTAATTTTTATACTAGAAAGCTGCTTTAAGAAGTAGTAGGAAAGCCGTCCCAGGCTTCGTTTGAGACTGCTATCATACTATTTTTTAAAATAATTTTTTAGAAAAAAAAAAATTAATTCAAGAAATTTTTATATTTGAAAGTAACTTTCAAAAGCAATAAAAAAAGTTGTCCCAAGTGAAGCCTTAAGTTTTGAACTAAATAACTAGAAAAACACTTCATTATTATGTGCTAGAATATTCATAATAATAAAAAGGATTTTAATATTTTACCTTTATACAAAAACTTAATACATACAAATAAAAAAAATTAACAAGAAGCATCAAAGTTTTATTAAGAAAAACCCAGACAGAGAAAAAAATATGATGTCTAATCTAGTTGAAGTTATCTATTATATAAATGAGAATAAAGAAGTCCACTTTACCTCTCAATTGGTGAAGACGGGACTACAAAATTTGGAACAATAGCTAGCTTGATCTTGTATGGTTGAAGTAGAGATTATTAGAGAAATAGTAGAGGATGGCGATAGTCGAATAATGATGGCTACGTGACATTAGTCAAGAAATGGTGATTAAGGCGATGATAGCGTAGTAGCCTGTGGTGGGGAAATTAGAATAATTTGATCTTTTAAATTGTGATAAGTCAGGCATAGCTCGACTTAAATCTTCAAATTAGATCAACATTACATATTTGGGTTAATCTAAGTCCTATTAGCCATACAAGATTATTAGGTCAAATTGTTTATCTTAATTGAGCTTAAAGATCATTTGGGTCTTTATGGATCAATTTTGGATTAGTCATACGTCTTAGGGAGGCTCCATAATCTTATCGTGGCACAAGCAAATATTTGAGTTTAATAGTTAATTAAAATTTTTGATATTAATTTTATAATAAAAATAATTTTGGTAACATTTGCTTTAATCTCCTTACTAAATTGAGTTTTTAGGAAAATATTTTGGAGTAAATATGTGATAGATGTTCTCCATAGGTGATTTTGGGAGCACATAAAAGATATGCTGAGAGAAAAATGAGAGTGAATAAAATTTGGTGTGAGCTAAGAGATTTTATATTTTCTTTCTCATTCATCCTCCATTTATATCACTTTATGCGAGAGCATTAAAACAAATTAGGTATTGGCACTTATTATGTTCTTCTAATAAATGCTCATCATTCTCACTTTTGTTCATAGAGCTTTAAGATTTTCTTTGTTTCGTTGAAGTTTTTGCAGCTACGCAGCTCATCTTCGTCTGTTAGTTGTGAGTTTTTACTATCAACAAAGAGGTCTTTAGTTTCAGTCTTACGTATGTGACGTGTGTATGAATTTATCTTAATTGGTCCAAATGACCCTACAAAAAAAAGTTATTGCAGCTCATGTGAAATTTAGTAGAAATTTTCACATATGGTAGATTTTAAAGTTTAAATAGAAAATTTCAATTAAATTTTTGGAGAAACTCCAAAAATTTTGATCAAATTCTATTTACTTTGAACAAAAAAATAAACTCTTAGCATGATTGTCAAGGTTCGTTTGAGACAGCTTTTTGTCTGTTTTATTTTCCAAACAAAAAAAAAATTATTTGATTATTTCTTTTTCACTATTTTTCAAAAAAATATGGGATGAAAAGTTATTTTTTACAATTATAATTATGAAGTAGTTTTCTCTATAATTTCAAACAAACTCTTCTATTAGAATTTTATGACAAATGTGAGCTAAATGCTTCAATTTCAATACTGATATATTTTAACTTATTGTAAGTCTTAAATATATTTTTTGTAATAATTTCTAATAAAAATAATCGAAATTGAATTTAAAGTTGATATGTCACAAAAAAGATCTTCAATGGGCACGAATCTTGGAGCAAGATCAAGTTGGAAGCTTCAAGAATTAAATCAGAGACTATCTGAATTCCGATTTCAGCAAACTTACAGTCGAACTGAGCGTCTCGGAAACACGAACCCAACGACACCAAAATCGACTCAATCCGAGCCCAAATGAGTCCAAATCAAAGACCCAAAGCACTTTTGGAAGGATCAAAACACAATTTGGGTTACCAAACAATCTTCAATCATGACATGCTTATAGTCGAATCGAGCGGCTCGACGAGACGAGTCCAACGAGCCCAAGATCATCAAATTCTGATATCATTAAGATAGTCAAATATCCATTAAACGGTGCATGATCGTAGGAATCAAGATCGGCCGTCCATTCGAACCCCTCCAAATATATCCTTGATCTTCCACTTAATTACAAGTCATGCCACTCAAGAATTCTATAAATAGAACTCAATTTCCTCATGAAAAGGGGAAGCCAAGATAGAAGAAGGAAGAAAGCTCCTGCCGCCTAGCTCCTCCTCGACCACTGTCGGAGTACTGCCGCACCACCGCCGTAGTCTTGCCGCACCACCGCCGGACCACCAAGGGACGCCGGAGTGCTACCGCACCACCGCCGTAGTCCTGCCGCACCATCGCCGTAGTCTTGCCGCACCACAGCCGGACCACCAAGGGACGCCGGAGTGCTACCGCACCACCGCCGTAGTTCTGCCGCACCACCGACAGACCACCAAGGGACGCCGAAGTGCCATCTGAAGCTGAAGTACCCCCTGACACTGAAGTGCCACTACCGATCCGCCGCCTGACACCGGAGTGCCGTCAGACCACCACCTGACAGTGGAGTGACGTTGGACTTGTGTAAAACTCTCAGTTGATATCTGTAATCTGGTCGTCTTCAAGGTCGAGTCAGACCATTGTATTTCCCTCAAATTTTAGTGGAATCATCTTCAACTGGGTTAGGCCCCGTGGTTTTTTCCCTTTCCGGGTTTTCCACGTAAAAAATATTGTGTTCTTTGTGTGTGTGCTGGATATCCGTACAACGCTAAGACGTAGAATCATAACTCTATCGCCGCGTATATTCTAGCCCGCAACAAAAGTAAGAGAATGTGACCAAGTGATTGGTTGAAAAAAAAATCTAAAATTTAAACTTAACCACAAAATCTATAATTTATTGTTAAAAACTTGCAATCAAAATTGAATCGTTATATAAATAAAAAATCGAAACAATCAATCAATGTCGAAATTTTCATTACAAAAAGCTAAACCCAAATAAAATATTAAAAAGTTGCAACTGCTCAATTTACGTCCGCCCACCTTATGATTGCCAATACTAAATATTTTTTGTCATTTTAATGATATTCATTAATAAAAAATAATATCTTCACTTCAGCGGTTAAAGGCGTATGGGTTGAAGTGGGTTTTAGAGGCATAATTTGTCGGGCATTTCTTATCTCCATAAATATCTAGAGAGCTCATTTCTAATAATATTACAAAATTTTAAGTATTTATATATGTAATATTTAATTTATATATATATTTTTACGCTTCAGTATTAATTCATAACAAAATATATAAGAAAAGAATATATTTCGCCTTAAATAAAATAATATCAATGAAATTTTATGATGGAATAAAATAAAATAAAAATATTATATAAATAAATAAAAAAGTAGATGCAGTGATATTTTGCAGATCGGGGCTAAAACAGATGAGTTAAAAAGAACAATTCTGATTATTTATTATATATTAGATAAATAAAATTATCATATTTTGAGAATATGAGCAACATTTATGTATTTTAAATTTAATATCACCTTCTGATTCTAATCAATCTAATAACATTTATTATTTTCTTAATATATATTTCATAAGTTCAAATAGCTAAATGAGTAACTCGAGTTTGATTTTGAATAATTAGTTTAGTTCAAGGCTTCAAGCACGAGGTCGAGATCAATTTTACGAGTTTGAGTCGGCACACGAGCGACTCATTTATCATAAAAGAGAGAAGCTCATGCTTGATATGTCACCAAAAGCATGAATCTTAAGGCATATTTGACTTGAAAATATCCAAAATTAAATACGGGATTGTTGCGTCCTGGAGTATTCGCGGCGGTAGAGAAATATATAGTTTAACGTCTTAGCGTTGTATGAAGATCCAGCACACGCACAGATAAAAAAGAGAGTGTGTAGCATTCATAAGAGACACCAGAGTTTTTACGGGGAAACCCCTAAAAAAGGGGGAAAAACCACGGGACCTAGCCCAGTTTGAATGAGTCCACTAGTATTTGCAGTCAATTACAAATGAGGCCCTTCTTAGGGAGAGGGCATTGGCTTGATGTTACAAATGTACGTCGTAATGAGAGTTACAATCATAGACATATTTGTTTGGTTGGAAGGCTCATAGTCAGCACGAGACAGGGGTCCTAAAGATTGTAGTTGGCAGGAGACCGGGGTTAGAAAGACTGTTGTCTAGTGATGGAAGTCGAAAAAACCATAATCGGTAGGAGACAAGGGTCCGAAAGACCGTAGTAGAAGGACCGTAGTCGGTCGGTGATCGGGGTCAGAAAGACCGTAGTAGAAGGGCGGTATTCCAAGAGAACTCTAGGCATCATGTGGTAGCTCAACAGAAGTTTGGGCCTCAGGTGATGGTCCAGCAGAAGTCTGGGCATCAAGTGAAGGTCCAGCAGAAGTCTGGGTGTCAAGGGGTGATACGGCGGAAGTACGGGCCTTAGGTGGTGGTTTAGCAGAAATACAGGAATCAGGTGGTGGTCCAGCAAAAGTCTGGGCATCAGGTGGTGGTCTGGCAGAAGTCCAGACCTCACGTGGTGGTCCAGCAGAAGTTTGGGCGTCAGATGGTGGTCCAGCGGAGCAACAACGTCAAGCGGTGGTCTGGCGGAGGAGAGGGCCTCAGGTGGTGGTCCGGAGGAGCTCAGGGCCTCAAGTGGTGGTCCAGCGAAGCAACGATGTCAGGCAGTGGTCCGGCGGAGGTGAGGGCCTCAAGTGGTAGTCCGGCTTAGCTCAGGGCCTCAGGTGGTGGTCCGGCGGAGCTCAGGGCCTCAAGTGGTGGTCCGACGGAGCTCAGGGCCTCAGGTGGTGATCTGGCGAAGCAATGACGTCAAGCGGTGGTCCGGCGGAGGTGAGGGCCTCAAGTGGTGGTCCGACGGAGCTCAGGGCCTCAGGTGGTGGTCCGGCAGAGCAACGACATCAAGCGGGGGTCCAATGGAGATGAGGGCCTCAAGTGGTGGTCCGGTGGAAGTCCAGCGGTATGAGCTTCTTCCTTCTCTTCTTCCTTCTCTTCTTCCTTCTTCTCTTCTTACTTCTTCTCTTCTTGTTTCAGTCCCCTTTTCAAGAGGAATGATGGGTCTATTTATAGATTTCTGGAGTGTCATGACCCATAAATAGGGGAGAGATCAAGGGTAAATGGGGAGTGTTTGGATGGACGGCTGATATTGAATCCCTTGATCATATACCATTCGTTAGACATTTGAAGGTCTTAATGATGTCAGAATTTGGTGATCTTGGGCTTGTTGGATTTGTCTCAATTAGCTGCTTGATTCGACAATGAGCACGTCATGTTTGGAAACCGTTTGATAGCCTTGTGGTTTGAACCTTCCAACAATGCTTCAGCTCCTTGATTTGGACTCATTTGGGCTCAGATTGAGTCGAATTTGGTATCGTTGGGTTTGTATTTCTGAGACGTTCAGTTTGACTATAAGTTTGCTGAAATCAGAGTTCGGATAGTACCAATTTTAATTTTAGAAGTTTCCAACTTGATTTTGCATCGAGATTCGTGCCCGACTAAGATAATTTTTTGATGATGTATCAGGGATCATCTGACCTTTGATTTCAGCAAACTTATAATCAAACTAAACGTCTTAATGAGACAAACCTAACAATGCTAAAATTGGTTCAATACAAGCCCAAATTGGCTCAAATGAAAGGCTTAAAGCATATTTGGAAGCTTTAAAGCATCAATTGGATGATCAAATGAAATCCAAATATATCATGCTTATAATCAAATCGAGTGGCTCGACGAGACAAATCCAGCGAACTAAGATCACTTTATTCAAACATCAAGAAGACAATTAAACACTGAATGAACATTTTATGATTAGGGGGATCAATATGGGGTGATATAACACTCTGAATTTGCCCCGGATCTCCTCTATATTTATGAAGCATTCTACTCTTAAAATCTATAAATAGACCTAACTATCTTCATGAGGGGGACTGGAAGGAGAAGGCTTGGATCCTTGGCTAGAGACTCAAGGGAGCTCTGAGGCTTGAGGAATCTTGAAGCTCCACCTAGGCACCATCGCAGATGAACCCATGCCACTCGGCCATCACCGATGGAGTTTCACCTACCGATCATTACTGCACATCCACCAAGCCCGTATCACCAGATCTCAAGTCTCCCAGCTGCCATCAAACCTTCCATTAACTACAGTCCTCATAGAACCACCACTCTTTTATTACAGTCCTCGAGCCACCATTGCCCAACTATATTCCCTCTAACCTTCATCGCCTGACAACGGTTCCTCCAACCTCAATCCCTGACTATAGTCCCTCCTGCCCCAGTCTCTCGATTGTGGTCTTTTTGACCTTCTTTGCCCACCAACTACGACTACTCTGACCTCTGTCACCTAATTATAGTCCTTTTGATCTATGTGGCCTACCGACTACATTACCTTAAACCTCTGTCGTTCGACTTGGATCCTTCCTACCTCAATCACCTAACTATGATTCCTCCAACTTCGGTTCCCGACTACAATCACTTCAACCTTAATTGCCTAATAATGACCCTTATGACTTCTGTCGCTAGTTGACTATAGCCCATCTGACCTCTGCTACCTGCCAACTATAGTCCCTTTGACCTACATCGCCAGCCAACTCAGTCCCTTTGAACTTCATTGGAAGCCAATTACGGTCTCTCCAACCTTAGTTGGTAGTCAATTATGGACCCTCCAACCTCCGTCGCCAGCCTATTATTGTTTGTCAGACCTCTGTCGTCCAACTAAGATCCTTCTGACCTTCATCGCTCGCCGACTACATCCCTATGTTCTCCATCGCCCGCCGACTACTATCCTTTCGACCTCTATTAGCAGGCGAGTGGTTGGATGTATAGTAGTCGGCTGTCGAAATGGATTGAAATCAGCTAGTGACGGAGGCCAACGGGACTGTAATCGATATGCGATGGGTGTCGAAGGGATTGTAGTCAGTTGGCGATGGTGGTCGATGGGATTGTAGTCTATGGGTGATGAGGGTTTGAGTGATCATAGACGTCGGGAGACAGTGGTCGGAGTTGTGTTTATGGCAACCCCGTGGAGGTCTAGCAGCTAGCAAAGGTCTGGCGGTGATCGACGGATTAGATGTGGCCCGATGACGATCAGGGGATGGGCGGTGGTCCAGCAACGATCGACAATAGGGCAGTGGTCCGGCAATGGTTGACGATTGGGTGGGGGTCTGGCAGTGATCAATAAAAGCTCGTTGCCTTTGATGATTTGGTAGAACTCTAGGATCTTTAAAGTCTTAGAGCTCTCTCTAATATCAAACCAAAATGTCCCTTCATAAAGAGAGCATTGGCCTATTTATAGATTTTTTTAGTAGCACATCTTATAAATATGGAGAAGAACCAGGGTAGGAGTAGAGTGCTCCATCAGATGACCCATACTTATTCCCACGATCATGGAGCATTCATGCAGCATTTATGTGCCTGAATGATGTCATAAATAAGTGATCTAAGGCTCGTTGGATTTGTTTTGTCTAGCCGCCCGATTCTATTATAAGCATGCTTTATTTGGATATTATATGGTAATCCAATTAATGCTTTAAAGGTTCCAACTGTGCTTCTGTCTCTTGATTTGGACCCATTTGAGCTCGGATTAAATTGATTTTGTTTTTGTTGGGTTTATCTTCTTGAGATGTTCAATTTGACTATAAGTTTACTCAAATTGGAGTGTGGATGATCCAAAATTTAATTTTGAAAGTTGTCATCTTGAATATGTCTCGAGATTCATGCTGGTATAAGATAATTTTTGATGATGTATCAAGCTCATTTAGCGCGACTCATGAGTCAACTTGACTCACTTAGACACGTTAGACTATCCCAAATCAATAAATTTTATGGGAAACTTAGAATCGAAATACAGGATTTTTTTTTTAATTTTAAATATTATGAGTAATGTAAAATCAATTTTTCACATTTTATTTTTTTCTTGAAGATAAATTTTATAACAAATAACTAAACGGAGCCCGAGCTAATTTTCCCCCAAATCAAGCGGACAATATCGCTATCACATGCCGTCCTCCTCCGGTCCTCCCCCTCTTCTATTTAATCAAACCCCATCAAGCCTTTAACCATAGAAATTCCAACCAAAATATCAGGAAGACGAGTAGGATGCAAAGATCCAAAGTCTTGGCCGTCGCCGCCGTAGCCACGGCGATCACTATCGCTCTCTCCTTCAGCACCGCCGCAGCCGCTCCCATAGAATTCATCCGTTCTTCCTGCAAGGTAACCCGCTACCCCGACCTCTGCGAGAAGTGCCTCATCAACTACACCCCAGCGATTCAGCGCCGCAGCCCCCGCCAGCTAGCGCACGCAGCCCTTAAAGTATCCGCCGACCGCGCCTTCGCCGCCTCCGCCTTCGTTCACCGAATGTCGGCGAACCCCAAGTCCTCCACAGCTCGAAGAACCCGCGACGGAGGCGCCGTGGGCGACTGCGTTGAGACGATCGACGACTCGGTGGATCGGTTGCAGCGCTCGGTTAAGGAGATGGAGCATATGGGGCGGTACGGAAGCATATCGTTCGGTTGGCATCTCAGCAACGTACAGACGTGGGTGAGCGCCGCGATGACGGATCAGAGCACGTGCCTTGATGGTCTCTCGCAGGACAAGTCGGCCGCGGCCGCGGCCGCTCGGGTGGAGATTCACCGGCGCATCGTGCACGTGACCCGGCTTACTAGTAATGCGCTGGCGCTCATCAACCGCCTGGATCCGAATAACTGATTGACGGATCTGCAGCTCTGGTTAATGGTGGTAATATGTTGCTCTGTGCTTGGTTAGTGCCCTTTTTTAGTTCGTTGGATCTGTGATAGTTAATTACCCTGTGAGGTAATTAGGGTTGAAATATATTTTATATAGTTGTATATTGAAGTTATGTGGGAGGTAATTATAAGGTTTTAGGGTTTTTTTATGGTGCTTGATGAGTATTGAGTACTGCTGCTGTTCTTCAAGAGATCTGAGGATGTCTTTAGGAAAATAATTAGTTCAAATTTAAATAAAATTTATTTATTTTTCTAATTTTAAAATAAATTAATAGAGTTTCCTAAAATTTTATTGAGTAATTTTAGAAATATGTGATTGAATTATAATAAATATAATGAACTTAAATTTATTTTTAGAGTAAATTTCATTGGAGGAGTAAAGTTTTCGGGTTTGCTTAGGAAGAAGTATTTTGTTAGAAGTGATTGCGAAGCTGTGTTAGAAAGTTAATTTTTTGAAAGTCCTACATATTAAAATTAATTCCTTTATAAAAATTTGTATAATTATTTTTTAAAAATTATCACACATTAATAATAATTTTGTTTGTAAAAATAATGTACCATTATAAAAGTTTTTGAAAAATATAAAAAAAATAATAAGGAAATAATAATTAAATTAAATTATAATTACAAAATGAAAAATAACATTAAGAAATTAAGCTACTTAAGAGACCCTTAAGCTTTGTTTAGGATAGTGTTTTTAGTGCTTTTTAAAATAATTTTATAGTACAAAATTTAATAGTACAAGAAATTTTTTACTAAAAAATTGATTTATAAGTAGTAAAAAAACTATCTTAAATGAAGCCTAATAACCTTTTTAGTGCTTATTAAAGTAAATTTTTAGTACAATTTTTTTAATAGAAAACTGTTTTAAGTAGTAGTAAGTATGTTTGAGACGACTTTCTTACTGCTTCTTAAAACAAGCTTTCTAATACAAAAAGCAGTTGTATTAAAAAGCTATTTTAAGATGCAGTAAGAAAGTTGTCTGAAACGAAGCTTTAATTAGTTAGTTATTTTTATTGAGATCTGCGTTTGATTTGATAAAGTGCGTATTAGTTAAATGATGCTGATGACAGCTGTGCCTTCTTTTGCCGGTTACGTTTGAGGAAAGATGGGAATCATTTCTGAAATGTTGCTTTAAATTATTTTATTAATAATTATTTAGAAAACAAGTACATAATTTATGAATTAAAAATTTATTTAAAATTTTAAATTCATCGTAGTTATCTGCTTTCATTTTAACATTTCATAGAATTTTAAGCATTTGGTTATAGCAAAGACAAACATAAATTTAGAAGTTTAAAAAATGAGCTGATGGCATTCCCTACAATAAGCACAAAAGAATTGCTAAAAAATAGTCATATAATTGTATTTGGCGTAGGGAGTCACGAACATGGCGGGAACAATGCAGTAAACCAAATAACAAACGAAGCAGAGAACTTCAAGGAAATTTTATAATATGCAAAAGCTGTGTTCTTTATTACAATTTCATATATATATATATATATATATCACTTCATTAGAGAAGATTAAACTCAAGCATTACAAGACTGAAGAATAATTAGTAGACGTAATCACAAAAGCACTTCTAAAAGAAAAGTTTGAGCAACTACGCGATATGATTGGAGTTATCAAAATGTGAATCAAGGATGAGTGGTAAAATTCAATGCTCATTTCTTAGCATTTTTAGAGTATTCTATATATAATAAAATCATGTGTAATGAAGAAAACTCTAGACTAATGTTGATAGAATTATTGTGTCCTGGAATATTCGCGATGGTAGAGAAATATAAAGTTTAACGTCTTAGCTTTCTACGGAGATCTAGCTCACAATCAAATAAGGAAGAGGGTGCAATATTTATATGAGACACCGGAGATTTTTATGTCGAAAACCCGGAAAATAGGAAAAACCATGGGACCCGGACTAGTTTGAATAATTCACCAGTATTTGCAGTTGATTACAAATGAGGTGATTCCTTGGGGGGAAAGTCTTGGCTTGATGTAACAAATATATATAATATAGAGTAATTTACATGGTGGACATTGGAAGAATCAAAATTGATATGTTCGTTTGGCCGGAAGGACCATAGTCGAATTGTGACAAAGATTGGAAAGACCGTATTCAGGTGACAATGGTCAGAAGGATCATAATCGTCAAGCGAGGGAGGTCAGAAAGACCATTGTCAGGCGACGGTGGTCGTAAAGATTGTTGTTTGACAAGAGAGGTCGGTAGGACCATAATCGGTGGGCGGCGAAGGTCGGAAAGACTGTAGTTGGGTGAGGGTGGTCGAAAGGACTATAGTCGGTGGGCGACTGAGGTAGGAAAAAATGTTGTCTGGCAGCAGAGGTCGGAAGGACCGTAGTCGAAGGATCGCAGTCGGGTGACGGTGGTCAGAAGGACCATAGTTGGAGGGCGATGGAGGTCGGAAAGATCGTTATCAAACAACGAAGGTCGAAAGGACCATAGTTGGCGGGCGATGAAGGCCGTAAAAACTATTATCTAGTGATGGAGGTCAGAAGGATCGTAGTTTGTGGGCAACGAAGGTCGAAAAGACCATAGTCGGGTGAGGGTGGTTGGAAAGATCATAATCGGCGGGTGATAGTGGTCAGAAAGACCGTTGTCTGGTGGAAGTCCTTTAATAACTAGAAGCCAAGTGGAAATTCGACATTAGTTGGTGGTCGAGTGTAATTCTGATGAATTTGTTCTGGTAGAACTCAGGCGTCAGTCAGTGGTCCGATAGAAGTCCAGGCATGAGTTAGTGGTCTGGCAGAAATTCAATGTCAATAAGTGGTCCAACAGAAATCCGGGCATCGGTTGGTGGTCCGATAGAAATCCAGGAATCGGTTGGTAGTACGATAGAAGTTCGGACATCGGTTAGTGGTCCGACGGAAATCTGGCATCAATCAGTTGTCCAACAGAAGTTTGGGCGTTAGTTGGTGATCCGGTAGAATTACGGGATTCAGTAAGTGGTTCGACGAAATTATGGCATCAATCGGTGATCCGGCAAAAATTTTGCATTATTTGATGGTCTGTCAAAAATCTGGGCGTCAGTTAGTGGTCCAGCGAAATTTCGACTTGAATCGATGGTTCGGCAGAAGTCCAAGAGTCCATTGGTATTCTGGCGGAAATCCATCGTCAGTCGACGGTCCGACAAAAATTTGACTTTAGTCGGTTGTCTGGCAGAAGTGCGAGTGTTAGTCGGTTGTATGATGGAAAGTCGACGTGAGTTGGTGGTCCGACAGAAATTCGGGTTCTAGTTGGTGGTCCGGCGGAAGATCGAGGGTCTTTTTATAGTTTTTTGAGAGTGGCATGGATAGTAAATATGAGGAAGATTGAGAGTAAATTGGGAGTGGTTTAAATGGACGACCGATGTTGAATCCCTTGATCGTCGATCATTTACTGGGCATTTGAATGTCTTAATGATATCAGAATTCGACGATCTTGGGTTCGTTGGATTCATCTTGTCGAACCGCTCGATTCGACTCGATGTATGTCATGTTTGGAAATTGTTTGGTAACCAAATTATGGTTTGAACCTTTCAAATGTGTTTTGGGTCTTTGATTTGTACTAATTTGGGCTCAGATTGAGTCTAATTTGGTATCGTTGGGTTTGTATTTTTTGTACGTTCAATTCGACCATAAGTTTGATGAAAATGGAGTTCAGATGGTCCCAAATTTAATTTTATGTTTCTAATATTATGTTATAGAAGTTTGTAGATTTAGCTTTCATACTTATAAATAGGTAATCTTATGTTGTTGTTATTAAAGTTCAAAACTACTTAGCAAAAATAAATTTTTTGTTCTATCCTCCCATCCAAAATCTTCATAAGTGATTGCTTGCCTTTCTATCTTTTCTCTGCCAAAACATTTCCAATAAAAATAATATTTTATTAGATTTAAATGATAATTTATCTCTGAATAGAACCCAACCGAGCAAAAGGATGCATTCAACTAATCTCGCGCTTGGTATTGTTATTGTATTAATTTTAACTTAAAATTTTAATGAAAATGACCTCAATAATATATTCCTACAAATATTTTGAAATAATTATCTTAATGTGGGAGGCCCCTCCACCGACACGTAAAGAGAAGGCAATAATTGACCCATGCAAGGTTGAAAAGCTAGAAATAGATGCCTTTACTTTTCTCGGTCCAAAGGATTCAACTCGGGCAGGTATGAAACCGGGTGTGATGAGAACGAGAATGGGCTGCCAACAAATGAAGAAAATTGCTACTGAGCCCGGAGAAATTATTCATCAGATCGTCTGGAGGTCAATCAGAATGCGTCACGTCACCTAATATAAATCGATACACAGCCAATATAACGGTAAAATGATGGTGTGGTGCATCCTACTTCGCTTCCAGACGGCATCTGGTGATCACATATAATAATTTCTCATGAGCATGAGGGCTTTAATGGCCTTCTTCCCTAATAAGAAATCAATACGTTCACACAGGAACCTATCCTGCTACTTGGACTACCAAATAATCAACTAATGTCTGGGACTCAAATTCCCACCACAAAGCAATAAAATAATCTAATAGGCTTTCCTTTTTTTTTTTTTCTATCTTTTGATTAGCAATAATAATATTATTATGAGAAAAAAAAATCTTCAATGCTTTAGGTGGATCAAGTAGGGGAGATTATATATTCGGTGCAAACAAACCCTAAACCCTAGGATATCAGACACAGTTTATCATCCAGAGACGAGTTAGATGCAACCACGTTATCCAGTACCGAGCTCGGTATCGAGCAGCACCGAGCTGCGATTCCAAGCTGGGGATGACGTGACGCATTTTCATTAGGCTTTGGACGATGTTCGGCGTCCGGACAGAATAATTCCCTGTCAAGTCGGCCCTATATGCCATGTGGTTGTCAATGCACCATGTCAAGTCATAATTATACAATCTTTTATCATAACAGACTTATTGCACTAATGGAAGCAGGTGATTTTGTCATTTTTCATCATTTGCTGTCAACATTTGCTCCTTAATTATAAGAAATGTTTAAGCAAAGGAGAAAGATGAGAAAACGGAGAGAATGAGAAGATACAGAGATGAAGACGGTGACACCAGCAGGAGCACATGGAGACTGCTCATTTAATTGCATCACAATAGTAGCTGAAACTGAAACTGGAGACTGATAGATAATTAGTGGACCATTTTGTGCCATCAATCGTAAATAATAAATGGGGATATGGCAAATTAGCTTTGAAATTAATAGGTTATTTATTCATTCCCAAATAAGACAAAATACGATTTCTTACGCAGTGATAGTGAGATTACTAAATTAATCTGCTAGAAAATTTGATCATTTAGGATTTTATCTTCGTCCAATAAATGTTTTCTGAATCTTGTCTGGCAATGAATAGTGATCTGCCCTTATTATTACACATATTTATAGCTATGCCGTTTGTGTGCATCAGGAAAGATTATTATGTGCAGAGTTCAGATTGAAGTTATCTCCTATTTTTGTGAGTGTGCGCAGCAAAAGCGTAATAAAAGCACAGTGATAAATAGTAACTGTGCTTTTACTGTGCATACTCACAAAAATCGAATGGTTCGCTTGTCCAGACTTCGCTCATAATAATCTCTCGTGCATTAGACTTTGAAATCGAACATCAGTAGGATTAGCACTGTTTTTTTATAACTATTACCGAAAAGAAAATTAGCCTTTGCTGAAAAAAAAGAGGCATAAAATTGAAAGAGCTGTGAAAGGTATGTGAAAAAAATATAATGTATTTGAAATTATTTAAGATGACTATAAAATAAATATAAGTGATTACTTTGTTTTTTATTTGATTTGAATAAAATGAATATAATATAAAGTTAAAAATGATAGTGACTATTATCGGCTGAAGTCACCATGTTGTAATAGGGCTGATAGCAGTAATGGTGGGAGCAAGCGTTGGCCAACAACAACGGCAGCGAGCGTGGGTGTTGTTGGTAGCTAGGCTGTAGCTTCAACCTGCTAGCGATGACACGCGATGGTCAATGGCAAAGATGGTGGATGGAGGCGACAATATTAAATAATTTATAGTGTATTTAAAAATTTGTCAAATCAAATAATTTTCGAATAAGACAAAATTAAACTAGAGGTATATTTCAAATACTTCAAAATTGAACATTATATATTTATCATATATTTGTTTCTCTATAACAAATATAATTATTTGTCAATTTATTATTCCTAAATCTATAAAATTCATCTTAATATTTCAAATTTATGTTATGTACACTCATTAATGTCATCTATACGATCCAATTACTTAAATTATTATTGAATTCTGTCGATTTTATACACCCATAATATGCATAAACTCATTTTGATGATGATAAATTTATGATTAGAGATTTTAATTATTCTATCTTAAGTGATCATTATGATTAGGTGATTGAATCGATTTTGAATTTCAAAGCAACAGCGATTCAATAATCTAATGATCAGAAGTAATATTTGCACACCAAATGACTTAGAATATTAAGAAACAATATATTTTGCAAATATATGCTAGGCAATCCTGTTGTTCCCAACTGATGTCACATCACACCTAGCCCTGAACGGGAGAAATTTTTCTGTGCGGACACCAGACAGTTTGGAGACCAATCAGAATGTTCTACGTCACCAAGTACACAGCGGTACCGAGCATCGATACCGAGCACAAAAGTGACGTGACGCGTTCTGATTGGTCTCTAGCTGAACGCCGTCTGGTACCCGCACAAAATAATTTTTCCCTAACTCTGCAACACCAAGAACTCGATCAATTGTACATGCTTGATACCTATTCTAAGCCAACTCTTGCATGCATAAATACTTGCACTTTGAATCTGGTCATATATTTTCTTGTGGATCTATTTTTTCCTCATCATATTTTGCTTCTTTGAAATCCTCAAGAATAATTTTGTTATCTAGATTGTAACTATAAGTTCCTAAAAGGACCATCAAATCTTGTCAAAACTAATTATTATTTTTTTAATTTAACTTTAACATCTAAAGAAGAAATTGTTGAAATAATATTAATAATGAAGGTATATTTTAATATGAGGCCAATCATTCTAAAGCACAAGCCAAAACCCTCTATTAAAGAGGTCACGTAGGCTCAATTATTGAGATATAGTAATGATTAAGTAGGTTATAATTTTTGTGATGGAGATACATCTAACCAAGATTTCAATATTATATCATCTTAGACTTATCAACAAACTCAATCTATTAACATTAAGAGAGCATTAAGTAGTAATATTTATCATTGGTTGTAAATTCTCAAACATTTTGAATAAATTAGGGTGGATGTGTTTGTCAAAGACAGTTTTAAGGCTGATTTTGTTTTCTTTTCATATGGCTTTCGTACTGCTTCTTAAAGTAGATTTTTAATACAAAAATTGAAGTTTTTTACTAAAAAGGTGCTTTAAGAAGTAATAAGAAAGTTGTCCCGAAAGAAGCTTTCAACTCTAAAAGTAGGTCCTGGCTCCTGAATAGTTTAGGATCTATCACAATTCTTTGCACAACATCGCTACGACATCAAGTGACCACGGACCATTACTAATGCTACTTTCAGCTCATATAGTTAACACATTCTGACTAATTGGTAGCATTTATGATGTATTTTTATATGTGCTTGTATGTTTCGCTAAATCTTTGCACCCTAGCCTAGCATTACTATTAGGTTCGTCAACAGAGAGTGAGAAGACAAACAACATAGTTGAGTATGTAGAAAAACTCAGAAGGAAAAGAATACACATGAAGAAGATGTTTGTATTAAATTTTGCATAAGAACTTGTCTCCACGATTTTACCATTCTTATACACCTTTTTAATTGTTGGATCCTACTCATATAAAGTCCTAACAACATGATAAGAGACAATTTTATATATAGTTTGCTTTATTTTTGGGTGAAGACATACGAAGATTTTTATAAAATTTGTCAAATTAAATCCCACAAAACTATGAAACTAGAGCTAACAATAATAAATAAATAAACAAGATACTTAGGCATATAATATAGTGTCAAGGTAGAGATGAGTTATGTAACTATTAATTATTATATCAAGATCACAAACTAGACTATAATTTACAACAACAAAGTTAACATATCTAAATTCACATAAATATTGTGATGAGGATAAGAATGATTGTGCTAACAAATGCAAGATATAAAGTTATAGAGAACCACATACACAAATGATTTTTACATGATTCGGCCCCCTAAGACTTAAGTTCATGTCTAGCCACTGCCCGAACTAAGATCCCACCACATAAACAAAAAATGCCCTTCAATAGGGCTGAAAAGCCTTACACCAATACACTCTTATTCCGAGTGAGTGCAATCAAGCATACTCTTCGACACTAGGCAAATAAAACCTCTACGCCTAGTCCTACACAGGATTAGGCAATTCCTTTTTCTTATAATAATTTTCCTAACCAGAGTTTTCTTAAACTTTGGAGAAAATATAAAAAGCCACCATATATATATTAAGTCGAGTTTAGGCCTTGTCGAGCTCAGCTCATCAATCCGAATATGCGCTCGAACTCGAGCTCGTCCAAATGTAAATGAGCTCGAGTGACATGGGCTTGACTTTTAAAACTTAGACAGGATTTTTAAAAATTAAGCGGAATTTAGAAAAAAACTGTAATGTTTAATATTTAAATAAAACTTAGTTGATTCTTATTAGATTTTTTAAACATTTAAATTTAATAAATAAAATAATTTTTTTAAAAAAAATTTATAATTCTTCGAGGCGAGTCACGAGCTCATGAGCCGAGCTAGCTCGAACTCGAGCTCGACTCGTGAGTTTGATAAGCTAGGCTCGCGAGCCCATAAACGAGTCGAGCTCGAGCCGACTGGTGAGCTGGCTCAGCTCACTAAATGAGTTCGAGTTCGAGCTTAAGCCGGCTCGTGAGCTCAATAAGCTTGGCTTGCAAGCCCATAAACGAGGAGCGAGCTTAGTTCACTTACACTCTTAATACTAAGTTAACAACTTCTTACACTTCTTAAGATTGATGTATATAATGAATATGATTGCTTACAATTAGATATAAATTGTAAATAATGGCACTTTATAAAGTATCATAATGATTGATTTCATCAATGAGATTAGCAGCTTGCATGATTTAAGCCTCAATGTAAATGTTAAATGATTTAACAAATAATGAAATCTAATTTTATATTTTGTGCCTTGAGAAAGTAAACTATGAATAAAGTTCTATTCTTATAGGCTATGAAAAAAAAAAATGAAGCAACTAGATTTCAGATTTTATATAAATGAAATGCATTCAAATTGAAAATTATAATTAAATCTTCAAATAATCTTTGGCAAACAAAATACTTAATTGAATAGTGAAGTAATTGGAATGTTGCCATTCGCAAGGCTTTGAAAGTTGTGATTGTGAAAACCCCTTGGCAGAAGAGTTGTAAGAAAAATCTTTTGGGAGTTTTGTGTGCTTTTATCAAGTAAAGAGAAGAGCTGTTCTTGGAAAAGAACCAGTTTTCAGTTATTTCCCAAGAGAAGAGCTGCTCTTGGAATCCTTCTGGAAATCATTTTGGGAAACTTTTTAGCTATTGGAAAAACATCAAATGATGTTTTGATAGTTTTGGAATGCTTGGTGAAGTGTAGAGTACCAGATAAAGATTCATTTCAGAGGCGAGTTTGCTTCAGATGAACAGTAAGTTCAACACAGCTATGACAGCTTCATTATTTGGCTATGTTTTTGTATTTGCCGTGTGGCAGTATCGTTATGCATGGGAAGCAAAAGCAGTCAGTTTTCCCAAATGGTTCTTGGCAACTATTCTATATGTTTTTTTTTTTGGGAAAATTTGGGACGAAGAAGCCCGTATATTTCTATACCAAAAACCTCAAGGCATACAAAAAGAGCCTAACCAAAACAAAGAGAAAAATACAATGAGAAAGAAAGCAACAAAAATAAAGAAATAAAGAAGGGACTCAGGTAAACAGGAACCCGTCAACAGAATACTATTCTATATGTCATTGGATATTTTGACGGTATGTATGCGGGGGGGTGTTGGCCTGTTGGGGTAAGTGAAACTTGTAAGCGATTGAGCGAATTTGTTTTGCTACTATGTAAGGTGATGTAAATCCAGGATTTGAATTTAGAGATTTAACAAAATATTATTCAAGTAATGACATTGCAAATTCAATCTTGTTCTCAATTCAAGCTTTTCGGAAATCTTAGTTGTTAACTACGGTTAGGCAAGCACTTACACATAAATTAGCAAGACCAAGAAAATAACAACTTCAATAAACGTAAAGCAAATGTAGAAACCAACTAGAATCCCAGGGTTAACAAAGCGATTGTCTCACCTTGAGGCCGCTCTCATTTACCTACTTCTAAGCTTGTTGGGAGAAGAAGAACCACACGATTGATGAGACCACCCCTATGACGATGGTGCCGTAGATCCGTAGGGAAGAAGAGGTTGGCGCGGGTCGTGGAGGTGGTGCAAGGCGACGCCCTTCGACGATCCAAGTGTAAACTGAAAAATGATCGTCGATGGTCTCTATTAGAGTGGGTACGATCCGGGCCAAATACTCCTCGACGGTGTCGTCGAAGTCGAATCCGACGTCAAAGAAAGGAGATCGGAGGATGTCCACTCGTCCGCGGTCGTCGTATTCAAACCCGAAATTCCATTCGGGAACCTCCATGCATCCTTGGAGGAGTAGGAGGGTGGTCGCCGCGAGTACGTCTCCAGGGAGGAGAGGAGGGGGGCGGCGGGTAGGAGCTAGGGTGAAGAGGCCGGCGGGTGGTATGGGGTTGAGGGGGGATGGGTGCAGGAAACGAATCCAAAACTGAAAGAAATTTCAGGTTTAGAGAAGTTTAGGAGGGGAAATTCGAATTCTCAAGTGGGCGCAATTAATTCCTTAATGGGAATTAATGGGGGAAAGAGGGACAAGAGGCCGGCGGTGGGAGAAGAGAGGGGGAAGGGATTAAACCGAAATTATTTCAGTTTTAATCCAAATAGGGGGGAAAATCAATCACTCCTAATTTGAATTTCAAATTAGAATCATGGGAGTTAATGGAGCAATTAAGAGGGAGCATGATTGTGGGGGGGGGGGGGGGAGGCCGGCGGCATGCTCAAGGAGAGAGGGGAATTATGGGGAGAGAGGGGGAGGTTTCTAAACTTGGATGATGACGTGGATAAGTATTTGAAAACTCCACAATTAAAATAAATTGAAATTGACTCAATCATACAATGAGAAAGAAAGCAACAGAAATAAAGAAATAAAGAAATAAAGAAGGGACTCAGGTAAACAGGAACCCGTCAACAGAATACTATTCTATATGTCATTGGATATTTTGACGGTATGTATGCGGGGGGTGTTGGCCTGTTGGGGTAAGTGAAACTTGTAAGCGATTGAGCGAATTTGTTTTGCTACTATGTAAGGTCTGTAGAATCATCACTGTAGCTTTGAATAAGAGTGTTGCCTCAGAGGTTTGTATGTAGGACATAAGTGTATCTAGGTATGGGTGTCAATATTTGACCCGACTCGAACCCAATCCGAAAATTTCGGGTTTGGGTTGACCCGAGTCCGAACCGGGTCGGGTTCGGGTTGGGGTTTTCAACCCGTTTCAAAAAACGGGTCGGGTTCGGGTTGACCCGGGAACTAGGAAATGACCCGGAATGACCTGGCTGCCCGGTTTGCCCGCTCTGTCCGCGTGCATCGAGTCGTTGCCTCGCGTGACACGCGTCACATCGCCTGGCCGACCTGTCGCACGACTTGCGTAGTCGCGTCTGCCCGCGAGTCGTTGCCACAGTCAAGTTTGCCGCGCGTCGCAAAGCATTGTCGTTGCCTGCTGCCGCTGTCGAACGCCCACTGCCCGCGATGCTGCTAGCCGCCAAAGTCCCTTAAATATGAGACACATGCTGCTGTCGAACCTGAAGCGGGTCGGGTTCGGGTCTGAAAAACCGACCCGTATACAAATACAGATCGGGATCGGGATGACCCGAATAGTGTCGGGTCAGTTCCGGATTTGACCCAAACCTGACTCGTGACCCGAAATTGACACCCCAATATCCAGGACTAACTCTCCAACTAGGAATTCCAATTCACGACATTGCTTGTCAGCTTGGCCCTGCATGCAGTGTTGAGCTTGACACGGTCTATTAGCAGGTGTAACGGAGTGCCCTTTTGTATTGGTGGCACCAATTAAGTGCTCATATAATGCTTGAAATTGTGTTTGATTGATAGCTGAGTGGAAAGGGAAATTGATGTAGAGAATTCGACCGACCGTAGAAATTGTGTCATTATGCAAGGTTATCCATGATGAAGCAATGTAGGTATTATTTTACTCTACTGTTGGCGGTGCTAAATTATAATTTAGTACCCATGACTTCTAATAATTCTTTCCATAAGACATTGAGAAAAATTATTGCTGGATCTGATGTTATTACTTGTGGCGGATCATATAATTTATAAATATCCACCATAAATAGCAATGGAACAGTAATTTGCTTAAAAGCAACATTTCTATATCATTAAAAACTACCTATCTTCTCTTCCTCATCCCCTCATATATGCAGGTAATATTCTAATAAAGCTGAAACAATTGAAAAAGTGCTTAAGTACTTTAGTACTATAAGTGGCTAAGGGAGTAGCGGGCATAAAACGAGATCCTAACGGTAAAAGAAATTCTGGAGTAGTGCTTCTTCGGTCCACCAGGTGTCCAGCGGCTCATCATCATGTGGAATAAGGATTGTTCCACATCAAATCTCCCCCACTACAGAAAGATTCATACTCGATGAATCAATTTCAGTGATGGCTGAGTCCGGTGGATAGTAGGGACAAATATCAGTGACATTGAAGGTGGATGATGTGAGCACGTCGGGTGGCAGCTCCACCACGTAGGCATTGTCGCTGATTTTATGTTTAATGGCAACCAAACCGAGCTTCTTCGGGGCAAGTTTGGAGTAAGTCCCAGTCGGATGTCGTTCTTTCCTCAACCGAACCATGACCAAGTCTCCAGGTTGGAATGTTTTGAAGCGACGGTGGACATCAGATGCTTGCTTATAGGACTCGTTTGCCGCCTACAACGAGCGACAGCCATTCTCCAGCATGTCCTTGAAATCACCCGCCATCTTTGTTGCCACCGCATTGTGGCATTTTGGAAGAACAGCGATGTCTACAATATGGTTAGGAGGCTTAGTGTAGACGATATTGAAAGGGCACATACCAGTGGATCTATTAGGCATAGAGTTGTAGGCGAACTCCGCTTGGCTCAAAATTTTGTCCCACTTCTTTGGATTGTCCTGGACAAGACAACGCAGCATGTTGCCTAAAGTACGGTTCACCACCTCTGTCTGGCCGTCGGTTTGGGAGTGGTATGCGGAGCTCAACTTGAGTTCCATTTGCAACTGCTTCCACGGTTCTCTCCAAAAGTGACTGATGAACTTGACGTCACGGTCAGAAGTAATAATCCTCGGTAGCCCATGGAGTCGCACTATCTCCCGGAAGAACAGACGAGCAATGCCGAGAACATTCGAGGTCTTCTTACAAGATATGAATGAGCCATTTTGGAGAACCTATCAACCACCACCATGATAGAATCTACGCCTTTCTTGGTGCGTGGTAATCCCAGCACGAAATCCATGCTCAAGTCTTCCCAAATGGATGTCGGTACCGGCAGCGGGGTGTATAAGCCTGTATTTTGGCTGTGTTCCTTGTACACTTGGCATACCGGACAATTTTGAACAAATTTGGCAACATCCTTACGCAGGTGCGGCCAAAAGAAGCGTGCTTGCATTTGATCAATTGTCTTCTCGCGACCCAAGTGTGCCGCCAATCCTCCGCAATGCATCTCTTGCATGAGTTGTAGCCGAACAGATGAAACCGGGATACAAAGAGAATTTCCCTTGAATAAAAATCCATGCCGCAGGGAGTAGTCTCCCACTGGCTGTTCGGCTGAACACTTCGCCCATGGCTCTGCAAAATCGCAGTCTGTATTATATAAATCCTTGAGACTTTCCAAACCTGTAACTTCCGTTTGGAGCTGGACCAACAGGGCTGAACGACGACTCAAAGCGTCGGCCACCCTGTTCTGTTTCCTGGACTTGTGTTTGAGGACGAAGCTGAATTTTTGTAAGAACACAATCCAGCGGGCGTGCATCATATTAATATTCTTTCGTGTGTTCAAGTATTGAAGTGCCTGATTATCACTGCACAGCACGAAATCATTATGCAATAGGTAATGTTCCCATTGCTTAAGAGCCCGAATCACCGCGTAGAGTTCCTGCTCGTATGCTGACCACTTCTGTCTGGACGGGCTAAGCTTTTCGCTGAAAAACTCCACCGGGCGATCATCCTATGACAAGACTACACCAACGCCCACCGCCGAGGCATCCGTATCCACTTGAAATGGTTTTTGAAAGTTTGGGGCTGCCAGCACCGGGGCGATAGTGAGCGCTTCCTTAATGGTTTCGAAGCTACGCTGTTGCTCCGCTCCCCATTTAAACGAAGTACTCTTTAAGCAATCAGTGATTGGTGCCGTGATCAAGCTAAAGCCTCGAATGAATCTTTTATAGAAATTGGCCAACCCATGAAAGCTGCGAATTTCAGTTAAAGAACTGGGGGTTGGCCACTGTTGAATTGCCAGGACTTTGTTTGGATCGACTGCCACGCCTTCTGCCGATACTACATAGCCCAAGAAATGCACTGACGCAGTGGCGAACTCACATTTGGCACTATTTAGATATAATTTATGATGCCGCAGCATCTCCAAGACTTCCCGGAGGTGCTTCCAGTGATCTTCTATCGACGGGCTAAAGACAAGGATATCGTCGAAGTAGACAACGCAGCATTTACCTAGTAATAGCTTCAGAACTTCCGTCATTAGCCGTAGAAATGTTGTTGGAGCGTTGCATAGCCCGAAGGGCATTACACGCCACTCAAACAATCCATGCCGCATCTTGAACGCGGTCTTCCACTCATCGTCGACTCGGATGGGGATTTGGTGATACCCGCTACGCAAATCCAACTTTGAAAACACCTTGGATCCAGCTAAATAATCCAGAATATCTTCCAATCGAGGTACTGGGAATCTGTATTTTACTGTAATTTTGTTGATAGATCGGCTGTCAATGCACATCCTCCACGAGCCGTCTTTCTTTGGGACAAGCAATGCGGGTATCACACACGGGCTTAAGCTGGGTTGAATGAGTTGTTTGTCTAAGAGATCATCAATGATCTTCTGCAGCTGTATGTGTTCCGTGGGACTCAGCTTGTAGTGTGGGAGGTTTGGCAGCGTAGCTCCCGGTACAAAGTCGATCTGGTGTTGAATTGAACGCACGGGAGGCAGTTTGTTTGGTAGACTGCTAGGCACAATATCTGCAAATTCCTTCAAGATTCGTTGTAGCTCTGGAGGGCGGCAGCTGGGATTGATGACTTCGTTTACCTCGGCGATTATAAGAGCAATCATGGTCTTTGCTTCTCGCCCGCACTTCGCTAATGAATTACCTGTAACAATGCACAATGCGGGCCTGGGTTCCACATCTCCGTTGACGGCACGATGAACAGTGGGCAGCAACCGGAGTTTTCGCCCCTTCCACTCGAACAGATAGGCGTTAGCCCTTCCGTCATAAATTACGCCCGTGTCAAACTACCATGGTCTACCAAGTATCAAGTGGCAGATATCCATGTTAAGGACATTGCAAAGAACTTCATTGTTATAATGTTTCCCAATAGAGAAATTGACCCTGCACATCTCAGTCACCTGAATGTTTACTCCCTTCTTAACCCAACTGATCCTATACGGATTTGGGTTCTTGGTGGTTTTAAGTTGCAAAGCCTGTACAATAGCTCTGGAGACAATATTTTCCGTGCAACCATTATCAATCATTAATAGGTCACATACTTTGCCATTTATCATGTATTTGGATCTAAAAATTGCATGGTGCTTTCAACAACTTCTGCAGCACACAAACAACCGGATCGCCTTCATCTCCTGCCACTTCTTCATACTCCTCTTCGTCATCAGCATCCGCCTGGCCCATGTTGGCCTCGGGTTCTCCTTCCATGAGCTGTAATTGCTGTCGGCTTGGACATTCATTCGACTTGTGGCTCGGTTGAAAGCACCTAAAACACTTCAACGTTGTGGGTCGACCATAAGGGTTGTCTCGCACAGGTGCTTTAAACTTGTTCGGCGTCTTGCTATCTCCGGGTGGTGTGACGGACGGTGCTCCAGTGGTACTCTTGGGCATAATCTTCGAACTATTCGCTGAAGGTGTCCCCTGCGTCCGCCAGTCTGACGAAAATGTATCACCGGAATAACGTCGCTGAGAGTGTACCCTGGCCGGCCTATTGAGCTGCATTTCAGCCTTCAGAGCGAAATTGACGGCCATAGAGAGCGACCATACAAAATTTAACTCCAATTTGTCCTGTATAACCTCTTGCAATCCGCCGATGTAACGAGCCACGATCTGATTCGCGGTTTCATTTAAGTTGTTGCGAGCACTGAGGCGGTAGAACTCTTCCATGTAGTCACTTATGCTGCGGTGACCTTGTGCACACTGCTGAAATTTCATGTAGAGAATTTGCTCATAGTCCGTGGGCAAATAGTGGCTCCTCAACAGCTGCTTCATCCTTGTCCAACTTTGAACGTTGCCTCTGCCTTTGCCGTGGCGTGCTTGTAGTAACTGCTGCCACCACGCACTCGCGCCGCCCCGCAGTCGGCACGCCACATACTTTACCTGCTTCTCCGGATGAATGTCCATGTACTCAAAAAATGTTTCCACTGACCGCTCCCAATCAAGAAAATCTTCTATATGCAATTTTCCATCAAAAAATGGGATATCCATTTTTACCTTGAACTCACCTTGCTGTCGAGGCCACGCTTCTTGGAATTCACCCGCTTGCCGCATACATGCTTCCTGGCGATGTCTCGGCGGCGAGAAGTAATGCGGAACTTCATCTTCTCCAATATTTGAATTGTTTCCTTGTGGATGAAACCCTACCTCTACATCAGAGTTCGTCAGGTCCGTCAGATTCGGCAATTCGTGCCTTGCTCGACGGCCGCCTCGACCTCGATGCTGCACTGGTCGACGTGTGGGAGATGTGATCAGGTGCGGCAATTGGGCATTGCCGCCACTGATTTTGATACCTTGAATCTCTAACTGCACCTCTGTGACGAAACGCCGGAACTCAGTCTTGAGTTCCGCCAACTGCTGGATGATTTGGGCCTGCGTTGTCTCCAGAGAGCCTTCGCCTTGATCGCCGTCAAGAACGGGTCGTCTACTGCTCTCCGCCATTGCCGACTCCTCCAAGCTCTGATACCAACTTGCTGTGGGAGCAACAAAATAAAGAGAACAGAGAACAAGAAAACCAATGGAACAGTAATTTGCTTAAGAGCAACGTTTCTATATCATTAAAAACTACCTATCTTCTCCTCCTCATCCCCTCATATATGTAGGTAATATTCTAATAAAGCTGAAACAACTGAAAAAGTGCTTAAGTACTTTAGTACTATAAGTGGCTAAGGGAGTAGTGGGCATAAAACGAGATCCTAACGGTAAAAGGAATTCTGGAGTAGTGCTTCTTCGGTCCACCAGGTGTCCAGCGGCTCATCATCATGTGGAATAAGGATTGTTCCACATCAATTGGACTTTATTAAATGTGAAATGAGTGGATAATGTGAAGATATGTGTTGGGCGATGATGGAAATTGAGTAAACACCACAATGACAAAACAAGTAAGAAAGTAAAAGCTGTGGAAAAGTAAAGAACATGAGGATTTAATGTGAAAATATTCAAACTAGATAAGAAACCACGGAGACACATCACACTAAGAAATAATTATGAAAATTGAGAGAAATAAGTATAGATCTCTCTTCTCTCTCACTCTTTCCTTGCTTCTCACATGCATCATTCTCAATATCTACATACTCAGAAAATACAATAAAAAGTTAAGTTATAACCCCCAAGGGACGCAACCCTTGAGAAAAATGAGAAAAATATATGTTCAATCCGTCTCGCAATGCTGTGGCGCATAGTCTCTGTTTGACAATGTTCCATCACTCAAACACTCAGTGTTGCGGCGCTCAGTCTTGACTAATTGCGGCGTCATTTCTCGACCGCTGCGATGATTTACTCTCTGTCGTTCAACGTTGAGGCGCTCGGGAACACAATGTCGGGGCGCTCGGGGTACGCAGCGCCGGGAAGTTATACGGAAAACAGAAATTTGTGATAATTAGGAGTAACTTTGATGTCCTTGAGTAGAGCTTCTTTGTACTTCAAATTGTACCAATACGTTGAGTATTAGTGAATGTATAATAGTCCTTAGTGACATTATATTGGATAAGTTTGCAGCATCTTTATGTCAGTAAGAAAAATTATAAGTGACCTAATTTTATTGGCCCGAAGTTATATCTAAGGGAGTAATAGTATCCCAATAGTTTAATCAACAAATAATGTTGTAATAAAGTTTGGATCATGAGTTCACAGATGCATTTGTGATATGCCCTTGTTAGAAATTGGTCCATTTTAGCTAGGTTGTATCTTAGGTGCACTTTATCTTGATTTTAACTTATAAATAGGGATGACATTATAGCAAGGAAACAAGGGTCAGTTTTCTCTCCATTTCCTTTCTCTCTCTCATCCAAGAAAGAGCAAGAAGCTCTCTTCCTCTTCCAAGATTCATAACAAGTGGAATAAAATAAGGTGGAGATTATCACGAGGATGAGGAAGGAGTTCTGGTGTTCAACAAATGGAGCGGGGTGAGACAACGTCTCATTCGTACAAGGGTGAAGGTGGTTCGTCTTAGGTATTCTAATCTGGCATCAAGAACACACATCAGGAGGATCAAGTAAAGCGATCAGTTGGTTGGTGTCGTGCGGGTGCATTAGAGTGTCAATATCGAGCGTGGGTGGATACGCACTTGGTGTGGTCAGAGTCAGATTGCTTGATCACTAGCAGGGCTCATGCGTGGGGCCATTTTGAGCACTGTGTGCGGTTCACACGAGGAAGGCTGGCCCTAGGTTGGCGGGTGTGCCCCACAAGCTCGAAACTTGAAGCGGGTGGAGCTTGATTAATTATTTTGGAGACAGGGAAATGATATGAGGCTAGATTTGTCCACGGATCAGAAGGGAAGGTGTTTCTTAGTTGTTTTTTGCAAACAGTAGCTGGAGCAGAGGTAAAGTTGGGCTCGGGCTCGACAACAAAAGGCCAAGAAGCTGGTAGAGCAATTCTTGAGGAAGTAGGTGAAGGAGAAGCTGGTAACTATCTAGTGGAGTCCTTTTCTTAGGTTGTTCTTTATGAACAACAAGTCGAGAAGAGGAGACAATATATGAGGAACACTGGCATGACTGTTATTTGTGGATATAAGGTATCTTTTCTTATCTTTGTAAAATCGAACCTATGTGGAGATTGTTAGAAATTGATTCATTTTTTAGCCAGGTTGTATCTTAGGCGCACTTTATCTTGATTTTAGCCTAACATTTTAGCAAGGAAATAAGGCCAAAAGCAATAAAGATTAGTTTGAGTTCAGTTCTCTCTCCCTCCCATCCAAGAAAGAGCAAGAAGCTCTCTTCCTCTTCCAAGATTCATAACAGCCCTGACGTAATTTTGATCCAAATATAAATGCCAGCGCACCACTACTTTGGCAATAGTGAACAACTCACGTATATAGGTAATTGCTTGTTGCAATTTAGAATCTAACCTTTTGCCAAGGAATGTAGCCAGTATTAAATGATAAAGACATTGATTATTCTAAAAACAATAAAACACATATTTAAGTGTGTTTACGTGTCCTGTTGTAATTGGTTAAGATTTGTATAAGCTGTGTCTATATATAGTCTTGTCGTCTACTGTTTGTACCAAGGAAAAATCAATAGAAGCTTTTCTTTGTTTTGTGTTCTCTTCCTTGTCTTTCCTGTGTGCTTCACAGCTTTACAGGTTTACATGGTATCAGAGCGGGACTTCTCCAGGTTCTAAATTTTTTTTTCTTTTCTCTCTTCTCCGCTTCTGTCGTTGTTTTCGCTCGCTTGTCATGGCCGATCAATCGGCTTCTTCCCACTTAGAAACTCCTGCTTCGGATTCCTCTTCTCTCACCGTGATAACTCCTCAACTCAAATTCTTGATCAGTAATATCAAGAATCTTGTTCCTTCCTCTCTTACGGCGGACAACTATCCCCTATGGAGATCTCAGGTGGAAAAGATTTTCAGTGCGAATGCCTTCCTGGGCTTCTTGGACGGATCGACTTCTCTTACCGATGCTTCAAACCGTCTTACAGATCAACATCTTTCTTCTGCCTTATGTTCTGTAATCACTCCGACCATTTTACCATATGTTTTGTCTCTCACTTCTTGCTTCGAAATCTGGAATACCCTTTCTCTTCGTCTTCAATCCACCACTAGATCTCGCATTATTCAACTGAAAAATGATCTCCATCACGTTACCAAAGGCGACCGATTACTTGCTGGACATAAAAGCCAAAGTTGACGCCATGGCTGCCGCTGGCAGTCATATCGATCCCGAAGATGTGGTGCTGTACACACTTAATGGCCTCCCATCATCCTATCACTCGTTCAAGACTGCAATCCGCACAAGTTTACAACCCATCGGTTTAGATGACCTGTACAGTCTTCTGTGTTCTGAAGAACAAAATCTTGTTCAAGAAGCTGCAAAAGATTTACAATCTTTGCACCTCACCGATACTTCTACTGCTCTCGCGGCATCCCGTGGTCGTGGCCGAGGACGATTCAATGCTAGTCGCGGCCGTCGTGGTCGTGGAAATACGTCTACTACCAATCGAGGTGATCGCAATCCTTACCGCAATGTTACCTGTCAAATTTGTCTTAAAACAGGTCATTCGGCTGCTCGTTGTTGGCACCGCAGCGATCTCAATTATACGGCCAATCCTGCGCAAACTGCTCTGATCGGCACAACTGATGCTTCCATTCCATCTGAATGGTTTCTTGACACTGGAGCTTCAACGCATTTAACAGCCGATCAATCCAACCTGACATCAATCGAGTCATATGACGGTAATTCTCAAATTATGATTGGTGATGGCCGTCAGCTCTCCATTCAAAATACGGGTAACGGCATCCTCCCAACTCCATCAGGTAACCTCGTTCTAAATCATATAAATCATGTCCCGAATCTTTCTTTTAATCTTCTCTCTGTTTACCAACTTACTCGCGACAATAACTGCATTGTTTGTTTTACTTCTAATGGCTATCAAATAAAGGACCTGAAGACAGGTCACGTTCTTCTTCAAGGCCCTTGCCATAGAGGGCTGTATTCTGTTCGTCCAACTACTCATACTTCAGATCTTGCTCTGCTGTCCGTCAACACCATCCCAGATCTTTGGCATCTGCGACTTGGGCACACGTCTGGCTCAACATTAAAACTGTTATCTACTGTGTTACCATTTAATTCGTGTCATGTAGGCTCTTTACATTCTTGCAACACTTGTCGGTTAGCTAAAAGTTGTCAATTACCATTTCCTGTATCTGTTTCTAGATCTACTTGTTCTTTTGAATTAGTTCATTCCGATGTTTGGGGACCATGTTCTACTATTTCGTCTCAAGGTTTTCGCTACTTTGTTACGTTTATTGATGACTTTTCTAAATTCTGCTGGGTTTTTCCGTTAACACAGAAATCTGAAGTTACTAGCAAATTTATTCTGTTTTGTCGCATGGTTAAATGTCAATTTCAAACGACTTTAAAAACTATTCGTACCGATGGCGGTGGTGAGTATTTAAATCGTTCTTTTCAGTGTTTTTGTCAATCTTGGGGCATTAATCATCAATATACTTGCCCTTATACGCCTGCTCAAAACGGTGTTGCGGAACGCAAAAATAGACATATTTTAGAAACTATTCGTAGTCTGTTAATTCATAGTCATGCTCCTTTAACACTTTGGGTTGAAGCTTTACATACAGCTGTTTATATTATAAATCGGTTGCCTACACCCAATCTTCATCACATAACTCCGTTTGAAATTTTATACAAGAAACAACCTTCCTTTGATCATTTTAAAATTTTTGGGTGCCTTTGCTATCCCTGGTTGAGACCTTACTCTAAATCTAAACTTTCTCCCTTGTCCATACCATGTGTCTTCATTGGGTATGCGTCTCAACAAAAAGGGTATAGGTGTATTGATCCCTCAACTGGTCGAGTGTTTACCTCTCGACATGTGGTCTTTACTGAAAACATTTTTCCATATCAAAAGGCTGCCTCTGTTCATAAATCCTCGGTTAAGTCTACCCATGTAGACTTGCCTCCTTTACTCTTAGTTCCTCTATCATGCCAACCCACTAATTCTAATCATCTTAACTCTCTGCCATCCCAAGCAATTCAGCCGTTGGCTTCTTCAGGTAATACAACTCAGAATTCCTCTAGCCCGCAGATCTCCACAATTTCCAGACCCCTTACTTCACATCAACCTGCCTCTATCACTCCTATTACCTCTACTGCTCCCATTCACTCTATGAAAACTAGGCGGCAAACCGGTCATCTTAAGCCCAAAGTCATTTTTGATCTCACTCATCAATTAACTGAAGCCGATCCGACCTCCTACACACATGCCAGCAAAGTGGAACATTGGCGCACCGCTATGTCTCAGGAGTTTCAGGCGTTACAATCTCAAGGAACTTGGGACTTAGTTCCTCCAACACCGGATCAACACATTCTTGGTTGCAAATGGATATATCGCACTAAAAGAACCTCTTCTGGCACGGTTTCTCGCTATAAGGCTCGTCTTGTCGCCTTAGGATATAATCAAGAATTTGGTATTGATTACACTGACACGTTTAGTCCAGTTGCTAAAATTCCTACGGTTCGCGTCTTACTTGCCTTAGCTTTACATGAAAAGTGGCCCATACATCAATTAGATGTTTCTAATGCCTTTTTACATGGTTCTCTAACTGATACGGTTTTTATGAAGCAACCACCAGGTTTTATTGACATGGATCATCCTACTTATGTATGCAAATTAAAGAAAGCGTTGTATGGTCTTAAACAAGCTCCACGTCAATGGTTTGAAACGCTTACTGCCTTTTTACACCAATGTGAGTTTACTACTAGTCATTCTGATCCTTCTCTATTTATCTATCATAAACAAAACATAAGAATTTTTATTTTGATTTATGTCGATGACATTCTTTTAACTGGTAACAATTCTTTGTTTATCTCCCAATTACTTTCCAAACTTCATCAACGCTTTCAAATGAGGGATCTCGGTACTCTTCATCAATTTCTTGGCATCACTGCTGAATCAACTCCAAACGGGCTACTTCTTCAACAAACCAATTATGCCGAAGATATATTACGCCGGGCCGGGATGCAGAACAGCAAAACTGTTGCTACGCCGACATCCATAAAGACTCCTCAATCTTCTGCTTCGCCGGCTTTCTCAAATCCTACTTTGTATCGTAAATTAGTTGGTGCATTACAATATCTAACTCTTACACGTCCTGATATTACGTATGCAGTTAACAAAGCCTGTCAGCACATGCACAGTCCGACGGATCAACATTTTGATGCTTTAAAACGGATACTTCGATATCTGCGGGGTACCGTTCATTATGGCTTACCGATTACAGGATCATCTATGACTCTTCGTTCATATGCTGACTCGGATTGGGCAGGAGATCAACAAGATCGCAAGTCTACAACCGGGTATTGTAATTTTCTTGGTGACACACTCATATCATGGAGTGTCAAGAAGCAAACAACCATAGCACGTTCTTCCACCGAAGCGGAATATCGTGCTATTGCTGCTGTTACAACAGAGATTATTTGGCTTCGCCGGCTTCTTGAAGAATTCGGTTATGCGCAATCCTCACCAACCATTTTATATTGTGACAATACATCGGCAATTGCCTTGGCAAACAACCCGGTTTATCATGCCCGTACAAAGCATATTGAAGTAGATTGTCACTTTATTCGGGAGTGCATCAAGAATCAAAGCATTCAAGTTCATCATATCGCTTCCAAAGACCAATTAGCAGATTTTTTTACAAAGTCTTTATCTATCTCTCGGTTTAAACTTCTTGTTAACAAGCTGCTCACCTCCGGTGCATCAGCTTGCAGGAGGGTATTAAATGATAAAGACATTGATTATTCTAAAAACAATAAAACACATATTTAAGTGTGTTTACGTGTCCTGTTGTAATTGGTTAAGATTTGTATAAGCTGTGTCTATATATAGTCTTGTCGTCTACTGTTTGTACCAAGGAAAAATCAATAGAAGCTTTTCTTTGTTTTGTGTTCTCTTCCTTGTCTTTCCTGTGTGCTTCACAGCTTTACAGGTTTACAGCCAGCAGCATCCCGTGGGACATCACGACGCCCGTTCCACACATCAATTGCGAATGGCCTTGCAGAGTTGGGTAACGACGAGGCTGACGAGACCAGCTTGTTTAAGCCTCCCGAATGCGAGATCAGCTTGCTTATTCCATTAAAAATATTTCTTAAATAAAAGTAAGAGGTTTGGCAATACTGCCGTGCTAAGTATATTATATACTTGTGATAACAACGATCCAATTCAAGAAAACCTTGCAATTACCCTAGATTTCAGATGAGCAGTCAATCCTGAATAAATTTGATCTTTTTTAAGGCTTCATTTGGGAAGGCTTTTTTATTACTTCTTAAAATATTTTTTTTGTAAAAAAAATTTAGGCTTCGTTTAGGACGGTTTTTTAATTGCTTTCTAAAACAGTTTTTTAGTTAAAAAAAATTTTAAACTAAAAGATTTTGTAGTAAAAAGCTGCTTCAGAAAATAGTAAAAACTGCCCCAAATGAAGCCTTAAATTTTTATTAAAATTTTGATTTAAAGAATCAGTAAAAATAATAATCTCAAACAAAGACTAAGTTTCGGCTGACATCTTTGCCGGTGACCATATGGCCTAAATATTCTATATGTGGTTGCCTGAACAAGCGCTTGGACTACTTGAGATGAAATTAATGATAGGCAGGCAATGATGAATTATTTTCTAGCGAAAGTTTTATTCTTATTTAGAGTAATTGAAGGCTAAAATTCGATAGCGCTCTAGATAATCCTTTATATGCAAATAATCATCAATGAATGGCATATGGATTTTTACCAGAAAATCGTAATGACGATAATGTTAGCACATATATACACGTACGTCAGCTTATTACGTGTTATACTATTGTCACGACCCAACCCGACCGGGACGGGTCCCGCTCGCATCGGGTCGCGGCGGCCAGATAGAACGAAACTGACTGAACTGATTCCAGGATCTAGCTTTGGAATTTGCTTCAGAACTGATTCTTCCAAATATTTCAACTCAAAACAGACACACACACAAAGCTACTATAAACATCAAATCACAGCGGAACAGATCATCTATTTTCTTCCTCAAAAGAATCATCTACAACTACAGACCATGGCTCAGACAGAAAGAAACAGAACAGAAGAGCCATGTCTGTACAAAAATCAAAAGAACAAAATACCTATCACAGATCAGACTCTGAACTCTACTCCTGGACTTCCTTCCCTTTCCCTGAACCTGAAAATCACGCAGAAAATAAGGATGAGCTACAACAGCTCAGCAAGACATCAAACCTCCAATCAAAATCCTCAGAGTCCACATCAAACACATCAGACAAAAATCCAAACAGAAATCGGAACAGAATCGTATATCAAATCAGAACAGAATCAGAATCGTATATCAAATCAGAACAGAATCGTATATCAAATCAGAACAGAACCAGAATCGTATATCAGAATCATAACCGTACAGATCAAATCAAATTATCTCGTACAGAAATCAGAAATCATAACATATCAAAAGTCAGAACAGATTCCCTGACACTGACAGAATCACAACGGATTCTGGCCCCTTATGCCTCCCTTCCCAGACACTGACAGAATCTCTCGGATTCTGGCCCCTTATGTCTCCCTTTGTGCTCACGGCACCAGAACAGATGTGCTTATAACACCAGAACAGAATTTATCATCGGATCCGGAACTTGTATTCAGAAACAGATTTCAGAGCTCATTTCAGATTTTCCCTGACACAGACAGGATCTCACAGGATCCTGACCCCTTATAACTCCCTTTTTATAGCACGCAATCATATCAATTCATTTCAGAACAAATCCAGACAATTTCAGAATTCATACGAAAATCCGGCAGTGTAACGGCAGTATACGGAATTTACACAAAATTTCCTAAAAATCAAAAATTACCAAATTATCACAGAATGTTCACAACGACATTGCAAGACTTTTATTCTACTGCCACAACATTTTTAGACATCGTGAAAAATCGCAGTCGACAGAAAACACCGCGGAATCAAAAATACCCGTTCAAAATTCTCCAGAAAATAATCAAAATGTGCACACTCGGCACCTCAGAAACATATCAAAAGTTACGCAGTAAAAACAGAACCAATCGGAAAATACGGACGAAATTCGCTAACGAAAACGAAATCCGGACAGAAAACTCGTTCAAATTGCACCGTTCTGAAAATTGAGAAAGGCGGAATGTGCCTTACCTTGCGTACAGCAATATCTCGAACAATCTCGTCGGACGGAAACGGCCCGGCGTCGCCCGAAAATCAACTTTTCCTCGACTTTCTCTCTCCTCAGCTGAAATTAGATATTTTATTTGATTTTCTCTCTCTTCAAAATGACTGATTTCAGCTTTAAATTACTCTGATCGGCCCGGCCGATCGCACGATCGTCCTGGACGATCAGACCAAATCCACATCGGCCTGGGACGATTTCTCAGGACGATAATTAATTTTCTTGGACGATAAAAACCTCTACTCTCTGACTTGTGCCATCCACTGATCGTCCCGGGACGATCCCAGATCGGCCCGGACGATCCCTACAGGAATCATTCCTGGAACTTCTGGACAGAAAACTAGAACAAAAATTGCACTGATCGTCCCGGGACGATCCAGATCGGCCCGGACGATCCTGGAGCAGATTTTGATGTTACAACTATCCTGTTATATTCCTGCATATATTGTCTATATATAGCTCTCTCATATACAAATACACATATTAAAAAAAAAGTACAAATACACATTGTTGCGTCCTAGAATATCCGCGGCGGTAGAGAAATATATGGTTTAACGTCTTAGCAATGTACGAAGATCCAGCACACAAGCAGATAAGTGAGAGGGTGTAGCATTCATAAGAGACACCAGAATTTTTACGTGGAAAACCCCTGAAAAGGGGGAAAAACCACGAGGCCTGGCCCAATTTGAATGAATCCACTAGTATTTGCAGTCGATTACAAATGAGGCCCTTCCTTTGGAGAAGGCCTTGTATTGATGTAGCAACTATACATCATATAGATTGCATTACATGGTAGGAGTTACATATACATGTTTGTTTGGTCGGAAGGACCGTAGTCGGCAGGAGACCGGGGTCAGAAAGACCGTTGTTTGTTGATGGAGGTCGAACAGACCATAATAGGTGACGGAGGTCGAAAGGACCATAGTCATCAGGAGACCGGGGTTAGAAAGACCGTTGTTTGTTGATGGAGGTCGGACGGACCGTAGTAGGCGACGGAGGTCGAAAGGACCATAGTCGGCAAGAGACCGGGGTCAGAAAGACCGTTGTCTGTTGACGGAGGTCGGACGGACCGTAGTAGGCGACGGAGGTCGAAAGGACCGTAGTAGGCGACAGGTCGAAAGGATCGTAGTCGGCAGGAGACCGGGGTCAGAAAGACTGTTGTTTGTTGATGAAGGTTAGAAGGACCATAGTAGGTGACGAAGGTCGAAAGGACCGTAGTCGGCAGGAGACCGGGGTCAGAAAGACCGTTGTTGTAGGACAGTACTCTGGTAGAACTCTAGGCATCAGGTAGTGGCCTAGTAGAAGTCCGGGCCTCATGTGAAGGTGAGGGCCCCTGGTGAATGTCGGGCCTTGAGCAGAACGTTGGGCCTTGAACAGAGCGCCGGGTCTTCAGTAGAATGTCGGGCCTTAAGCAGAATGTTGGGCCTGAACGTCGGGCCTGGAGGTGGTGGTGCAACGAAGCTCCGGCGGTGGTCCGGCGAGGCTCCAGCGGTGGTCCGGCGAGATTCCGGTGGTGGTCCGGCGAGCTCTTGTGGTGGTCCGGCGAGATTCCGGCGGTGGTCCGTCGAGCTCCTGCGGTGGTCCGGCGAGATTCCGACGGTGGTCGAGGAGGAGCTTCCTCCTTCTCCTCCTTCTCTTCTCTTCTTCTCTTCTTGCTTGGACCCCCCCTCTCATGAAGAATGAGGGCTCTATTTATAGTTTTTGTGGAGTGGCATAGCTCGTAAATAGGTGTGAGATCATGGGCGAATAGAGAGTGGTTTTAATGGACGACTGATATTGAACCTTTCGATCATGCACCGTTCGTTGGAAATTTGGAGGCATTAATGATGTCGAAATTCAACGATCTTGGGCTCGTTGGATTTGTCTCGTCGAGCCGCTTGATTCGAGTACAAGCTCGTTAAAATCGAAGATCGTTTGGTAACTTAAATTGCGGTTTGAACCTTCCAATAGCGCTTCGGGTCCTTGATTCGGACCCATTTGGGCTCGGATTGAGTTGAATTTGGTGTCGTTGGGTTCGTATTTCTGAGACGCTCAGTTCGACTGTAAGCTCGCTGAAATCGGAGTTCACGTGCTCCCGGATTTAATTTTTGAAGTTTCCGGTTTGGGTTTTGCCTCGAGATTCGTGCCCGATCAAGATAATTTCATGATGATGTATCACACATATAATAATAATACAGTTTATCCTTTCTTCTTCTACCTTTAGAATTCTCTTTCTGTTTCTCTTCTTCTCGAGCTGGTCTTCATGGTATCAGGAGATATTATCAACAAGAATCTTGATTTGAGCAAGATTTGTTGCATAGAGCCATCATGCATTTGAATATTGTGGAGCTCACTATTGAGTTGAATCACACGGGAGAGATTTGTCGGTTGCAAGCGACATTCAAGAATCGTCCAAATGTCATGGGCGGTGGAGGAGGAGATGACATAGGGAAGAATGGAAGGGGAAATGGTCGCAAGGCAGAGATAAAATTCCGATAAATTAAACGCCATTGAGCATAGTCGAGATCGATCGGATGAAGCGATGTGCGAATGGCATGTCCGATTTGGCGATGTGCAAATGACATAGGGACGGGTGGGTGGGTGGTGGGGGGGGGGGATAATTGACCCCAGGCTTATAGTGGATCCACCTATGAATTAGAGCAACAATATACTTTAGGATTAAAATTGTCATATTCGAATAATTGGGGACTATAATGAGATTAACTTTTTTAAATTAATAAATACATAAAATATCAAATATATTTACATTAATATTACAATAAAATAAAATAAATTAAAAAAATAAGTAATGAAGTGATCCAAAAAGGGGCTGATTACTATGATAAAGATTAATGTTGACAATTTTTTTTTTTTTTGGGGAAAATTTGCGGCCTAAGCCTAAATGTTGACAACTTTGAACCAGCTCTTTCGGCGCCTTCCTGTTCTTGTGGACCTGACCCCGCCTTATTTTATAAACTCCCCTAGCTATCCATAATCATTATAAATGTAATCCTCTCCGGCGATGGAATCTCAAAAATTTTAGTTCTCCCTTCGAGTTCAGCTTGTGAAACCTCAAGCAATGAGAAATCTGAAGAACGCCGCCATCGCCTTGCTTACCCCGCTCCCTTCCATCTTCTTCTACCTTTTCTTCCTCCGCCACTACCGACGCTCCTTGTTATCCTCCTCCTCCATCTCCGCCGCTTCCAGCCCTCTTTGGGAATGGTGTTACAAGCACCCTCTCATGCTATCCAACGTCATTTTCTTCGCCAACGTTGACGTCCTCTTCTGGATCATCGGCCTTCTTCAGTCTAAGCACTGGGTGCTCACCAAGTCCCCTCTTTTATGTCTTCCCTTCTTTTAGCTCGTTCAAATTCAGTTCCTTTCTGATTAATATCGCTTGTTTGAGTGCAGATTATCGATCTATACTGGACCATAATTCCAGTCATGCTAATTCATTTCTTCGCAAGCCATCCTCTGGCTCGAGCAAATGTGGTGAGATCGATGGTGGCGATTGTTCTTACCTATATTTGGAGCATACGGCTCACCCATAGTTATTTCAGAAGGGAGGAATGGGAATGGGGAGCTAGAGAGGATTGGAGATTTAATAAGTTGAGAAAGCAGTACGGGAAACATTGGTGGTAGGTTTCATTCTTTGCCGTGTATGTGTCTCAGCAGGTATAGAAGTTTTGCTCCCTTCTTGCTTTAATACTATTTTTTGTATTCGTTATTCCATCTTATGATGCTTATTTTTTCTTGGAATCTGATAAGTTTATTCATTTGGCTGGCGGGGGTGCTATTGGGTATGCATCCTTTGTATGTTAGAGTGGGTTTCGTGTATAGTGTATTTGAAGTGTTTGAGCAAATGCCCGTTAGACATTTGTATTTTCTATGGGCTTTAAGTGAACTTATTTCTGATTCAAAACAGATGTCAAGCATTTTCTCTTTTTTTTTTTTTTTAGTGATTTGAGTTGAGCTGTATTAAACCTGTTATGGAATGAAGGATCTCTGCATCCAGAGCAAATTTAAGAGTAATATTACATTACATTCGCTGCATTTAAGACATACTTTTGATTGGCATGCGGTGGAGTTTAACAGATCCTTCATTCTTTTAGGCTTCGTTTGGGACAACTTTTTTCCGGCTTTTAAAAACAGTTTTTTAATTGAAAAATTAAAATTTCTGTACTACAAAATTGCTTTAAGAAGCAGTAAAAAAGTCGTCCCAAACGAAGCCTTAGTCGCTCTTGCTAGTTATTCACACAGTCCCATCGCACTTGTACCTTTCATCAACACAGGTTTAGATTGTTTCTATGATCCACCGACATGGACACGGCGACACAGACACGACACGACACGGGACACAACATATTTTAAAAATATAGGACACGGGTGCGGCGTGGACACGTTATAATAAATTTTTAATATAATATACATAAATTAATGTGATATTATATTAAAAATGACAAACAATAATAAATTTATCATGATAACTTGTTTAACTTATAACATAAAGATGTTTAATACAAAATGTCTAATACAACCACAAAAATATAACAAAAAAATCATTTAGTACAACATGAAAGTCCAACTACTCAATAGAGGGAATGATAGAATTAGATTCAGATGTTGATCTTTGGCCTTCAATATCATCATCATTAAATATCATTGCTTCCAACTCTGGTTCATCTAAAGAAAGATTTGTAACGTCCAATAATCTCATATCATCAAGGCACTCGAACCCATCTCCAACAACATCTCACATCTTGTTATCACCTGTCATATAAAGTGGGATTTTTCTTGATAGAAGACGAAGATTTGTATGCACATAAACTAAATCTTCAACTCGTTGTGGAGTTATTTTATTCATCTTCATTGATTGAATAAATGAGTATGTGCTCCAATTTCTCTCACAACAAGAAGATGATGATTCTTGACCAAGAATTTTTATTGCTTTTGTTTGAAGAAGAGGTGTCGAAGCTCCATGAATTAACCACCACATTTTTGGATCCATCCTCCATCTATCAACCAAAGATTCTTGATCACCAAAATCCTCTAAATATCTAAAGAACTTTGCAAGTTCTATATTAATTTTTCTTCTCTCCTCCTCATTTGGGAAATATTGTTTCAAGCATATCTTTCTCATATTTGAAACTTTTAAATCTTTTTGTGGTGATACATGTTGAAGGTCTTCTAAAAGTCATTCTTTACTTGAATACATTCAAATAATACAAAGCATATAAAATTATATGTTCATTAATCAAGAAATTTAAATTAATTTAAAAGATGAATATAAATGTATCTTTGATTTAATGAATGAGCCAAACACTGCAGAGATGTGTTGTTTTTGCTCCACCTATCCTCAAGAATGATATAGACAATACTCCAAAAATTTGAGTCTTCTTCATGTGACTTTTTTTCATGCCTGTAAATAATTTCTTTTATTTTTGCTAATATAGAGTTCTACATCTCATAAATCAAATGTAGACATGATTTATATGTGTCAGTCTCTCTCAACATATCATAGATTGAATCAGTGAAAGCCAAAATATAGTCTACATTATCCCACCACAAATCATCTAAGATCTTTTCTTTAACATACCTTGCCTTCCCAATATCATCTTCTCGATAGTAAGACCATTTCTCACTAATCATCATAGATTGAAGAACATTTTTAATTTGCTTGAATCTTCTCAACATGATTATTACAGAAATAAAACGAGTTTCAGCAACAGCTAACATTCTCAAATAAGAGAAATCATTAAACGTTGAAAGTCTCATCGAATGGTTCATAATAAAATTTCTGATCAGAACAACATCATCTGTAACCACTGTTATCCAATGACATTTAACATAAATGATTTCATTTGCCTCTGTATTCTTTGCTGCACAAATATTTTTTAGTGCAAGATTTAAAATGTGCACAACACAGGGTGTCCAGAATATATGGGGATAAGTTTGCTCAACTAACAATCCTGTAGCTCTGCATATCGATGCATTATCTATAATAACCTGCATAATATTTGAAGGCCCAATCATGACTATCACCTCTTTAATTAAATTGGCAATAACAAATTTATCCTTGTATTCTCCTTCACAATTCACAGCTTTAATAAACATATGATAATTCTCTGTAATAGCCATAAAATTAATGAGTGGTCTGCTTTGAGGATCTGTCCAACCATCACACACCAAACTAACACATTTTTCTTTCCACACTCCTTTTGTTGGTTCAAGCAATGTCTCAATGTGTGCTCTTTTCCTTTCCAATAATTTCGATCTTAATGCATTGTAACCAGGTGGAATATATCCTGCAAGATTGTTGTTACATGCAAAACTGAATGCATTTTTATAGTAAGGATTTCTTGCAAGGTTGAAAGGTAAGCCCGCTGAAAAAAACATCCTTGCTATTTCACTATCTAATTCTTCTCGCTGCTGCAAGTTGAAAGCCTTCTCTAAGGGACTACTGACAACTCCTTTTTTCTTTTCTTTGTTTTATATCCTTCACTTCTAAATGATAAAAAATGATCAACTCTAATAGATGAGGAAGAAGCGTGGGATGAACCATGGGTAGATGGCAAATGTATCTCCTTAGGAAGTGCCCTTTTGATCCTACATTCAGCTTCATCAACTTATCTGTTCATTTCAATCAACTGCGAAGTAGTAATCTTGGGACACATTTTAATTCCATGGCCAGCTATCTTAAGTAGATGTGCTTTCACCCTAGAATATGATCCTTTGTAGGTGCCACCACAATAATTATATTTGAATGACACATTCCCTCCTTCTTCAAATGTTTTTCCTAACTTGGTAACATGAAGCCATAATGGCTTATCAGTTTCTACAGATTGTTCTTTTGAACCTTCGCCTAATCCACTCCCACCAACCGTAGAGCTCATTTTGCTTTAAAATGCACTTGTTAAATGGAAGTAATAAAGGCTTAATAAATGTCTCAAACTCATTTCAATAAAAACATAAAGCTCTCTCACAATAAAACCACTATTTCAAAATGCAAGAACAACCTACAAAACCAAAACCAAAAGCAAAAGCAAAAACAACAACCTACGGTTTGCTTTAGGTAAAAACAAAAACAATCTCACAACATACAATTTTGTAACAACTTATTTTTAAAATCTCCCATGTCTAGGATAAGTGATGGTAAATGAAAATTTCTTAATCGATAAAATTCAGACTTCAATACAAAGATCAAAAACTATTTCAAAATAACTTTAGAAATATATGTATAGACCATAATCCTCAACCAGGCCATCATTGTTCTTGCTTTAGTAAACTAGTATAATCTCGCATCTCAAAGGAAGTTTTCCACAAATGAAAGAGATATATGCATATAAACTCAATGTCAAAAGGAGATGTGAAAAATTTAGAACAAATTTCGACCCAAATTTGATAGACAAAACAAAAAAGACATCTAGTTTCAAGCAAATAACTTAATGAATTGTAGAGAACCACATCTATTAAATCGGATAAACTAATTTCATAAGAACACATGGTAATTTTTTTTTAATAAGCTATTTATGAAATATCAAAATATGCAAGTAAAATACTGAATATCCTTATGATAACCATAAAGATGCATTTATCTCCAGCACTCTACATGCATGAAAAAATACAAAGAGAATAGGTTTGTAAACTCTCTACCATTCATTTGTTCTTGTCAACCAAAACCAAAAGCAAAAAAAACCTACAATCTACAACTTAGGGTTTGATTTAGGTAAAAACAAGAACAATCGCACAACCTATAAACTAGTGTTTATCGCACAACCTATAAACTAGGGTTTGATTTAGGTATTTTTTTTCCAAAACCCAAAACAATCAAAGTAATTTCAGAAAAAAAAAAAAATAGCATGCTCTTGTCAACACAAATCCACATGATAAATGAGAAAAATTGAGAGAAATGACGAATGGCAAAAAAAAAATCGAAATATAACTTACAAAATTTGTTTTTCCAGGCGATGGTTCGCTCGGCAGCACGCAGAAGGAAGAATGAGAAATGGGAATGAGTGCTCGCTTGCTCAGGACAGCCGGAAGCTAAAGGCGACGGTGCGGGCTGGAGCGTGGAAGAATCTCGAGTGCTCGGTTGCTCGCGAGTCGCGCCTGGTGTGAAGACTCCGCTGCCTCTATCGCTCGAATGAATGCAAATAGCGGGATTAGGGCAGACTCGGGAATGAAATGGTGCTTATTAGATGTGTTGTCCTTTTTTTTTAATTTAAATTATGAAATAGCCGGACATGTATGTCCGGCTTAAGTTTTTTTTTTTTTAACTGGACACACGCAAAACATGTCGGGCATGTGTCCCCGCCGTGTCGGACGCGTGTCCGTGTTTGACACGTGTCCGACGCTTCATTGCCTCTTAAAACGGAGTGTCGGTGTATCATAGGATTGTTTTTATTGCCATTCCAGTGCAAATGTTCTAGGGCTTCTAGCTATGGAGCAACTTATGAGTCAAAAAAGTGAAAAAACTACAAAATTGTTTTCTCACAAGACAATTATAGACAATATACTTTTGGTTTTGTGCCTTCGAAGGGCCTTAAAGTACACATGCCTTTGCTCTATTTGTGAAATTTCTTCTCCTGAGATGTTTAATCCTTTTTTTACAGACCAGTAAGAAAGTTTATTAGCATGTCATATAGTTTCTTTCAAAGTTTTTTAATAACTCTGAATTAACAAGTATACTTTTCTCGATATATTTGCCTACTTTGGATGCTGTGAAAAATAAGAAGTAGAAACAAGAAAACTAAGGAGATTAATTTGCTGTTGTCATGACTTCATACAGTAGTGAGGCCACTTCAGTCAATAGTGTTAGATGACAACCTTATCTGCGTGAAGTTTTAGACCTATTGTTGGATTGTCTTACAAAGTTACACAGATATTGCAAATGCTTTTTCCCCTCAATTTTTTTACTAGCTTTTTTTTTTAATTTCAAATGTTTTTTTCCTTATTTCAATGATTTTGTATTACAAGTTCAAATCCCAACACCACCTCCACCCCGTCTCAGAATAGTCTTCTGAGAAGAGAAGCGTATGATCAGATTGTTTTCACTATGAATTAAACGTGCAATTTAGATTTACAATCGATTAAAGTACAGTATAATCTATTAGAAGATGCTTTTAAGAACTTCTAAACTTTGTTGAATATATCTTCTTTTAGAATATGTGCCTACTTTTCTTCAAAATTCATCATGAAGGCAGCCAGAATAGTTAATTTTAAGCTATTTATCTCCTTGCTTTTTCAACTAATAAAGCATTGACATATTTTCCTTCATAAGTGTTAGAAATCTAGGAGGAATTCTTTAGAGCTTTTTGAGCTCTTCTTGTAAAAGAGAGAGAGGGAGGGGAGGAGAGATAGAGACAGCAATTTGGAGAAAATAAAACTAAGCTTTATTAAGATTTTTCTCCCAAACAATACAAAAGTGATGGCAAGCAGGAACAACCTAACTAAAACTGGACCAACATCTCACAATAAGCTTTTTTGTATGATTTTCCTTCATGAACTTTCTGTGCGATTTTTCTAAATTTATGTAAACTAAAACAACCAAATTCCTAACAGTTTATATGTTGTCAGATCTTTCTGATTGGCATTTGTCTGCCACTATATGCAATTCATTCCAGCAATAAGCCATGGGGATTTTGGGATTTCATGGCTACCTGTACATGCATTAGTGGTATTGCGATTGCCTTCTTTGCTGATACAGAGCTCTACAATTTCATGCAAAGAAATGAAGTTCTAAAAGTAGAAGGTTCCCCAACAGTGCCTAACCTGAACAAAGGCTTGTGGTACTACTCTCGCCATCCAAATTATTTTGGGGAGCAGTTATGGTGGTGGGGCTTATTTGTATTTGCTTGGAATGTGGGAGAAGAATGGATGTTTCTTGGGCCGTTTGTGAATAGCCTTTGCTTAGCCTATGTCACCGTTCTCGTCGAACAACGAATGCTTAATCGAGAAGACCGAGCAGAAGCTTACCGACATTATCAGAAGACGACTTCTGTATGGATCCCTTGGTTTAAGTTAGCCATTAAAGAATCAAAGGTGAAGAAAATTTGATGTTTGCAATCATTTAATTCGAATTGAAGTTCTTTTCTTGTGTGGTCTTTAGTGCTTTATTGTCTTTGAAATGTTTTTTGTAATATGGATCCTGCTTTCTTGAAGAGCATAGTTCCTTTGTGCCACTGCCATCTTTATTCAATGAAAGGATTTTGTGGTTGTATTCTAATATAAGAAGTTTATTACTCAGTTTCTGATTATGTATATTCCTTCGTATATTTGCCATAGAATATGATATCAGAGATTATCAGTGTTTGATATTTATGAACTTTGAATATCAGGGATATCGAATAGGCCACCTTACAGATACTATCATTCTTAAAGCACTTGTTTGTCAATGGGTCTTGAAGAGGGGGAAAGCTTGAAGCTGAATTATTGTCCAAAGAAGAAGAGGGATAAAAGCTCGCTACAAGGGATGAATGAGTCCTCAGCTAGCACTTTATTAAGAAGGAATAAAGTGGCAATGTAGTCTCGTATATTGGAGAGATTATTAAGTGCAAACGCTAAATGTGTAGGCGCCACATCATGTAATGCATTGTGCATTGGAGGATGTGGCGCCTCCTCATTCGCGTCCTGACATGTTCGACGTCCGCACATAATAATTTCACACTTTGTTGGCAGTTGTGAGGGAGAACCAAGAGGGAAAAATCGAGGAACAAATAGGAGAAGGGTTATGATGCCCTAGCTTTCACTCTTTATAAATATGAATCTAAGATGGTGAAGAGGTGGGAGATTTTTGAGCGATTTTTGTGTGATATGGTGGCACAATATAACTCCATAGTATTTAATGAAATGATCGAAACCCTAAATTTATAATTTAACTTCTCAATTATAAACAAAAATAACCATAGCTACTATAAAATTCAAATAATAGAAGTAACCAACATTTTTCATTTCATCAAAAAATATATATAAACAATAAATCAATCAACTTTCAATCATTTTTACATCAAAATGATTTAAAATTGGATTACAAAAGAATACCTCGATCACTTTTACTCAAAAGATTTCGCCTCAAATCCTTTTTACTCTGTTGGCCTTTACCTTTCCTTGAAATATCAGAAAAATCATAAGTGAGCATAACCCACTCAATAGATTTCTTTCTATGGTCTATCGTAGATATTAATATCCAATTTAAAATATTACATAGCGGTTAATTATTTAAAAATAAATATGACTTCAAAAGAATTAATAAAGTATTTATGAAATATGATTTTCAAGGATTTCAGTCTGTACTTGATTTCAAAGTTCTTAATTATACCTTGGAAGCTACTTTCACAAAAAGTTCAGATGCTTCACGGAAAACTTGTTATCAAAGGTTCATTTACACTTAACTTTCATATTTTATTAGGGCTCATCCAGAATTTTAGGAATTATGAACATTCAGTTTAAATATTACTTATACTTAATTTATAGAAGTATTAATATAAGCAATGTAATGATTATTATGTATTTGTTCTGATGTCTACATATAACTCCATTTTCACTTATGCCTCCATTTAACCTCCCACAACTGTATATAGCAAGTGGGGTTAGAATTAACATAGAACAGTAAAACATAACCTTTCACACATGTATTCAGCAAATGGAGCCAGAATTCATCTCACATCCACAAGACAGATTATCCCATAATAAAACATACAAGGCCCTTATTAACATAACAAAGTGTAGTTTCCACGTGTCAGATCGTCTCCAATGTCATGCTATGAATAGTGGAATAGTGCAAATGTAAATACAATAATAATTAAATTATAAATTCAATTTGTGCTCAAACAATGCATGAATTGCTTGTAAAAAGATATATTATTTGTATAATATCATACTCAGCTAAAATTTTCCTGTGCAAAGTGTAACTTCAAAGGGACATTTACATAAATATTTTTTTAGATTTTTACATAACTATTGCAATTTCCATAAAAGCCTCAATCAAGTTATATACTCAGAAATTTGCATAAGAAAAATGAACTAGTGAAACTTTGATTTCTTAGAGTCAAATTATTTAGAATAAAGTGTAGAACAAAACTCAAGGAAAATAAATTTTTAGTTCAAATTTCCCTTAGTATCAAAAGTTACATGGTGAAAACATCATAAAACTTGAGGAAAATACTTTTTTATCCAAATTTTTTAATAAAACTACTAGAATTGAAATCAGAGATAGATGTTCAGAAGTCTATCTCAAGCTTTACAATATTTTGAATAGACCCTACAGATGAATTCTAAGCACTGGCCTTTGAAACCTCTCTTCCTTTCTCTCTCCTCTTCTCATCTCGCTTCTCTTCCTCTTCTTCTCCTATGAGGACTGGGGTGAAATGAATTTTACCAAATGATTTACGATATTTTAAATATTTAAAAACCACTAATCTTATTTGACTACGTGGCGCTAACCACGTATTTACTAAAAGAAGGTTAGCGCCCATGCTATTTTCTTTGTAAATTGTTTATCTAAAAGTGTTGTTAGGGCTTAGGTTTAGGGTATAGGGATTATGTAAAATGTATGTCAAAATTTTTTTTTATTAATAGAAATATGTATTGTTGGGTATTGTTGTGTATTGCCATGATATATGACAAGCAGACATGGTTTTAATTTTTTACTTTAAAACTCTTTAAGCATTTTAACAATTGTGTGTATTTGAGGAATTTTGTGAGAAATGCAATTTTGTCTCTTAAGTCAATTTGTAATACTATGTGCATCCATAATGCAAGCTTATGGCAACAAGTAATTACTGTATTTATTCATTTAAAAACTTTTTTAAGTTTTTTCAGAGATGTGTATTTGACAAATTTTATAGGAAATGCTATTTTTCTCTCTTTACTCACTGTGTATTGTTATATACTGTTATGTATTGTTATACATTATTATGTACTACTGTGTATTATTTTGTTTTAATGTGTATTTAGTTATGTTTTGATGTGTATTAGTTGTGTATTGCTATGTATTAATGTGCATTAGCTTTGTATTATTATGTATTGATGTGTAATGCTATATATTGCTATGTATTGTTATATTTTTAGCTGGGTATTGTTGTATACTATTGTATATTATTATGCATCTTCATTTGAAAACCTTTTTAAGCTTTTTCACAGTTGTGTATTTAAGAAATTTTATTGTTGTGTACTACTAAGTATTTTGCGGATGTATGTTCTAAAGATCACCTTATGTTGCAGAAAATCAACCTTTAGACTTATTTGTGACTCTATGGTACAAACTTTTGGCAAGAATTTGGAAGACAGATTAAATGAATTACATATTTATCAATTCCTGGAGATCCTTGTATTCTAGCAGAATATTTCCCTCCTATATATGCAACTATCATCATGGGATATGTCAAAGTAATACTTCATCATCAAAGGGCATGAGCTAGAATTCACTGTAGATGAGGTGGCTATGATTATAGGATTGCTAAACTGAGGAGTTGAATTCAAGTTAGAAAGTGAGGTAGTATCACATACATTCTCAACTGATATTAAACATGAGATGCAAAGCCTCACTCAATCAACTCGGCTTGCCTTTGTTATAAATAAATTTAGGGTTTTTTACATACCTACCACTTAAAAGTTCTTTATTTACTCATGTAACACTTAAACTTGCATATTTACCCTCATACCACCTAAAACCTATTTTACTCTCTAAAATACCATTCAGTTACTATTCCGTCTTCCAGTTCGTGAAAACCCTCCCGCAAACCTTCGGCATTGCTATTTCTTCGTAAGAAACTCCATTTCCTCCTCTCTCCCGCCGGTCTCCAGTCATAGTGGACACTGCCGACTTTCTCTAGCCTCTGGATCTCCTTCCATAGCAACAGATCTCCTTACATAGCAAGGTGAACTCTCTCTTTTCCTCCTCTCTATTCTTCTTCTCTTTGTTTAGTACTTCCTAACCAGCCCTAATTTTTTGTGTTTTGCTGCTTGTTCCTAAAGTACTTCCTAATCAGTCCTAAAGTTATAGCATTTTCATCCTTTATATCTCATGTAAGTGTAGAGTAAAGCAAGTAACAACAGAGTAAAGCAAGTAACAACTGATAAGGCGTTGTGCAGATTGTATACCTGTAAAAAACATTCAAATGAGCAAATGCGATGTTTGCACCGGCCGGAGAAACAGAACTTGAAATGATTTTGGAGATGTATTCGTATATTAGCTCCGGCGGGATGTTTGCACCGGAGTCAGACGGGAAAATGACGCCTGCGAGAGAACTTGAAATGATTTTGGAGATGTATTCGTATTTTAGCTCCGGCGGGATGTTTGTACTGGAGTCGGACGGGAAAATGTCGCCTGCGAGAGAGCGGCAGGAAATGCGAGAGCTGTTCCTGGTTTTTTCCCGCCCGCGAAAAGTTGTTTTCGCGACTTGGCTTTGACGGGGGTAGACGGAGTGCTAGGTTTGATGAGGGAGTAAGTACCACGGTAGTATAACAGTAAAAATAAAAGTTTACATATTTAATAAGTAAATAGAGAACTTTTAGGTGTTAGGTATGTAAAAACCCCATAAATTTACAATATTTATCTTGTCCAATTTATCCTTTCCATTTCACAAATTTAGAATTTTAGGAAGGATCATTATTGTTGCAAGAAATCTAGATGAGTTCTCATCTAATCATTACAGGACACCATGTTCTGGTGTTTGATCTCAAATATTTTGATTGAGAATTTTAGTCAATACCCTTGTTGAAACCAGCTTTCGAACATACAAAGTCCTTAGATCTTATTTTTATGGAATTTGTCTAGTAAATGTGATGTTCTTTGCGAACACTGAAACTAACAGTAGTATGAGCATAAATACAGTACATATCACATGCTTCATTCTCACAATTATAAACACCCTATGTTCAGCAAAAAGTATTCAGATTGTTGAACATAAGATTGTACACAACACAATTAAACAATACATAGCAATACACAGTTTAGTATACAGTAATGCACAACTCAGTACACAACAATACACAATAATAAATGACTAAATACACTACAGTACATAATAATACATAGCTAAATACACAACAATACACAATTAAATATATAATAGTACACAATAATACACTGCTAAATACACAATAATATATAGCTCAATATAAAATAATACACAACATTACATAGGTTAATACACAGCTCAATACATAGCTAAAATAAGAGCAGTATACAACAATACACAGCATAAACACTAATACACAGCTAAATATACATCAATACATAACAATACACATCTCAATACAAAATAATACACATCTCAATACACAAAAATACACAACTAAAATAAAAGTAATACACAACTAAATACATAGTAATACACAGCAACAAACAACTAAATATACAGTAGTACACAACAATACACAGTATTATACAACAATACGCAACAGTGCACAGTAATACACAATTGTATACAACTCAGTACAAAATAATACAAAGTAGTACACAGCTCGATGCACAGCAATACATAGCTAAAACAAGAGTAGTACGCAACAATACACAGTAGTATACAACAATACACAACTAAACCCTAAAAAAACTATATATTTTCATTAAAATCATTATTACATAACAAAAGCATGCTTCTTTGAGGCGTTCGACACATAAATAATTAATATTTACGTTAAAATCATATTTACATAACAAAGTCATGCTTCTTCACGGCATTCGACACATAAATAATTATAGAATACAACATTAAACCCTAAAAACTATGTATTCACTGGAAAATGATAAAACTTGGGAGTAGTTTAAAATTTAACGATAATAATCTTAATTTTTTTTCAATGTTTGGCTACAATAGCTCTTCATGAACTTTTTGAATGCTGCCTGTCATCTCCTTAGAGAATGCAATATCCTCCTCCAAGCCAATTTCCATTTTTTTTGTTTGTTTCTCATTTTTCTTTTATAGCAGGTAAAATGTGATATTCCACCGCCCACCAAAGCCCTAAATATTTGGGCTCTTTTGTGGGTTTCTTTTTTTAAAAAAGTTAAAAAGAGTGTCTCGATCGGATTGGGCCGTCGGATTGTAAGAAAAATAATATAAACATACTTAAGTCAACATTTTATTGGAGTTCGAATATAGAGCTACGTTCGGAGTCCTCACAGAATAATTTCTCCAGTTATTGAGCCTTCATTTTTTAATGCTTCTTAAAAAAAATTTTAGGACCAAAATTTTTAATTTTAAAAAGTTAAATAAAATTGTCCCAAATGAAGCTGAATGTCTCATTAGAGTTGATAGGGGTCAAGCTGATCCAAAGGTAGCCACTTGCCAGCAAGCCCCGGCCCAGCACCACCATGCATAAGCGTATCAACAACTCTCAGCGGACTCCCAACAATTCTTTATCAGATCCCACCGAAAAAAAATAACAAGCCAGAAAGAAAAAGAGACTTCGGTGGAAAGCAATTCGTTGCCTATTCCACTTTTCAGTTTCTTCTTCTTCTGGCATTCGCTAGGCGATTGATTCTCTCTGTGCTAGGGTTTCGGATCCTGTCCTGGGAACAGGGCTTGCTTGATCTGGCTCGCTCGCTATGTCGCCGGCGGCGGTGAGAGCTTTTTTTATCGCCCTCTTCCTATTTTTCGCCACCTCTATTCACCACTCCAACGCTAAATTGGAGGCCACGGACAACGATCCTTGCCCCGCCTTATCCGACGGATCCCGATCCTGCCCCATCAATTGCTTCCGACCGGACCCTGTTTGCGGCGAGAACGGCGTGACGTACTGGTGTGGATGCCCGGAGGCCGCGTGCGCCGGCGTCCGCGTGGCGAAGAGTGGGTACTGCGAGGTTGGAAATAGCGGGAACGGCCTCCTCTCAGGGCAGGCCTTCCTCCTCATACACATTGTGTGGCTCATCATTCTTGGCTTCTCTGTTCTTTGCGGCCTTCTTTGAGCTCGATGCCCTCTTTTTCTTATGGGTACATCTGTAATTCGTTGATCTATTTTTAATTCTTTTTCTTGAATGTATCATTCATGAAGTTAATTGATTGGAGTTGATGATGCCTTAATTAGTCTATGAAATAGGGTTTGTGGTATAAATTTCTGGCTCTGACCTGAAAATTTGAGGAACTGTTGAAGAAAGAAAGAGATTTAATTTCTGTTCTTGTTTCATCATATTCGACTGTGTTGGTTTTTTTTAATTGTTATTTAGAAAATATTGTATCAGCTCTGGAGCGATTTTTGTGGCGTTGGGTCATGGAGTATTATTTATTTGTTTTATCTTAATGTGCATAGAATATTTATACGTAACAATATCTAGCTAATACAGAGTGCTGCATAATTCTTCAAATGTTTCTGTAAGTGTGTTTAACTCTACGCGCATTGTTATGTGAACTTTTTTTTAATGGGTAGTGCTACAGAGTTCGATGGTTAGAATATGGATTGTTTATTATTTCTCTCTTATTTTTTTTGCCAGGTTAAAGCTGATTGAAATCCTAAGGGAAATTTGAACTGAAATATTTTCGTCAATAAACTTTCTTGCTGGATAAAAAAGTTTTTGTGCGGTGAGGCCAGTTCAATGTGTTCAATAAATTTTGGTCTAAGGTTTTCCCTGGTATTTTTGGTTAAAAATTATGTCAAGATGGAGCTATTTTTGTTACATGTATCCTCGATTTCATGGAATCACACACTCAATATAAGTGAACTATTAGACAATACAACTAAACAATTAAACAAATACAACCTAACACTTATGAGGCCGGACATCGCTTATAGTGTTAATCTTTTGTCTCAAAACATGCATAATCCTCTGCCTCAACACGTCTCCTTCTAAAACGTCTGCTTCAGTATATCAAAGGTACGTTGCATTTCGGTATACCCATCACACGGTCTAATTTATCTTTTACTTCCTTTTCAGATGCGGACTGGGCTGGTGACCCAACAACTCAGAAGTCGACATCCGGGTACTGCACATTTTTAGGAGACACTCTCATCTCCTGGACGGTAAAGAAGCAACATACAGTGGCCCGATCCTCTACTGAATCCGAATATAGGGCCCTAGCTGCTCTTACTGCTGACGTCATCTTGCTACGAAAGCTGCTCACGGAATTTCAAATTACTCAATCTCAACCTACTGACATCTATTGTGACAACACCTCTGCCATTGCCTTAGCAAATAACCCGGTGTTCCACGCTCGTACAAAACACATCGAAATCGATCAACGGTTTGTTCGAGATCATATTCAACACAAGAATATTCACATTTTACCAATCAACACACTGGATCAAGTAGCCGATATATTTACAAAATCATTATCTACTCCAAGGTTTCAGACACTCAGACTCAAACTGACTGTTTCGCCAAACCCATCAGTTTGCGGGGGGCTATTAGTAGATAAACACAATGTAAAAAAATCAAAACAATAATGATGTGTACATCTCTAGTAGAAATTAGCTTTATATATACTCTATACTACTTATGTTGGATAATAAGATTAACTTTAGATTTTCCATATTTTCCATGTCTGCTCTCTCCGTTTCTTTCCTTCGCTTCTTCCAGATCTTGTAAATCAAGATCCCTTGCTGTTCTACAACGATAATCTATGAACTATCCTTTGGTCGTAGTCGCATGGTTCCTTTTCTGAACCCTTTTGTTGTCTTCGTGCATTTATCGCATTGCTTAGACGTCTTTCTATTTGCATTATTAATTGTTGAACACTAATCTTTTGTCTTCTACTTATCCTATGATTCCTTATCATGACTATGCTAGGCAATTTGTCCTTCTTTGGGCTCAATCATGGCACGAGCAAGTTCTTTAAAAGCCTGAGCTCTTTAAGAAGATGTTGAATCTTCCTATATCTCATAGTTATGGCCATCAAGCTTTTTTTTCCTTGATTAGTCTAACTCGCTCTCTTGGTTCTCATTATCATCACTGTAGAATTGCATAACAAATAATTATTTACATAAATATACATACTTTATTTCTTAATTTTATCAAAGATCTATCATTCCATGTGCATCACAATAAAAATTCCTTTATGCTCATAATTTTTACCTGATGCCATTATAAAAAAAAGGATTTTAAACAAAATTAGGAAAGAGTCAAAATACTTAATGTTGAATCCACTAATTGCACCATAAACAATTTATGCGCTGAATAAAACAAATAAAAAAAAAATTAAATAAAATGTAAGAAATGAATTCTAGACACTTGTGGTGTTGTGCGATCTGCATCACTATTATGCCCCACCGCCTGCACCATGATGCATACGTTGTAACGCCACTTATGTGAGCCTACAATTACATCACTTGGTGCATGTGGAGAGTTGGAAAGGGTGAAAATAAATTGAGCCATTGATAAAATGCTAGCCCGCCTTTGATAACATCGGAATGAAAATTTTATTTGAACATTTTTAAAATGTAAATTACTTTGATCCGAGAAGATTGTCAATCCTCACTTACAAACCTAGTCTTCTTTGAGCACATATCTTCAATTTTTTTTGGGTAGCAGGTGCTACTTGAGTCACCTCACAATTTTACCTTTTTAACTTTTTGGCTTCTTAGATGATGTAACCCAAGAGAGGAGAATAAAATTTCTTTCCTTTTTTTTAATATTTTTCACCAAGGAGTAGGAACCCTTATTGTAAATGAAAGGTCAAAATATTAAATCAGTCTACGAGATATTAGCCTAAATAATTAGTCATTTTCTATGTGGGCTAACCACATATTCAAATTTACATTCATAAAAGTTAAAGTACTATTTATGCATGTGTGAACCATAAAATTTAAATTCCTAAATTCAGATATATATATCCAACAGAAAATATCATAAAAAATTCATACTAGAATCACGAATCTCAAAGTTAAGTTTATGGAACTGAAATATAAGAAATCTGTAATTTTTTTTACTCAAGCAAGGAACTTGGTATTCAAATTCTTAATTATTCTAATATAAACTATGTACCTTGTATGTATAAGTAATTTTAAACGTCTTGATTTTTAGTAAAACTGCATGAAATCCTCAGAACATGAATATAAATCAATTAGACAATATGTGGTTTTATATTTAGAGAAACTTCATCCTAAAGGAATATTTCATGATTATGTTCCTTTAAACAATCACATAAAATTGGCAATAGACTAATTTAATGTAAATCTTTTGCTTATGGGGATGAACGACAATTAATTTGATAATTTTCTTGGTGCAAATGAGATGGGGTCATAAAGCAATTCATCGAATATAGTTTATTGAAGATACTAAATTATTGCATCGCTTGCAACATTTCTTTTTTAGGTTTGTGACAATTATTTGTGTTTATTATAACCATGAATTTTATATAAGATTTAAGTGAATCAATGTTTATAATTGCACAATTGGGTATTGAGGCGTTTTTTGTTCATGAGGCGAGGGGTAAGCCTCAAGGCGTTTTGAGGCGTGAGCCTCAAAATTAAAAAATTGCGTAAAGTATAAATAAAAATTAAAAGTAATTTATTATATAATACATAAATAATATGTTAAAAGATGACATATTATCTTTTTATTGAACTATCAAATTGCAAATTTATATATATATATATATATATATACACACACACACACACACACAAATACACGTAAAGTGGAAAGTGATAAATTGCATGAAATATAGTTGAAATACAAATATTACATGAGAAAAAATATTAAATATAGAAATTATATAAAAATATCATATAACATTAAGTTCAACTACAAATTATTTCTTTCTCAGTTCCAAACTCATCCATATTTAATTTCTAAAAAAGCCTGAAATAGTAGGCAACAACTAGATGATTGCTTTTATCTTTCTATTTAACATTTCTAAAAAAGCCTGAAATATAACATTATATTTAATTTCTCAATTCCAAATTCATAGTTTTTTTTCATGTGATTGCTTTTATCTTTCTATTTAATATTTAATAATAAAATAATATTTAAAATTTCAAATAGGTAAATTATTAGTTGTAAATTTGTGGCATATATGAAAATTTTACACAAAAATTTTCATATACTTTAGTAGGATTTAATAATAAATTAACTAAAAAATAACGGGCATTGAAATTTTGAATGACTTTACTAGTTTAATAAGTAGTCCAAAATAATAAAAAGTTATCTCTTATTGGAGATAATTGTATCCCAAAAAAAAATCACATATATTTCTCCTTAAAAATTAATGAAAAAACTATAATCTATTGAGTATATGATCCTTTTTTGTTTCATACATCAAATATGCATTTAACCTATTTATAAATAAAAAAATTGTAAATGAAATGAAACTAAATTAATAAAACAGCAAAATTGTCAAAACTATCAAACCCAAAATTTTCATGAGACTGAAGTTTAAAACAAATACCAAAGTCTTTATTTTTATCGTTCTAACAAGCTTTGAACAGTTATTTCAATTATGAAAGCTAAGTATATGAATCTAACTTGTGGAGAGTCTATCATCCAGTTCTTGATGTTTTCAAGTTTTTTAAGCTTGCAAATTAATCCCATAAGATTTGTTGAAGAGCCTTCTATTGTAAATATATACAATGAAAATATTTAGTTTTTATAAATTAAATAACTATCATTACCATGGAGGATCATAGGCTAGTGGGGGCACGTGCCCCCATACTAGCTCCGCCACTGATAGCGGCTGTGGCGAAGCCGGTGGGGTGGAGGTTAAGGGAGTTGAGAGGAAGTTGCTGCGACTCGGAGGTGCATGAATGTGTGATTTGTTTGGGGCTTTACTTTAGGAATTAGATAAGTTTTAAATAATATATATATATATATATATATATATATATATATATTTTGGGTGAGGCGTAAGCCTCACGCTAGCGAGGCGAGGCGGGCCTCAGCCAAGTGAGGCTCAAGCCTCATTAAAAAAACTCGAGGCGTAAGCCTCAAGGCATTTTTCACTTGCGTTGAGGCGGCGTCAAGGCGAGCCTCATATTGCACAATTTTAAACAATGAAGTGAATAACTACTTTGATAAAATATAACTATAGAAACAACTATAGAGCTTGCTCAAGATAAAAGATGAAAATGTAACTATAGATTCATCTTCTAGATTGATACTGAGCTAACAAGAAGATAAACTCTGAGACATGAATTAATGCTATTTGTTTTTAGAGGAATGTACACCTAATGTTGTTTGAGTCAGGTTAATCAAGTCATATCGCTATTATGAATCAAATTCATTAAGTTATCAACTACATGAGCCAACCTGCCAAAAGCTCTATGTCGTGAAGGAAGCATTCAACTAAAATTACCCAGATCTAATTCGCCACATGAAGGGAAAATCTACTCGACAATTGAATTTGTCAAGTTACCCGAGGCTACTCGCCTACCAAAATGAACTCATCAGAGAACTCATGATTGATTTTGTCAAGGGATCTCACTATTGAACTTGCTAGAAAGCTCGGCCAGCGAAGCTCTTCCTCAAATAATTTTGTCCCCAACAAAGCTCTTCCTCAAATAATTTTGTCCTCAACATTACCAAGTATTTGGATATCAATTATTTAGAAACACTTAAACATTATTACAACAACTATTGATAAGCCCTGCGATGTAATTTTAATTATATTATTAAAATGTAGCTATTTTTGTAACATTAAATCTCATTTTAAATCTATAAATACGATGTAAAATAGCGAGCCCAACACATTCCGATTGACTTGGGTCACATTATCTTTTACTTGTTGGAATTGATATATTCAAAATCTAAGATCTTCATTATCTAGTGAAAATATAAGGTTCGTTCTATTCTTGTAAGTAAGGTTTTTCGGATAATTTTGGATCCAACAAAAACATTATCCTCCTTTTAACTGGAAAACCTGTCCTTACTCCTGCAATCAGATTGACAAAAATGTTTGGATTGTAGGATTGTATCGAGCGAGAAATGCTTATTGTATAATGACAATATATTGTAACAAGCATTTGAAAAGTTCTATAATTTCTCAGTTTGAGAAACCAAATAATCATAAACTTTATAAGAACATAAATTTGGCAAAAGATCCATACATTGTTACGGGTAAGAAAATCCAAGGTGTAATCATTATCATCTTTCTTATCCCAACTATTTGGGCTGCTTGATGAATGTGTAAAATCTAAATATATTAGGAAAATGAAAAATCTTAAGTATCTGTACCATGTATCTGGCCCAGTAATTGCACTTTAATAAGTGATAAACTTTGGTGGTGCAGTTTCTCGTTTATCTTATTTGAAGATTCACTGAAACCCAATTTCACAACTGTGTAAAAGTATGTTGTTGGTTCGTGGTGATTTGTCTCAGGCATGAGATTGTTGGAGTTGTCACTGCAATTAGCACTGGTGTTGCACACTTCAAGGTCGGTGACATTGTTGGTGTTGGAACATATATTAATTCATGCAGAACTTGCGAGTACTGCAATTCTGACAAGGAAAACATATGTGCAAAAGGAGCAACTTACATATTCAATGGCATTGACATAGATGGCACAATCACTAAAGGGGGATATTCCAGTTATATAGTAGTCCATCAAAGGCACGTTACCCTTCTGTCTCCTCATTTAATTTTTCTTTGTGTAGATAGTAGTTTTAAATTCTGTTTTTCTTCTTTCTATTTAATATGATTTTCTTACTTGAAAATATCCACTTGAAATCATGACTCGAGGATGAAACTGAGGGTACTTCAGACAGATTTCAGTCTTCATAGTTGTGAATCAGATTTTATACTCTAAGAAGCAAAAATATGAATTTGAGAAGATACCTAGCACTGTTGGTTGAAACCATCTTTAGAAGATATGTAGAATTATGCCATGCCTGTGCCTTTCTTCACATTCAAAACTCATCCAATGGAAGATCACAACATAAAGTTTCATAGAACTGGTCATGGTTTGAGTTATGAGTTGTTGGTTGGCACTGAGGGAGGAATATCCATGATACCACGATCGACTAAAAGGTTTGGATGACAACCAATATTACTAACGGTAGTTAGCAATATGGATAGTACCATTCTGGCCATGGTTGTCAGAACCCTTTTATATAGTGATTAATGCTTTGCTACGATTAATCCGAGTTCCTAATAAGCTTCAGAATTAATGATATAAACTTTAGTTAGCAAAAATTATTTTCTGATCTACAGATACTGCTTCAAGATACCCGACGGTTACCCTCCAGAATTGGCAGCACCTTTGCTGTGTGCAGGGATCACTGTTTATGCTCCAATGATACACCATAACATGAACCAACCCGGCAAATCTCTAGGAGTCATTGGCCTCGGTGGCCTTGGGCATATGGCAGTGAAGTATGGAAAAGCTTTTGGTTTGAAGGTGGTTGTTTTTAGTACTAGTATATATAAGATGAAGAAGCCTTGGAAATCCTTGGTGCAGATGAGTTTGTATTAATGTGCATTAGCTTTGTATTATTATGTATTGATGTGTAATGCTATATATTGCTATGTATTGTTTATTTTTAGCTGGGTATGTGTGTATACTATTGTATATTATATGCATCTTCATGAAAACCTTTTTAAGCTTTTTCACAGTTGTGTATTTAAGAAATTTTATTGTTGTGTACTACTAAGTATTTTGCGGATGTATGTTATTAAGATCACCTTATGTTGCAGAAAATCAACCTTTAGACTTATTTGTGATCTATGGACAAACTTTTGGCAAGAATTTGGAAGACAGATTAATGAATTACTATTTATCAATTCCTGGAGATCTTGTATTCTAGCAGAATATTTCCCTCTATATATGCAACTATCATCATGGGATATGTCAAAGTAATACTTCATCATCAAAGGGCATGAGCTAGAATTCACTGTAGATGAGGTGGCTATGATTATAGGATTGCTAAACTGAGGAGTTGAATTCAAGTTAGAAAGTGAGGTATATCACATACATTCTCAACTGATATTAAACATGAGATGCAAAGCCTCACTCAATCACTCGGCTTGCCTTTGTTATAAATAAATTTAGGGTTTTTTACATACCTACCACTTAAAAGTTCTTTATTTACTCATGTACACTTAAACTTGCATATTTACCCTCATACCACCTAAAACATTTTACTCTCTAAAATACCATTCAGTTACTATTCCGTCTTCCAGTTCGTGAAAACCCTCCCGCAAACCTTCGGCATTGCTTTTCTTCGTAAGAAACTCCTTTCCTCCTCTCTCCCGCCGGTCTCCAGTCATAGTGGACACTGCCGACTTTCTCTAGCCTCTGGATCTCCTTCCATAGCAACAGATCTCCTTACATAGCAAGGTGAACTCTCTCTTTTCCTCCTCTCTATTCTTCTTCTCTTTGTTTAGTACTCCTAACCGCCCTAATTTTTGTGTTTGCTGCTTGTTCCTAAGTACTTCCTAATCAGTCCTAAAGTTATAGCATTTTCATCCTTTAATCTCATGTAAGTGTAGAGTAAAGCAAGTAACAACAGAGTAAAGCAAGTAACAACTGATAAGGCGTTGTGCAGATTGTTATCTGTAAAAAACATTCAAATGAGCAAATGCGATGTTGCACCGGCCGGAGAAACAGAACTTGAAATGATTTTGGAGATGTATTCGTATATTAGCTCCGGCGGGATGTTTGCACCGGAGTCAGACGGGAAAATGACGCTGCGAGGAAACTTGAAATGAGATTTGGAGATGTATTCGTATTTTAGCTCCGGCGGGATGTTGTTGGTTGGAGTCGGACGGGAAAATGTCGCTGCGAGAGAGCGGCAGGAAATGCGAGAGCTGTTCTGGTTTTTTCCCGCCCGCGAAAAGTTGTTTTCGCGACTTGGCTTTGACGGGGGTAGACGGAGTGCAGGTTTGATGAGGAGTAAGTACCACGTAGTATAACAGTAAAAAAATAAAGTTTACATATTTAATAAGTAATATAGAAGAACTTTTAGGTGTTAGTATGTAAAAACCCATAAATTTACAATATTTATCTTGTCCTTTTTCCTTTCCTTTCACAAATTTAGAATTTTAGGAAGGATCATTATTGTTGCAAGAAATCTAGATGAGTTCTCATCTAATCATTACAGGACACCATGTTCTGGTGTTTGATCTCAAATATTTTGATTGAGAATTTTAGTCAATACCCTTGTTGAAACCAGCTTCGAACATACAAAGTCCTTAGATCTTATTTTTATGGAATTTGTCTAGTAAATGTGATGTTCTTTGCGAACACTGAAACAACAGTAGTATGAGCATAAATACAGTACATATCACACTGCTTCATTCTCACAATTATAAACACCCTATGTTCAGCAAAAAGTATTCAGATTGTTGAACATAAGATTGTACACAACACAATTAAACAATACATAGCAATACACAGTTTAGTATACAGTAATGCACAACTCAGTACACAACAATACACAATAATAAACTAAATAACACTAGTACATATTAATACATAGCTAAATACACAACAATACACAATTAAATATATAATAGTACACAATAAATACACTGCTAAATACACAATAATATATAGCTCAATATAAAATAATACACAACATACATAGGTTAATACACAGCTCAATACATAGCTAAAATAAGGCAGTAACAACAATACACAGCATAAACACTAATACACAGCTAAATTATCATCAATACATAACAATACACATCTCAATACAAAATATACACATCTCAATACACAAAAATACACAACTAAAATAAAAGTAATACACAACTAAATACATAGTAATACACAGCAACAAACAACTAAATATACAGTAGTACACAACAATACACAGTATTATACAACAATACGCAACAGTGCACAGTAATACACAATTGTATACAACTCAGTACAAAAATACAAGTAGTACACAGCTCGATGCACAGCAATACATAGCTAAACAAAGAGTAGTACGCAACAATACACAGTAGTATACAACAATACACAACTAAACCTAAAAAAAACTATATATTTTCATTAAAATCATTATTACATAACAAAAGCATGCTTCTTTGAGGCGTTCGACACATAATTATTATATTTACGTTTAAAATCATATTTACATAACAAAGTCATGCTTCTTCACGGCATTCGACACTAAATAATTATAGAATAACAACATTAACCCTAAAAAACTATGTATTCACTGGAAAATGATAAAACTTGGAGTAGTTTAAATTTAACGATAATAATCTTTATTTTTTTCAATGTTTGGCTACAATAGCTCTTCATGAACTTTTTGAATGCTGCCTGTCATCTCCTTAGAGAATGCAATATCCTCCTCCAAGCCAATTTCCATTTTTTTTGTTTGTTTCTCATTTTTCTTATAGCAGGTAAAATGGATTTTCCACCGCCCACCAAAGCCCTAAATATTTGGGCTCTTTTGTGGGTTTCTTTTTTTAAAAAAGTTAAAAGAGTGTCCGATCGGATTGGGCCGTCGGATTGTAAGAAAAATTATAATAACATACTTAAGTCAACATTTTATTGGAGTTCGATATAGAGCTACGTTCGGAGTCCTCACAGAATAATTTCTCCAGTTATTGAGCCTTCATTTTTTAATGCTTCTTAAAAAAAATTTTAGGACCAAAATTTTTATTTTTAAAAAGTTAAATAAAATTGTCCCAAATGAAGCTGAATGTTCATTAGAGTTGATAGGGGTCAAGCTGATCCAAAGGTAGCCACTTGCCAGCAAGCCCGGCCCAGCACCACCATGCATAAGCGTATCAACAACTCTCAGCGGACTCCCAACAATTCTTTATCAGATCCCACCGAAAAAAAAACAAGCCAGAAAGAAAAAGGACTTCGGTGGAAAGCATTCGTTGCCTATTCCACTTTTCAGTTTCTTCTTCTTCTGGCATTCGCTAGGCGATTGATTCTCTCTGTGCTAGGGTTTCGGATCCTTCCTGGGAACAGGGCTTGCTTGATCTGGCTCGCTCGCTATGTCGCGGCGGCGGTGAGAGCTTTTTTTATCGCCCTCTTCCTATTTTTCGCCACCTCTATTCACCACATCCAACGCTAAATTGGAGGCCACGGACAACGATCCTTGCCCCGCTTATCCGCGGATCCCGATCCTGCCCTCAATTGCTTCCGCCGGACCCTGTTTGCGGCGAGAACGGCGTGACGTACTGGTGTGGATGCCCGGAGGCGCGTGCGCCGGCGTCCGCGTGGCGAAGAGTGGTTACTGCGAGGTTGGAATAGCGGAACGGTCCTCTCAGGGCAGGCCTTCTCCTCATTACACATTGTGTGGCTCATCTTCTTGGCTTCTCTGTTCTTTGCGGCCTTCTTTGAGCTCGAGCCCTCTTTTTCTTATGGGTACATCTGTAATTCGTTGATCTATTTTTAATTCTTTTTCTTGAATGTATATTCTGAAGTTAATTGATTGGAGTTGATGATGCCTTAATTAGTCTATGAATAGGGTTTGTGGTATAAATTTCTGGCTCTGACCTGAAATTTGAGGAACTGTTGAAGAAAGAAGAGATTTAATTTCTGTTCTTGTTTCATCATATTCGACTGTGTTGGTTTTTTTAATTGTTATTTAGAAATATTGTATCAGCTCTGGAGCGTTTTTGTGGCGTTGGGTCATGGAGTATTATTTATTTGTTTTATCTTAATGTGCATAGAATATTTATACGTAACAATATCTAGCTAATACAGAGTGCTGCATAATTCTTCAAATGTTTCTGTAAGTGTGTTTAACTCTACGCGCATTGTATGTGAACTTTTTTTTAATGGGTAGTGCTACAGAGTTCGATGGTTAGAATATGGATTGTTTATTATTTCTCTCTTATTTTTTTTGCCAGGTTAAAGCTGATTGAAATCCTAAGGGAATTTGAACTGAAATATTTGTCATAAACTTTCTTGCTGGATAAAAAAGTTTTTGTGCGGTGAGGCCGTTCAATGTGTTCAATAAATTTTGGTCTAAGGTTTTCCCTGGTATTTTTGGTTAAATTATGTCAAGATGGAGCTATTTTTGTTACATGTATCCTCGATTTCATGGAACTACACACTATATAGTGAACTATTAGACAATACAACTAAACAATTAAACAAATACAACCTAACACTTATGAGGCCGGACATCGCTTATAGTGTTAATCTTTTGTCTCAAAACATGCATAATCCTCTGCCTCAACACGTCTCCTTCTAAAACGTCTGCTTCAGTATTTCAAAGGTACGTTGCATTTCGGTATACCCATCACACGGTCTAATTTATCTTTTACTTCCTTTTCAGATGCGGACGGGCTGGTGACCCAACAACTCAGAAGTCGACATCCGGTACTGCACATTTTTAGGAGACACTCTCATCTCCTGGACGGTAAAGAAGCAACATACAGTGGCCCGATCTCTACTGAATCCGTATATGGGCCCTAGCTGCTCTTACTGCTGACGTCATCTTGCTACGAAAGCTGCTCACGGAATTTCAAATTACTCATCTCAACCTACTGACATCTATTGTGACAACACCTCTGCCATTGCCTTAGCAAATAACCCGTGTTCCACGCTCGTACAAAACACATCGAAATCGATCAACGGTTTGTTCGAGATCATATTCAACACAGATATTCACATTTTACCTCAACACCATGGATACAGTTAGCCGATATATTTACAAAATCATTATCTTACTCCAAGTTTCAGACACTCAGACTCAAACTGACTGTTTCGCCAAACCCATCAGTTTGCGGGGGGCTTTTGTAGATAAAACCAATGTAAAAAAATCAAAACAATAATGATGTGTACATCTCTAGTAGAAATTAGCTTTTATATACTCTATACTACTTATGTTGGATAATAAGATTAAATTTAGATTTTCCATATTTTCCATGCTGCTCTCTCGTTTCTTTCCTTCGCTTCTTCCAGATCTTGTAAATCAAGATCCCTTGTGTTCTACAACGATAATCTATGAACTATCCTTTGGTCGTAGTCGCATGGTTCCTTTTCTGAACCCTTTTGTTGTCTTCGTGCATTTATTCGCATTGCTTAGACGTCTTTCTATTTGCATTATTAATTGTTGAACACTAATCTTTTGTCTTCTACTTATCCTATGATTCCTTATCATGACTATGCTAGGCAATTTGTCCTTCTTTGGGCTCAATCATGGCACGAGCAGTTCTTTAAAAGCCTGAGCTCTTTAAGAAGATGTTGAATCTTCTATATCTCATAGTTATGGCCATCAAGCTTTTTTTTTCCTTGATTAGTCTAACTCGCTCTCTTGGTTCTCATTATCATCACTGTAGAATTGCTAACAAATAATATTTACATAAATATACATACTATTTCTTAATTTTATCAAAGATCTTCATTCCATGTGCATCACAATAAAAATTCCTTTATGCTCATAATTTTTACCTGATTCCATTATAAAAAAAAGGATTTTAAACAAAATTAGGAAAGAGTCAAAATACTTAATGTTGAATCCACTAATTGCCCATAAACATTTATGCGCTGAATAAAACAAATAAAAAAAAAATTAAATAAAATGTAAGAAATGAATTTAGACACTTGTGGTGTTGTGCGATCTGCATCACTATTATGCCCCACCGCCTGCACCATGATGCATACGTTGTAACGCCACTTATGTGAGCTACAATTACTCACTTGGTGCATGTGGAGAGTTGGAAAGGGTGAAAATAATTGAGCTTGATAAAATGCTAGCCCGCCTTTGATAACATCGGAATGAAATTTTATTTGAACATTTTTAAAATGTAAATTACTTTGATCCGAGAAGATTGTCAACCTCACTACAAACCTAGTCTTCTTTGAGCACATATCTTCAATTTTTTTTTGGGTTGCAGGTGCTACTTGAGTCACCTCACAATTTTACCTTTTTAACTTTTTGGCTTCTTAGATGTGTAACCCAAGAGAGGAGAATAATTTCTTTCCTTTTTTTTAATATTTTTCACCAAGGAGTAGGAACCCTTATTGTAAATGAAAGGTCAAAATATTAAATCAGTCTAGAGATATTAGCCTAAATATTAGTCATTTTCTATGTTGGCTAACCACATATTCAAATTTACATTCATAAAGTTAAAGTAATATTTATGCATGGTGAACCATAAAATTAATTCCTAAATTCAGATATATATATCCAACAGAAAATATCATAAAAAATTCATACTAGAATCACGAATCTCCAAGTTAAGTTTATGGAACTGAAATATAAGAAATCTGTAATTTTTTTTACCAAGCAAGGAACTTGGTATTCAAATTCTTAATTATTCTAATATAAACTATGTACCTTGTATGTTTAAGTAATTTTAAACGTCTTGATTTTTAGTAAAACTGCTGAAATCCTCAGACATGAATATAAATCAATTAGACAATATGTGGTTTTATATTTAGAGAAACTTCATCCTAAAGGAATATTCATGATTATGTTCCTTTAAACAATCACATAAAATTGGCAATAGACTAATTTAATGTAAATCTTTGCTTATGGGGATGAACGACAATTAATTTGATAATTTTCTTGGTGCAAATGAGATGGGTCATAAAGCATTCATCGAATATATATTGAAGATACTAAAATTATTGCATCGCTTGCAACATTTCTTTTTTAGGTTTGTGACAATTATTTGTGTTTATTAAACCATGAATTTTATATAAGATTTAAGTGAATCAATGTTATAATTGCACAATTGGGTATTGAGGCGTTTTTTGTTCATGAGGCGAGGGGTAAGCCTCAAGGCGTTTTGAGGCGTGACCTCAAATTAAAAATTGCGTAAGTATAAATAAAAAATTAAAAGTAATTATTATATAATAAATACATAAATATATGTTAAAAGATGACATATTATCTTTTTATTGAACTATCAAATTGCAAAATTTATATAATTTATATATATATATATATACAACACACACACACACACAATACACGTAAAGTGGAAAGTGATAAATTGCATGAATATAGTTGAAATAAAAATATTACATGAGAAAAAAATATTAAATATAGAAATTATATAAAATCATATAACATTAAGTTCAACTACAAATTATTTCTTTCTCAGTTCCAAACTCATCCATATTTAATTTCTAAAAAAGCTGAAATAGTAGGCAACAACTAGTGATTGCTTTTATCTTTTATTTAACATTTCTAAAAAAGCCTGAAATATAACATTATATTTAATTTCTCAATTCCAAATTCATAGTTTTTTTTCATGTGATTGCTTTTATCTTTCTATTTAATATTTTAATATAAAATAATATTTAAAATTTCAAATAGGTAAATTATAGTTGTAAATTTGTGGCTATATGAAAATTTTACACAAAAATTTCATATACTTTAGTAGGATTTAATATAAAATTAACTAAAAAATACGGGCATTGAAATTTTGAATGACTTTACTAGTTTAATAAGTAGTCCAAAATAATAAAAAGTTATCTCTTATTGGAGATAATTGTATCCAAAAAAAAAAAATCACATATATTTCTCTCTTAAAAATTAATGAAAAAACTTAATCTATTGGTATATGATCCTTTTTTGTTTCATACATCAAATATGCATTTACCTATTTATAAATAAAAAAATTGTAAATGAAATGAAACTAAATTAATAAAACAGCAAATTGTCAAAACTATCAAACCAAAATTTTCATGAGACTGAAGTTTAACAAATACCAAGTCTTTATTTTTATCGTTCTAACAAGCTTTGAACAGTTATTTTCAATTATGAAAGCTAAGTATTGAATCTAACTTGTGGAGAGTCTATCATCCAGTTCTTGATGTTTTCAAGTTTTTTAAGCTTGCAATTAATCCATAAGATTTGTTGAAGAGCCTTCTATTGTAAATATATACATGAAAATATTTATGTTTTTATAAATTAAATAACTATCATTACCATGGAGGATCATAGGCTAGTGGGGGCACGTGCCCCCATACTAGCTCCGCCACTGATAGCGGCTGTGTGGCGAAGCCGGTGGGGTGGAGGTTAAGGGAGTTGAGAGGAAGTTGTGCGACTCGGAGGTGCATGAATGTGTGATTTGTTTGGGGCTTTACTTTAGGAATTAGATAAGTTTTAAATAATATATATATATATATTATATATATATAATATATATTTTGGGTGAGGCGGAGCCTCACGCTAGCGAGGCGAGGCGGGCCTCAGCCAAGTGAGGCTCAAGCCTCATGAATGAGTCCTCAGCTAGCACTTTATTAAGAAGGAATAAAGTGGCAATGTAGTCTCGTATATTGGAGAGATTATTAAGTGCAAACGCTAAATTGTAGGCGCCACATCATGTAATGCATTGTGCATTGGAGGATGTCGCCTCCTCATTCGCGTCCTGACATGTTCGACGTCCGCACATAATAATTTCACACTTTGTTGGCAGTTGTGAGGGAGAACCAAGAGGGAAAAATCGAGGAACAAATAGGAGAAGGTTATGATGCCCTAGCTTTCACTCTTTATAATATAAATCTAAGATGGTGAAGAGGTGGGAGATTTTTGAGCGATTTTTGTCTGTGATATGGTGCACAATATAACTCCATAGTATTTAATGAAATGATCGAAACACTAAATTTAATAATTTAACCTTCTCAATTATAAACAAAAATAACCATAGCTACTATAAAATTCAATAATAGAAGTAACCAACATTTTTCATTCATCAAAAAATATATATAAACAATAAATCAATCAACTTTCAATCATTTTACACATCAAAATGATTAAAATTGGATTACAAAAGAATACCTCGATCACTTTTACTCAAAAGATTTCGCCTCAAATCCTTTTAACTCTGTTGGCCTTTACCTTTCCTTGAAATATCAGAAAAATCATAAGTGAGCATACCCACTCAATAGATTTCTTTCTATGTCTATCGTAGATATTAATATCCAATTTAAAATATTACATAGGGTTAATTATTTAAAAAATAAATATGACTTCAAAAGAATTAATAAAGTAGATGAAATATGATTTTCAGGATTTCAGTCTGTACTTGATTTCAAAGTTCTTAATTATACCTTGGAAGCTACTTTCACAAAAAGTTCAGATGCTTCACGGAAAACTTGTTATCAAAGTTCATTTACACTTAACTTTCATATTTTATTAGGCTCATCCAGAATTTTAGGAATTATGAACATTCAGTTTAAATATTACTTATACTTAATTTATAGAAGTATTAATATAAGCAATGTAATGATTATTATGTATGTTTTCTGATGTCTACATATAACTCCATTTTCACTTATGCCTCCATTAACCTCCCACAACTGTAAATAGCAAGTGGGTTAGAATTAACATAGAACTAAAACATAACCTTTCACACATGTATTCAGCAAATGAGCCAGAATTCATCTCACATCCACAAGACAGATTATCCCATAATAAAACATACAAGGCCCTTATTAACATAACAAAGTGTAGTTTCCACGTGTCAGATCGTCTCCAATGTCATGCTATGAATAGTGGAATGAATGTGCAAATGTAAATACAATAATAATTAAATTATAAATTCAATTTGTGCTCAAACAATGCATGAATTGCTTGTAAAAAGATATATTATTTGTATAATATCATACTCAGCTAAAATTTTCCTGTGCAAAGTGTAACTTCAAAGGGACATTTACATAAATATTTTTTTAGATTTTTACATAACTATTGCAATTTCCATAAAAGCCTCAATCAAGTTATATACTCAGAAATTTGCATAAGAAAAATGAACTAGTGAAACTTGATTTCTTAGAGTCAAATTATTTAGAATAAAGTGTAGAACAAAACTCAAGGAAAATAAATTTTTAGTTCAAATTTCCCTTAGTATCAAAAGTTACATGGTGAAAACATCATAAAACTTGAGGAAAATACTTTTTTATCCAAATTTTTTAATAAAACTACTAGATTGAAATCAGAGATAGATGTTCAGAAGTCTATCTCAAGCTTTACAATATTTTGAATAGACCCTACAGATGAATTCTAAGCACTGGCCTTTGAAACCTCTCTTCCTTTCTCTCTCCTCTTCTCATCTCGCTTCTCTTCCTCTTCTTCTCCTATGAGGACTGGGGTGAAATGAATTTTACCAAATGATTTACGATATTTTAAATATTTAAAAACCACTAATCTTATTTGACTACGTGGCGCTAACCACGTATTTACTAAAAGAAGGTTAGCGCCCATGCTATTTTCTTTGTAAATTGTTTATCTAAAAGTGTTGTTTAGGGCTTAGGTTTAGGTATAGGGATTATGTAAAATGTATGTCAAAATTTTTTTTTATTAATAGAAATATGTATTTTGGGTATTGTTGTGTATTGCCATGATATATGACAAGCAGACATGTTTTAAAATTTTTACTTTAAAACTCTTTAAGCATTTAACAATTGTGTGTATTTGAGGAATTTTGTGAGAAATGCAATTTTGTCTCTTAAGTCAATTTGTAATACTATGTGCATCCATAATGCAAGCTTATGGCAACAAGTAATTACTGTATTTATTCATTTAAAAACTTTTTTAAGTTTTTTCAGAGATGTGTATTTGACAAATTTTATAGGAAATGCTATTTTTCTCTCTTTACTCTCACTGTATTGTTATATACTGTTATGTATTGTTATACATTATTATGTACTACTGTGTATTATTTTGTTTTAATGTGTATTTAGTTATGTTTTGATGTGTATTAGTTGTGTATTGCTATGTATTAATGTGCATTAGCTTTGTATTATTATGTATTGATGTGTTAATGCTATATATTGCTATGTATTGTTATATTTTTAGCTGGTATTGTTGTATACTATTGTATATTATTATGCATCTTCATTTGAAAACCTTTTTAAGCTTTTTCACAGTTGTGTATTTAAGAAATTTTTATTGTTGTGTACTACTAAGTATTTTGCGGATGTATGTTCTAAAGATCACCTTATGTTGCAGAAAATCAACCTTTAGACTTATTTGTGACTCTATGGTACAAACTTTTGGCAAGAATTTGGAAGACAGATTAAATGAATTACATATTTATCAATTCCTGGAGATCCTTGTATTCTAGCAGAATATTTCCCCTCCTATATATGCAACTATCATCATGGGATATGTCAAAGTAATACTTCATCATCAAAGGCATGAGCTAGAATTCACTGTAGATGAGGTGGCTATGATTATAGGATTGCTAAACTGAGGAGTTGAATTCAAGTTAGAAAGTGAGGTATATCACATACATTCTCAACTGATATTAAACATGAGATGCAAAGCCTCACTCAATCAACTCGGCTTGCCTTTGTTATAATAAATTTAGGGTTTTTTACATACCTACCACTTAAAAGTTCTTTATTTACTCATGTAACACTTAAACTTGCATATTTACCCTCAAACCACCTAAAACTATTTTACTCTCTAAAATACCATTCAGTTACTATTCCGTCTTCCAGTTCGTGAAAACCCTCCCGCAAACCTTCGGCATTGCTATTTCTTCGTAAGAAACTCCATTTCCTCCTCTCTCCCGCCGGTCTCCAGTCATAGTGGACACTGCCGACTTTCTCTAGCCTCTGGATCTCCTTCCATAGCAACAGATCTCCTTACATAGCAAGGTGAACTCTCTCTTTTCCTCCTCTCTATTCTTCTTCTCTTTTTTTAGTACTTCCTAACCAGCCCTAATTTTTTGTGTTTTGCTGCTTGTTCCTAAAGTACTTCCTAATCAGTCCTAAAGTTATAGCATTTTCATCCTTTATATCTCATGTAAGTGTAGAGTAAAGCAAGTAACAACAGAGTAAAGCAAGTAACAACTGATAAGGCGTTGTGCAGATTGTATACCTGTAAAAAACATTCAAATGAGCAAATGCGATGTTTGCACCGGCCGGAGAAACAGAACTTGAAATGATTTTGGAGATGTATTCGTATATTAGCTCCGGCGGGTGTTTGCACCGGAGTCAGACGGGAAAATGACGCCTGCGAGAGAACTTGAAATGATTTTGGAGATGTATTCGTATTTTAGCTCCGCGGATGTTTGTACTGGAGTCGGACGGGAAAATGTCGCCTGCGAGAGAGCGGCAGGAAATGCGAGAGCGAGCTGTTTCCTGTTTTCCCGCCCGCGAAAAGTTGTTTTCGCGACTTGGCTTTGACGGGGGTAGACGGAGTGCTAGGTTTGATGAGGGAGTAAGTACCACGGTAGTATAACAGTAAAAATAAAAGTTTACATATTTAATAAGTAAATAGAGAACTTTTAGGTGTTAGGTATGTAAAAACCCCATAAATTTACAATATTTATCTTGTCCAATTTATCCTTTCCATTTCACAAATTTAGAATTTTAGGAAGGATCATTATTGTTGCAAGAAATCTAGATGAGTTCTCATCTAATCATTACAGGACACCATGTTCTGGTGTTTGATCTCAAATATTTTGATTGAGAATTTTAGTTAATACCCTTGTTGAAACCAGCTTTCGAACATACAAAGTCCTTAGATCTTATTTTTATGGAATTTGTCTAGTAAATGTATGTTCTTTGCGAACACTGAAACTAACAGTAGTATGAGCATAAATACAGTACATATCACATGCTTCATTCATCACAATTATAAACACCCTATGTTCAGCAAAAAGTATTCAGATTGTTGAACATAAGATTGTACACAACACAATTAAACAATACATAGCAATACACAGTTTAGTATACAGTAATGCACAACTCAGTACACAACAATACACAATAATAAATGACTAAATACACTACAGTACATAATAATACATAGCTAAATACACAACAATACACAATTAAATATATAATAGTACACAATAATACACTGCTAAATACACAATAATATATAGCTCAATATAAAATAATACACAACATTACATAGGTTAATACACAGCTCAATACATAGCTAAAATAAGAGCAGTATACAACAATACACACATAAACACTAATACACACAGCTAAATATAACATCAATACATAACAATACACATCTCAATACAAAAAATACACATCTCAATACACAAAAATACACAACTAAAATAAAAGTAATACACAACTAAATACATAGTAATACACAGCAACAAACAACTAAATATACAGTAGTACACAACAATACACAGTATTATACAACAATACGCAACAGTGCACAGTAATACACAATTGTATACAACTCAGTACAAAATAATACAAAGTAGTACACAGCTCGATGCACAGCAATACATAGCTAAAACAAGAGTAGTACGCAACAATACACAGTAGTATACAACAATACACAACTAAACCCTAAAAAAACTATATATTTTCATTAAAATCATTATTACATAACAAAAGCATGCTTCTTTGAGGCGTTCGACACATAAATAATTAATATTTACGTTAAAATCATATTTACATAACAAAGTCATGCTTCTTCACGCATTCGACACATAAATAAATATAGAAATACAACATTAAACCCTAAAAACTATGTATTCACTGGAAAATGATAAAACTTGGGAGTAGTTTAAAATTTAACGATAATAATCTTAATTTTTTTTCAATGTTTGGCTACAATAGCTCTTCATGAACTTTTTGAATGCTGCCTGTCATCTCCTTAGAGAATGCAATATCCTCCTCCAAGCCAATTTCCATTTTTTTTTGTTTGTTTCTCATTTTTCTTTTATAGCAGGTAAAATGTGATATTCCACCGCCCACCAAAGCCCTAAATATTTGGGCTCTTTTGTGGGTTTCTTTTTAAAAAAGTTAAAAAGAGTGTCTCGATCGGATTGGGCCGTCGGATTGTAAGAAAAATAATATAAACATACTTAAGTCAACATTTATTGGAGTTCGAATATAGAGCTACGTTCGAGTCCTCACAGAATAATTTCTCCAGTTATTGAGCCTTCATTTTTTAATGCTTCTTAAAAAAAATTTTAGGACCAAAATTTTTAATTTTAAAAAGTTAAATAAAAATTGTCCCAAATGAAGCTGAATGTCTCATTAGAGTTGATAGGGTCAAGCTGATCCAAAGGTAGCCACTTGCCAGCAAGCCCCGGCCCAGCACCACCATGCATAACGTATCAACAACTCTCAGCGGACTCCAACAATTCTTTTATCAGATCCCACCGAAAAAAAATAACAAGCCAGAAAGAAAAAGAGACTTCGGTGGAAAGCAATTCGTTGCCTATTCCACTTTTCAGTTTCTTCTTCTTCTGGCATTCGCTAGGCGATTGATTCTCTCTGTGCTAGGGTTTCGGATCCTGTCCTGGAACAGGCTTGCTTGATCTGGCTCGCTCGCTATGTCGCCGGCGGCGGTGAGAGCTTTTTTTATCGCCCTCTTCCTATTTTTCGCCACCTCTATTCACCACTCCAACGCTAAATGGAGGCCACGGACAACGATCCTTGCCCCGCCTTATCCGACGGATCCCGATCCTGCCCCATCAATTGCTTCCGACCGGACCCTGTTTGCGCGGCGAGAACGGCGTGACGTACTGGTGTGGATGCCCGGAGGCCGCGTGCGCCGGCGTCCGCGTGGCGAAGAGTGGGTACTGCGAGGTTGGAAATAGCGGGAACGGCCTCCTCTCAGGGCAGGCCTTCCTCCTCATACACATTGTGTGGCTCATCTTCTTGGCTTCTCTGTTCTTTGCGGCGGCCTTCTTTGAGCTCGATGCCCTCTTTTCTTATGGGTACATCTGTAATTCGTTGATCTATTTTTAATTCTTTTTCTTGAATGTATCATTCATGAAGTTAATTGATTGAGTTGATGATGCCTTAATTAGTCTATGAAATAGGGTTTGTGGTATAAATTTCGGCTCTGTCTGACCTGAAAATTTGAGGAACTGTTGAAGAAAGAAAGAGATTTAATTTCTGTTCTTGTTTCATCATATTCATCTTGTGTTTTTTTATTGTTAATAGAAATTATTGTATCAGCTCAGGAGCGATTTTTTTGTGGCATTGAGGGTTTTATCTGTGATGGAGTATTATTTATATATTTTTATCTTAATGTGCATAGAATATTTATACGTAACAATATCTAGCTAATACAGAGTGCTGCATAATTCTTCAAATGTTTCTGTAAGTGTGTTTAACTCTACGCGCATTGTTATGTGAATTTTTTTAATGGTAGTGCTACAGAGTTCGATGGTTTAGAATATGGATTGTTTATTATTTCTCTCTTATTTTTTTTGCCAGGTTAAAGCTGATTGAAATCCTAAGGGAAATTTGAACTGAAATATTTTCGTCAATAAACTTTCTTGCTGGATAAAAAAGTTTTTGTGCGGTGAGGCCAGTTCAATGTGTTCAATAAATTTTGGTCTAAGGTTTTCCCTGGTATTTTTGGTTAAAAATTATGTCAAGATGGAGCTATTTTTGTTACATGTATCCTCGATTTCATGGAATCACACACTCAATATAAGTGAACTATTAGACAATACAACTAAACAATTAAACAAATACAACCTAACACTTATGAGGCCGGACATCGCTTATAGTGTTAATCTTTTGTCTCAAAACATGCATAATCCTCTGCCTCAACACGTCTCCTTCTAAAACGTCTGCTTCAGTATATCAAAGGTACGTTGCATTTCGGTATACCCATCACACGGTCTAATTTATCTTTTACTTCCTTTTCAGATGCGGACTGGGCTGGTGACCCAACAACTCAGAAGTCGACATCCGGTACTGCACATTTTTAGAGACACTCTCATCTCCTGGACGGTAAAGAAGCAACATACAGTGGCCCGATCCTCTACTGAATCCGAATATAGGGCCCTAGCTGCTCTTACTGCTGACGTCATCTTGCTACGAAAGCTGCTCACGGAATTTCAAATTACTCAATCTCAACCTACTGACATCTATTGTGACAACACCTCTGCCATTGCCTTAGCAAATAACCCGTGTTCCACGCTCGTACAAAACACATCGAAATCGATCAACGGTTTGTTCGAGATCATATTCAACACAAGAATATTCACATTTTACCAATCAACACACTGGATCAAGTAGCCGATATATTTACAAAATCATTATCTACTCCAAGGTTTCAGACACTCAGACTCAAACTGACTGTTTCGCCAAACCCATCAGTTTGCGGGGGCTATTAGTAGATAAACACAATGTAAAAAAATCAAAACAATAATGATGTGTACATCTCTAGTAGAAATTAGCTTTATATATACTCTATACTACTTATGTTGGATAATAAGATTAACTTTAGATTTTCCATATTTTCCATGTCTGCTCTCTCCGTTTCTTTCCTTCGCTTCTTCCAGATCTTGTAAATCAAGATCCCTTGCTGTTCTACAACGATAATCTATGAACTATCCTTTGGTCTTAGTCGCATGGTTCCTTTTCTGAACCCTTTTGTTGTCTTCGTGCATTTATCGCATTGCTTAGACGTCTTTCTATTTGCATTATTAATTGTTGAACACTAATCTTTTGTCTTCTACTTATCCTATGATTCCTTATCATGACTATGCTAGGCAATTTGTCCTTCTTTGGGCTCAATCATGGCACGAGCAAGTTCTTTAAAAGCCTGAGCTCTTTAAGAAGATGTTGAATCTTCCTATATCTCATAGTTATGGCCATCAAGCTTTTTTTTCCTTGATTAGTCTAACTCGCTCTCTTGGTTCTCATTATCATCACTGTAGAATTGCATAACAAATAATTATTTACATAAATATACATACTTTATTTCTTAATTTTATCAAAGATCTATCATTCCATGTGCATCACAATAAAAATTCCTTTATGCTCATAATTTTTACCTGATGCCATTATAAAAAAAAGGATTTTAAACAAAATTAGGAAAGAGTCAAAATACTTAATGTTGAATCCACTAATTGCACCATAAACAATTTATGCGCTGAATAAAACAAATAAAAAAAAAATTAAATAAAATGTAAGAAATGAATTCTAGACACTTGTGGTGTTGTGCGATCTGCATCACTATTATGCCCCACCGCCTGCACCATGATGCATACGTTGTAACGCCACTTATGTGAGCCTACAATTACATCACTTTGCATGTGGAGAGTTGGAAAGGGTGAAAATAAATTGAGCCATTGATAAAATGCTAGCCCGCCTTTGATAACATCGGAATGAAAATTTTATTTGAACATTTTAAAATGTAAATTACTTTGATCCGAGAAGATTGTCAATCCTCACTTACAAACCTAGTCTTCTTTGAGCACATATCTTCAATTTTTTTTGGGTAGCAGGTGCTACTTGAGTCACCTCACAAATTTACCTTTTTAACTTTTTGGCTTCTTAGATGATGTAACCCAAGAGAGGAGAATAAAATTTCTTTCCTTTTTTTTAATATTTTTCACCAAGGAGTAGGAACCCTTATTGTAAATGAAAGGTCAAAATATTAAATCAGTCTACGAGATATTAGCCTAAATAATTAGTCATTTTCTATGTGGGCTAACCACATATTCAAATTTACATTCATAAAAGTTAAAGTACTATTTATGCATGTGTGAACCATAAAATTTAAATTCCTAAATTCAGATATATATATCCAACAGAAAATATCATAAAAAATTCATACTAGAATCACGAATCTCAAAGTTAAGTTTATGGAACTGAAATATAAGAAATCTGTAATTTTTTTTACTCAAGCAAGGAACTTGGTATTCAAATTCTTAATTATTCTAATATAAACTATGTACCTTGTATGTATAAGTAATTTTAAACGTCTTGATTTTTAGTAAAACTGCATGAAATCCTCAGAACATGAATATAAATCAATTAGACAATATGTGGTTTTATATTTAGAGAAACTTCATCCTAAAGGAATATTTCATGATTATGTTCCTTTAAACAATCACATAAAATTGGCAATAGACTAATTTAATGTAAATCTTTTGCTTATGGGGATGAACGACAATTAATTTGATAATTTTCTTGGTGCAAATGAGATGGGGTCATAAAGCAATTCATCGAATATAGTTTATTGAAGATACTAAATTATTGCATCGCTTGCAACATTTCTTTTTAGGTTTGTGACAATTATTTGTGTTTATTATAACCATGAATTTTATATAAGATTTAAGTGAATCAATGTTTATAATTGCACAATTGGGTATTGAGGCGTTTTTGTTCATGAGGCGAGGGGTAAGCCTCAAGGCGTTTTGAGGCGTGAGCCTCAAAATTAAAAAATTGCGTAAAGTATAAATAAAAATTAAAAGTAATTTATTATATAATACATAAATAATATGTTAAAAGATGACATATTATCTTTTTATTGAACTATCAAATTGCAAATTAATATATATATATATATATATACACACACACACACACACACAATACACGTAAAGTGGAAAGTGATAAATTGCATGAAATATAGTTGAAATACAAATATTACATGAGAAAAAATATTAAATATAGAAATTATATAAAAATATCATATAACATTAAGTTCAACTACAAATTATTTCTTTCTCAGTTCCAAACTCATCCATATTTAATTTCTAAAAAAGCCTGAAATAGTAGGCAACAACTAGATGATTGCTTTTATCTTTCTATTTAACATTTCTAAAAAAGCCTGAAATATAACATTATATTTAATTTCTCAATTCCAAATTCATAGTTTTTTTTCATGTGATTGCTTTTATCTTTCTATTTAATATTTAATAATAAAATAATATTTAAAATTTCAAATAGGTAAATTATTAGTTGTAAATTTGTGGCATATATGAAAATTTTACACAAAAATTTTCATATACTTTAGTAGGATTTAATAATAAATTAACTAAAAAATAACGGGCATTGAAATTTTGAATGACTTTACTAGTTTAATAAGTAGTCCAAAAATAATAAAAAGTTATCTCTTATTGGAGATAATTGTATCCCAAAAAAAAAATCACATATATTTCTCCTTAAAAATTAATGAAAAAACTATAATCTATTGAGTATATGATCCTTTTTTGTTTCATACATCAAATATGCATTTAACCTATTTATAAATAAAAAATTGTAAATGAAATGAAACTAAATTAATAAAACAGCAAAATTGTCAAAACTATCAAACCCAAAATTTTCATGAGACTGAAGTTTAAAACAAATACCAAAGTCTTTATTTTATCGTTCTAACAAGCTTTGAACAGTTATTTCAATTATGAAAGCTAAGTATATGAATCTAACTTGTGGAGAGTCTATCATCCAGTTCTTGATGTTTTCAAGTTTTTTAAGCTTGCAAATTAATCCCATAAGATTTGTTGAAGAGCCTTCTATTGTAAATATATACAATGAAAATATTTAGTTTTTATAAATTAAATAACTATCATTACCATGGAGGATCATAGGCTAGTGGGGGCACGTGCCCCCATACTAGCTCCGCCACTGATAGCGGCTGTGGGCGAAGCCGGTGGGGTGGAGGTTAAGGGAGTTGAGAGGAAGTTGCTGCGACTCGGAGGTGCATGAATGTGTGATTTGTTTGGGGCTTTACTTTAGGAATTAGATAAGTTTTAAATAATATATATATATAATATATATATATATATATATATATATTATATTTTGGGTGAGGCGTAAGCCTCACGCTAGCGAGGCGAGGCGGGCCTCAGCCAAGTGAGGCTCAAGCCTCATTAAAAAAACTCGAGGCGTAAGCCTCAAGGCATTTTTCACTTGCGTTGAGGCGGCGTCAAGGCGAGCCTCATATTGCACAATTTTAAACAATGAAGTGAATAACTACTTTGATAAAATATAACTATAGAAACAACTATAGAGCTTGCTCAAGATAAAAGATGAAAATGTAACTATAGATTCATCTTCTAGATTGATACTGAGCTAACAAGAAGATAAACTCTGAGACATGAATTAATGCTATTTGTTTTTAGAGGAATGTACACCTAATGTTGTTTGAGTCAGGTTAATCAAGTCATATCGCTATTATGAATCAAATTCATTAAGTTATCAACTACATGAGCCAACCTGCCAAAAGCTCTATGTCGTGAAGGAAGCATTCAACTAAAATTACCCAGATCTAATTCGCCACATGAAGGGAAAATCTACTCGACAATTGAATTTGTCAAGTTACCTGAGGCTACTCGCCTACCAAAATGAACTCATCAGAGAACTCATGATTGATTTTGTCAAGGGATCTCACTATTGAACTTGTTAGAAAGCTCGGCCAGCGAAGCTCTTCCTCAAATAATTTTGTCCCCAACAAAGCTCTTCCTCAAATAATTTTGTCCTCAACATTACCAAGTATTTGGATATCAATTATTTAGAAACACTTAAACATTATTACAACAACTATTGATAAGCCCTGCGATGTGGTTAATTATATTATTAAAATGTAGCTATTTTTGTAACATTAAATCTCATTTTAAATCTATAAATACGATGTAAAATAGCGAGCCCAACACATTCCGATTGACTTGGGTCACATTATCTTTTACTCGTTGGAATTGATATATTCAAAATCTAAGATCTTCATTATCTAGTGAAAATATAAGGTTCGTTCTATTCTTGTAAGTAAGGTTTTCTCGGATAATTTTGGATCCAACAAAAACATTATCCTCCTTTTAACTGGAAAACCTGTCCTTACTCCTGCAATCAGATTGACAAAAATGTTTGGATTGTAGGATTGTATAGAGCGAGAAATGCTTATTGTATAATGACAATATATTGTAACAAGCATTTGAAAAGTTCTATAATTTCTCAGTTTGAGAAACCAAATAATCATAAACTTTATAAGAACATAAATTTGGCAAAAGATCCATACATTGTTACGGGTAAGAAAATCCAAGGTGTAATCATTATCATCTTTCTTATCCCAACTATTTGGGCTGCTTGATGAATGTGTAAAATCTAAATATATTAGGAAAATGAAAAATCTTAAGTATCTGTACCATGTATCTGGCCCAGTAATTGCACTTTAATAAGTGATAAACTTTGGTGGTGCAGTTTCTCGTTTATCTTATTTGAAGAATCACTGAAACCCAATTTCACAACTGTGTAAAAGTATGTTGTTGGTTCGTGGTGATTTGTCTCAGGCATGAGATTGTTGGAGTTGTCACTGCAATTAGCACTGGTGTTGCACACTTCAAGGTCGGTGACATTGTTGGTGTTGGAACATATATTAATTCATGCAGAACTTGCGAGTACTGCAATTCTGACAAGGAAAACATATGTGCAAAAGGAGCAACTTACATATTCAATGGCATTGACATAGATGGCACAATCACTAAAGGGGGATATTCCAGTTATATAGTAGTCCATCAAAGGCACGTTACCCTTCTGTCTCCTCATTTAATTTTTCTTTGTGTAGATAGTAGTTTTAAATTCTGTTTTTCTTCTTTCTATTTAATATGATTTTCTTACTTGAAAATATCCACTTGAAATCATGACTCGAGGATGAAACTGAGGGTACTTCAGACAGATTTCAGTCTTCATAGTTGTGAATCAGATTTTATACTCTAAGAAGCAAAAATATGAATTTGAGAAGATACCTAGCACTGTTGGTTGAAAGCATCTTTAGAAGATATGTAGAATTATGCCATGCCTGTGCCTTTCTTCACATTCAAAACTCATCCAATGGAAGATCACAACATAAAGTTTCATAGAACTGGTCATGGTTTGAGTTATGAGTTGTTGGTTGGCACTGAGGGAGGAATATCCATGATACCACGATCGACTAAAAGGTTTGGATGACAACCAATATTACTAACGGTAGTTAGCAATATGGATAGTACCATTCTGGCCATGGTTGTCAGAACCCTTTTATATAGTGATTAATGCTTTGCTACGATTAATCCGAGTTCCTAATAAGCTTCAGAATTAATGATATAAACTTTAGTTAGCAAAAATTATTTTCTGATCTACAGATACTGCTTCAAGATACCCGACGGTTACCCTCCAGAATTGGCAGCACCTTTGCTGTGTGCAGGGATCACTGTTTATGCTCCAATGATACACCATAACATGAACCAACCCGGCAAATCTCTAGGAGTCATTGGCCTCGGTGGCCTTGGGCATATGGCAGTGAAGTATGGAAAAGCTTTTGGTTTGAAGGTGGTTGTTTTTAGTACTAGTATATATAAGATGGAAGAAGCCTTGGAAATCCTTGGTGCAGATGAGTTTGTGCTATCTTCAGACGAGCAACAAATGCAGGTATATGTTGCAACCCTCTTTCTTTGCTTGTGCTCAACTGTCGTTTGTTGAACTATTTGATTGAATCGCATAATGACTTCCTTGAGCATTCATTTCCTCCTCTAAAAGCATGGTAACTGTTGCTTCATACCTTCTTATGACCAATAGTTTCACTAGTTTAATAATGTGTTGATGTTCCAAGTTCTCATTATGCTTGAAAGGTTGAACAAAGTTGCTATTTGGAACACTTTTAATAGAAATCTCCATAGAGAATGTTCCTGTAGTTATCACGACATTTTTTTGGATAAATAACTTTGATTTGAGAAAACCTTGTTCATTCACAAGTTTGTTGGCAGATGGTTGTTCAAAATCATGCAGATCGCATCTAGTGGAAGATTCCATATTTTTAACATGCAAGATTAGCTCGTCTTTCCTATGATTAGTAGGGTAGATCCTCCGTTGATATGTATTTTTTAGATACTATATGGATACTTATCAGAGCACCTAAGTGATATAATTAATTGTCTTGTTGGGTCGGTCTATTGCTTTTCTAGCAAAGTTTTATTAAGGACCCCTTTGTTTCATCCTTTTCGTCAACCTTTAAATCTTTGATGTAAATTGTAGTTTGTTGATGGAATGCACTTAGTGACCTATGAGAGATAAGAACGTCGCCTTTAGAGTGGATGAAGAGGGTGAGCCTTAAGCTCGCTGGAGGAAGTTGATGCATAGAGAAAGAATTGGTGAAAGGTTCCAAAGATTGAAACGTAGTTAAACTAGAATGCTTGATGCCCTTGGTGATGGAAGATGAGGAAGAAGTCATCCAAGATGTAAAGATTTTACATGTTAAGACTTTAGAGCCTACCTCCATTGTGTAGTGAGGGAGATAAACTTACTAAGAAAGGGGGGAATAATATATTTTTTAAGGAAAGTTTATCTCTTCTCGATCAGAGTGTAGCAGATGAGAGAGATGGAAGAAAAGGGGATAGGTGGTCTCTTTCTTTCCTAGAGTCTAATCTTAATGGTTGCCTAATAATCCTTTATAAAGTCATGGGCTATACATAAGGAGCCATTATAACCTCCTAAAAGAGATGCGTTGTCTTTTTCATCTTTTAACAATGGATGATTGTGTACTAAGGACAAGTGTCATCATCCTCGGGTTGATGCCAGAAAGACGTGCTCTAGAGCATCATCACATTGATGTGAAAAAGGGCTAACATTGATGACCCAGCTAGTCGTCACAAGATGGCTAATGTTCAGCTTGTTAGAGCATGTTTTTATTAGCGCTAACCAATGAGTGACATGTGTCCTCTAATTGCCCATTGCTAAAAGATGAAAGACACCCATGCCTTTTTTGGAGGTTACAATGCCTCCATGCAACAATCTATACGGGTCTTCTATTCCTTCTATATATATATATATATAGTGTAGTTCTTGATAGAGGATTATCATGCACTTGTTGAATTTGGACTAATAATCCTATAGTCTTTGCCCTCTTCTTCCCTTTGATAAGCATTTCTTACACGATTCTTTGTATCTCTCAGTGGCCTCTTCCTCTCCCTCTCCCTCTCTCTCTCTCTCAATCTTAGCCTCTCTCTTAAAAGCATATATACATCTCTCTCTCTCTATCATCTCTCTTTTAAAAGTCTCACTCTCACTTACCAGCGTTTCTCTCTCCTCTCTCTCTCTCTCTCACACACACACACACCTTTTATAAGATTCTTTCTTAGTATATGCTTCTTTCTCTTGGAAGCTACTCTTCTTTACAAGCCTCTCTCTTTATGTTAGATAACTCTCTCAATCTCTCTCTTGTAGAAGTCTCTTATAAGCCTATCTATACCTTAAGAGCCTCTCTTTTCCTCTTAAAAGTTTTTATCACTCTATAGATTCCCCCTCTCTATTTCTCTTAGATGTTACTCCGTTTCTAATAGTAACCTTTATCCTTCTCTCACTCTTATATTATTTCTCTCTTCGAAGTCTCTTTCTCTCTCTTATAAGTTTCTTTCTCCCTCTCACTTTAAAGCTTCTCTCCTAGAAGTCTCTCTCTTACTCATAAAAGTCTCTCTCTCTCTCTCTCTCTCTCTCTCTCTCTCACATACACACATATAACCTCCCTATTCCACCCTTAGCCTCTCTATGTCTTAGAGGCATTTATGTCTCTCTTAGAAGACTCGGTCCCACATTGAAACATCTCTATTTTGCTTAAAATATTTTCTCTCGCTCCTTCACCTAGAATCCTCCCTCTCTTAGAAGTTCCTATCTCTCTATCTTAGAAACCTCTCATTTATAAACCTCCTTCTCTAACAAGGCTCTTTACATATCTTAGAAGTGTTTCTTTCTCTTAAAAGCCTCTTCCTCTCTCTCTCTCTCTCTCTCTCTCTCTCTCTCTCTCTCTCCCTCCCTCCCTCTCCCTCTCTTAAAAGCCTCTTTTTTTTTCTAGATGGCCCTCCCTTTATCTAACACTCCTAGGAGCCTCTCTTTATCTCTCATTCATATGCCATTCCCACTCTCATTGTAGCCTCACTTTCTCTTTCTATCTTAGAAGCCTCAAACTCCTGGAAGCTACTCTATTTCTCACTTAGAAGTCTCATTTTCTCTATCTTACAAGCATTTCTCACTTAGGAGCCTCTCTCTCGGATGAGGACATCGGAAGATCAATGGATACGATCTAGAGTTTATTTTATTTTTGATGTGTCTTATGTACCAGTTTATTTTTATTTTTCTATTTTCCCATTTTACCCCTAGGGGTGATCATATGGTGTTGTAGCCCTAAGGACATTTTAGTCTTTGTTCTTTTCTTTTCATGAGGCCTATTTATAGGCTAGCTCTCTTGTAATTTGGGATGATGATTGATTAATGAAAATTTCAGATTTTGCTCATGATCTCTTTGTGAGTTTTAGAGAGCGTGGTGGTGAAGCCTAGGAGAGGCTAACGGAGTACCCAACAGCTAACCGGTGGGTGAGCTCTTGGTTTTTCTATTTTTCTTATCCCTTTTCTCCACCACCATCACCCTATTTAACTCCTGCCGCCGGCCAGCCCACCTAGCCGATTCCCCTCTTTACCTCCCTAAGCCGCCGGACGCCTAGCACCCACCCGCCGCCGGCCGTCCCCCAAACCCTCACCACTGACCCCTTCTAGCTCCCATTAGCCACCAACCCTCCTCCCCACAACAAATGAATTTTGAATTTCAAAATTCAAATCAACCCTTCATTACTTTCCTAAAATAATCCTCCCATTTAGGAAAGCTTATTTATTTGAATTCAATTCAATATTTGAATTCAAATAATTCCCTCCCATGTTTGAAGTTTGAATGTCAAAATTCAAATCAGCCCTTCATTCAACAACAACAACATCAAGCTTTTATCCCACTACGTGGGGTCGGCTACATGAATCCTTTTTCTCCATTGTGTCCTATTAAAGGTCAAATTCTCGTTTAAATCTAATAAAGAAAGGTCATTCTTAATATTTTCTAACCAAGTCTTTTTAGGTTTGCCTCTACCTTTCTTAATATAAGTCAAATCTAATGCCTCTACTCTCCTAATCGGGTCATTGGAAGGCCTCCGTTTTATGTGACCAAACCATCTAAGGCGACTCTCTCTAATCTTATCTTCTACTGGAGCTACTCCAACCTTTTCGCGTATATGCTCATTTCGTATCCTATCTCTAAGAGTAAAGCCACTCATCCACCTAAGCATCCTCATCTCTGCCACACTTAACTTAGTATTATGCTTCTCTTTTAATGACCAACATTCAGCACCATAAAGCATTGCAGGCCTCACTACCATCTTATAGAATTTTCCCTTAAGTTTGAGGGGTACTTTTCTATCACACAACAAGCCCGATGCATTCCTCCACTTCAACCATCCAACTTGAATTCTGCTGAGAATATCCCTATCTATTTCACCATCACTCTGAACAATAGATCCAAGATATCTAAAACGTGTACTCTTATTAACAATTTGATCGCCCAAAGTTACAAACCCCACACTAGGTCTATTACTACTAAAATTACACTCCATATATTCCGTTTTAGATCTACTCAAGCGAAAACCTTTAGTCTCTAATGTTCACCTCCATAATTTAAGTTTACTTTCAACTCCCTCTCTAGTTTTATCAACAAGAAGAATATCATCAGCAAAAAGCATACACCAAGGTACATCCTCTTGCAAATGTCTAGTGAGAGCATCCATGACTAAAGCAAAAAGATATGGGCTTAAGGCTGATCCTTGATGTAACCCAACCGAAATAGGAAAATACTTGTTCAAACCACCTTGTGTTTGAACACAAGTAATAGCTCCTGCATACATATCTTTAATGATTTGAATATAAGCATTATTAACTCATTTCTTTTCAAGAACCCTCCATAGCACTTCTCTTGGAACTTTATCATATGCTTTTTCTAAATCAATAAATATCATATGTAGATCCTCCTTATTTTCTCTATATTTCTCCATCAAACCTCTTAATAAATGTATGGCTTCCATAGTCGACCTACCCGGCATGAATCCAAATTGATTTTGAGAAACATTAGTATCACGCCGCAACCTATGCTCCATAACTCGCTCCCATAGTTTTAAAGTATGACACATTAACTTAATTCCTCTATAATTCGCACAATCTTGTGCATCACCTTTATTCTTAAAAATAGAAATTAACACACTCATTCTCCACTCATCTGACATCTTTTTAGTTTCAAAATAGTATTAAAAAGTTTAGTAAGCCAAGAAATTCTTTCATCTCCTAAGCATTTCCACACTTCTATTGGAATATCATCAGGTCCAACAGCTTTTCCACCCTTCATTTTCTTTAAAGCCTCTCTAACTTCGGTTTTACTAATACGCCGATAAAAACTGAAATCTTTATTTTCATTTAGGGTGCTAAGGTCACTATAGTCAATCTTATTATCACAATTTTCATTAAAAAGTTTAGCAAAATATCTCATCCATCTTTGTTGAATATCATCTTCTAAGAAAAGTATTTTTTGATCTTCATCCTTAATACACTTCACTTGAACTAAATCCTTACTACTATCTCTTTGTTTGGCTAACTTATACATATATCTTTCTCCCTCCTTAGTATCTAATCTATTATATAAATCACTAAAAGCTAAAGTTTTTGCATCGCATATTATTTTCTTCGATTTCTTACGAGCCTCTTTATATCTATCCCAATTATCAGAATTTTTAAAATTAAACCAATTTTTATAACAAATCTTCTTATTCTTAATCTTTTCTTACACATTTGGATTCCACCACCAACTTTTTTTACTATTTGGAGCTTTTCCCTTTGATACTTCAAGCACATCTTTTGCAATATTCTTAATATCACTAGCCACTTTTTCCCACATAACATTAGCATCCTCATGCATAGATAAAATCTTAAGCTCTAAAATCTTACTCTAAAAAATATTTCTGTTAATATTCTTTAAATGCCCCCATCTGATCTTAGAATATCGTTTTACTTATTTTTTATTAATTGCCATTTTATCTTAAGGTCCAAAACTAATAATCGATGTTGGGTACATAAATTTTCACTCGGAATAACTTTACAATCTTTGCAATCTAAACGATCTATTTTTCTTATAAGAAAATTGTCAATATGGGTTGTACTATATCCATTTGTATAAGTGATGAGATGCTCATTCCTTTTCTTAAATAAGGCATTAGCAATTGAAAAATCATAAACTAAACAAAAATCTAATATAGTCTTGCCACATTTATTTGTCATTCCAAAATCATGGCCACCATGAATGCTTTTAAAATCATCTACCTCTCTGCCAACATGTCCATTTAAATCACATCCAATAAAAACTCTTTTTCAAGAGGTATCTTTTGTAATAATTCTTCTAAGTCATTCCAAAAATTTAATTTAGAACTCATATCCAAACCTACTTGAGGAGCATAAGCACTTATAATATTAACAATCTTATCATCAACCACAATCTTTAAAGCTATAATTCTATCTCCAATCCTATCAATTTTTATAACATTATCATTCAAACTCTTATCTATAATAACACCTACACCATTTCTAGTACGACTCTTGCCCGAATACCAAAGTTTAAAATCTAAACTATCAATTTCCTTAGCTTTCTCTCCAACCCATTTAGTTTCTTGAATGCACAAAATATTTATCTTCCTATGAATCATAATATTTATTAATTCCATTAATTTACCAGTAAGGGAACCTATATTCCAAGTTCCTATCCTAATTTTAATTTCATGGACTAGCTTCTTTGCCCACATCCGTCCTTGATGTGGGAACCATTGCCTATTTAACACTGCACCCGGGCGCCGGTGCAGCGGCCCTTGTGCACTTGTCACTGTATTCAGGCCATACAGCGCGTCGCTTCCAGGGGACGCCCTAGCATTAACACAATTTCTTAAAGATTCATGTCATTATTATTCGACAAATTTTACGTTGGCTGTCGACTACCTAACGCAACCCTCCACTTTTCTCATCCAGGACTTAGGACCTGGCCTCAAATCAACCATTCATTACTTTCCTAAAATAACCCTCCCATTTAGGAAAGCTTATTTATTTGAATTCAATTTAATATTTGAATTCAAATAATTCCCTCTCATGTTTGACTTTTGAATTTCAAAATTCAAACCCCTCATTAACTCTTTCCTAAAATATCTCACCACAAATAGGAAAGGGATTTAATTGCTATTCAATCAATTTTGAAATTCAAAACTCTTTCCCTATTATGCAAATTTAATTAGGAAACTCTTCCAATAAATCAAAATCTGAATTAATTTCAAATTTGATTTAAATCAAGAGTTAATCCTATGGGGCCCACAATTAATTAGCAAATCCCTCATTCCCCCTATGTTCGGCCGAACGCCCAGGCGGGCGTTTTCTCCGCCTGCAATAGGCGAGAACCGGCCCCTTGTGGGCCGGTGCGGATGCGGGATGGACCGGGCGGTCCGGTCCATCATCACTTCCCGCCCAAAGATTAACCTTGTCCTCAAGGTTGAAAGCGGGAAACTGGGCTTGTATGCTCTCATAGGCCTCCCAAGTAGCGTCATGTGCCGGTAGATCTTTCCACTCAATCAAAACTTCTTTCCCTTCTTCCTCAGTGGGTCTAACCCCTTTCACTGAAGAAGGCTCTAATAGGCTTGTACCCTCTTCAGACAAGGTTGGTGGTAAAGTATCGACTGATACAGAATCTCCCTTGAACTTCTTTAACTGTGACACATGAAAGACTGGATGAATCGTAGTAGTGGGTGGTAACTTCAGGCGATATGCTACATTCCCAATCTTCTGCTCTACCTCATAGGGGCCATAATACCTTGGGGCCAACTTAACACTTAGCCTCCTTGCTAAAGTATTCTGCCTGTAAGGCCTCAACTTCAAGTATACAAATTCCTTAATCTCAAAATGAACATCCTTCCTATGATGATCTGCTGCCTGCTTTATGATGTTCTGGGCTCGTAACAAGTGTTTCTTCAGCTCCCCCAAGATCTCATCCCTTTCTGACAACTGTTGCTCCACCAAGGACACTGATGTAGAATGAGGCTTGTACTGTATCAGGGTTGGAGGATCCCTTCCATAAAGCACCTTGAAAGGTGTGACCTACGCCGCCTTGTGAAATGAAGTGTTATACCAATATTCAGCCCAAGGTAGCCACCTTACCCAATGCTTGGGCTTCTCCCCTGCAAAACATCTAAGGTAAGTCTTGACACTTCTATTAACTACCTCAGATTGCCTATCTGTCTGTGGATGGTAAGCGGAACTGCGCTTCAAATGTGTCCCTTGTAACTTGAACATCTCCTTCCAAAAGTGACTCAGGAACACTTTATCTCTGTCAGATACTATCGACTCAGGAAAGCCATGAAGCCTCATAACCTCTCGGATGAAAACTGCTGCAATGGTAGTGGCATTAAAAGGATGTCTCAAGGGTATGAAATGAGCACACTTACTAAGCCGGTCAACTACAACTAGAATGACAGTGTAGCCTTCCGACTTGGGTAAGCCTTCGATGAAGTCCATAGTCACCTTTGACCAAACCTGATCAGGTAGCTCCAGTGGCTGCAACAGTCCCCCAGGGGCACAAGCTTGATACTTGTTCCTCTGACAAGTATCATATTGGGCCACCATTTCCTCCACATCCTTCCTCATCCCCTTCCAGTATATCTCTCTAGCCAATCTCTGATAAGTCTTCTGCCCTCCTGAATGTCCTCCAATAGCACTGGCATGAAACTCCTGAAGTATCAGTGGAATATGGGAAGAGGTCCTAGGTAACACTAACCTTCCTCTGTGTAGCAACAACTGATCCTCCACTGTATATCCTGAGGGTATTTCCTCCCCCTTCCTTATGGCCTCTCTGATGCTCCCCAATTCTTCACTAGTCATATTTTGTGTCCTCAAGTTCCCCCAATCTACTAACTGAGGCACAGATGTAGCAATAAGTTGAGAGCATTCCACCTTCCTGGATAAGGCATCAGCAGCTTTATTTTCCAATCCTGGCTTGTACTGAATCTCGAAATCATAGCCCAATAATTTGGAGAGCCATCTCTGATGTTCTTCTGTCACCATGCGTTGCTCCAACAGATATTTTAGACTCCTTTGATCAGTCCTCACAAGGAATCTTATACCCAACAAGTACGGCCGCCACTTCTGAATGGCCTTAACAATGGCCATCAGTTCTCTTTCATAGACAGATTTGAGCTTTGCCCTCCCTGATAACACCTGACTGTAGAATGCTATGGGTCGCCCTTGCTGCATGAGAACCGCTCCTAACCCCAAACCAGATGCATCAGTTTCCACCACAAGCTGCTGCCCGAAATCCGGTAATGCTAACACCGGGGCACTAACCATAGCACTTTTCAAAGCCTCCATAGCGTTATCTGCCTTCGGTCCCCAATTGAAGCTGTCTTTCTTCAGCTGCTCAGTGAGTGGAGCTGCAATAGATCCATACCCTTTTATGAATTTCCGGTAGTAACCGGTGAGTCCCAAGAAGCTCCGGAGAGCCCGAAGGTTCTTAAGAGTTGGCCAGCTCGTCATGGCCTCCACCTTGGAAGGGTCAGCTGCTACTCCTTCTGCTGAGATAATGTGCCCAAATATTCCACACTCCCTTGAGCAAAAGAACACTTTTTCTGATTGACAGACAACTGATGATGTTGTAAAGTGCTCAACACCTCCCTCAAGTGCTCCAAGTGTTCCTGTAGGGTCCTGCTATAGATCAAAATATCATCAAAAAATACTAGAACAAACCTCCTCAACATGGGTCGAAACACTTGGTTCATCAAAGCCTGAAATGTAGAGGGAGCATTGGTGAGTCCAAACGGCATCACCAAGAACTCGTAGTGTCCCTCGTGAGTCCTGAAAGCAGTCTTGGGAATGTCCTCCCTCTTCATCCGGATCTGGTGATACCCTGACTTCAAATCCAGCTTGGAGAACATTGTAGCACCCCCCAACTCATCAAGAAGCTCATCAATAACGGGGATTGGAAATTTGTCTAGAACAGTCTCCTTGTTGAGAGCCCGATAATCAACACAAAATCGCCAGCTACCGTCCTTCTTCTTTACCAATAGTACTGGGCTCGAAAAAGGGCTCACGCTAGGTTGGATGATCCCCGCCTCCATCATCTCCCTGACTAGCTTCTCAATCTCCTCCTTCTGAGCATGGGGATATCGATATGGCCGCACACTAACTGGATCTGCTCCCCCCTTCAGTACAATGGCGTGCTCCTTGCTTCTCTGTGGTGGCAACCCTGCTGGCAGCTGAAAAACTGGGGCGAAACGCTCCAACAACTCTCCCACCTCTACTGGGATATTACTCTGCTCAACTGGCTCACTTCCCTCCAATCGCCATAACTCTACCAGAAATCCTTCCCCCTCACTCCTAAGAGACTTGAGAATAGTCTTCAAAGCCACCTTAGACCGGCATAATTTGGGATCCCCATGCAAATTAACTCGATGCTCTCCTTCTCCATACTCCAACATCAGGGTCTTCCAGTTGACCTTCATCTCCCCCAAAGTTTGTAACCACTGAATACCTATAATAACATCAGTATTACCCAGCTCGAGCACCAAAAAATCCTGGGTAATATCTTCCCCCTGTATGGAGAGAGTAACCCCGCTGCATCTTCCCGCACACTGCTCCCTCTGACCGGTCCCCAAGGAGACTCCCACTCCTCTCCCTTGGATCATGGGAATGCCCAACTCTTCCACTAATCTGCAAGCTATAAAGTTGTGGGTGGCCCCACTATCTATCAGCGCTGTGACTGTATAGCTCCCAATCCTCCCTTCCATCTTCATGGTAGAATGTGCCGTCAACCCTGCCACTGAATTGAGGGAAACCTCAATCTTGTCAAGATGTAGATGATCTACACCTTCTTCTCCTCTTCCTAATTCTTCCTCAACTTCCTCCTCCTCGGGGTCTTCTACCAATAGGACTTGGAGTGATTTGTCTTTGCACCTATGCCCTGGCCCAAACTTCTCATCACACCTGTAACAGAGCCCCTTGGCTCCTTTATTCTTCAGCTCTGCCTCAGTGAGCCGCCTGAACTCCCCCTTGGCCGGTGCACTCCGATCCCTCTCCATCTGTCCTTCTCCTCCTGCCCCCAAGTAAGTACCCTTGGCTCCTCCCGTAGGATTTGCCACCTTCTGTCCTCCTCCAAAAAAAGTAGGCCTGCGGTATTGATCAGAAGACAATCTATCCTCTATCAGCTCAGCCATCTCCAAAGTCTCCCTCAGGCTCCTTGGTTTGGCCGCTCTAACTGCTGATCGAATGTGGGGCTTCAAACCCTTCATGAAGTTACCCTCGAGCACCTCATCCGTCATCCCCCGAAGTCTACTGGACAACAACTCGAACCTGTCCCTATAAGCAAATACTGTACCAGTTTGAGTCAGTGCGAAGAACTGCTCATGATGAGTTCCCTCCTTTGGCGGTCTGAAGCGGTCTAGGCGTATCTCTCTTGTCTTTGGGTAAACTTGACACCCAACTCTCTATTTTCATAGTTGCATCCTTGATTGTGGTTCTATTACATTCATGAATATCATGTTAATGCTCTTCCACTAAAGCCTAGTAAATTATAGAGTTTTGTGAGGGATCATTTATCGTACTAATCTCATTGTTAGTATAGAGATTTCTTATTGAAACTTTCCTTGTATGCAATGTTAGATTAATTGAATGTTTTACGGTCTTAAATCCTATAAATGTGATTTAGCCTAAACTTGTCTTACCGCTCATTGTGTTTTCTTTTGTCGTTCAAAATCAATACAAAGATATAATTATTGTGGTTTCTAAAATTAAGCGTGCAAACTCCCTAAGCTAATCATCCTTGCATGTATGTATTACATCACTCTCTCTCTTTTTCTTTCTCGATTAGAATTTAAAAGTTTCTCTCTCACTATCTATCTTTAAGAAGCTCCTCTTTCTCTCTCTTTCTTAGAAACTTATCTTTATCTTAGAAACTCTCTTTATTTTCAAAATTTCTCTCTATTTCTCTTAGAAGCCTTACATTTTCCTTTTTGAGGTCTCTCTCACTAAAAGCCTCTCTCTCCCCCGTCTCTCTCTTAGAACACTCTCTTTCCCTTTTCTATCTTAGAAGCCCCACACTTTCTCACACTTTGATGTGCCTCTCTCTCTTAGAAGCCTATTCAATGGTGAGACCAATTTTTTTTTATTCGCATTTTAAGTTCTCTTGTTGAGAAATATTTGGGTCCGAAGGAAAAATTGGTTCAAGAGAACCTGTTATGTTCAAATGTTTTTGTGCATGCTTGATTTGAAGAAGGTTGCATTGCATTCACTAGGAGAAATGATATAATTGGTTACATACGTGCTCCCCATGAGCCTAATTGTCTGGATCAAAAATTGACAATTTCTTCAGTTTGGGTTATGCTTTGAAATAATTAGAATAATTATGACTAAAAATTTTGTAAGAGGTACAACTTGACAAAATACCTTCATTTCCAAACTTATGCCAGTATCCACAAGAGGAGGGCTCAATCCAAACCTCCTTGTCTAGAGGTAAAGTAACATCCATCTCAATTAGAGCCCTATCTACAGAAGGTCTAGAAAGTCAAGCAGTGGTAGCTTCTACTTCAAGTTGCCAAAGATGGATATTAGAGAATATCAGGTAGACTGATTAAAGTAGTGTAGCTAAAGCCGATGATAATGAATTCACATTGGAGTGATAGGAGGTTCCATGGATGAGTCGAAGTGGGGGGATCACTATAATGTACTCATTAGAAAATGCCTCACATAGTAGATTTGTTGTTTAAAAAAAAATAGAGTAATCTATTTCAATTGATAATGTAATAATAATATGATGAGAATTAAGAAGACCGATAGAATATTCTATAGTCAAATATAAATCTGACATAAATATCCATAAAATCTCAAGGCTAGAATACTCCATCAATAATACTATAGAGAGTACCTAGCTCAAAAATCTCATATTAAGTGAAAATAAGAACTGATTTACCCTTGAACATGCAGGTTTATTTATGCTGAAGGAGAACTTGGTTCTTGTTGCTTTAGTCTTACAGACAGGATACAAAATGAACATATATGTTAGAAAGTTGGAGTAGCTCCAGTGAAAGATAAGATTATAGAGAGTTGTCTTGGATGATTTGGTCACATTAAATGGCAGCCTTCCGATGACCTAATTAGGAGAGTAGATGTATTAGATTTGACTTATATTAAAAAAGCCAGAGGCAAACATAAAAAGATTTGGTCAAAATAATAGAAATGATCTTTCTTTGTTAGATTTAAATGAGAATTTGACTCTTAATAAGATACAAAAGAGAAAAATGATTCATGTAGTTGATCTCATGTAGTGGGATTAAGGCTTGTTGTTGTTGTAGAGTCTGAATCTTGATGAGAAGCTTCTGGGAACTAGATGGATGATGCCTAATGAGATCTAGAAACCCTCAATCCCCTAACAATGTCAGCAAAGAACCTAGGAGCACTACCAGTAGGAAAGACATGGCCATAAGTGCGTGAACGCATGAGATACAATTGTATGGGAAACACCTGGCACTAAAACCGATGGTAGTGATGGAATAATCTCGTTTGAAAAAACAACCTGAGAAGCATGTGGATGTGATGATGGCATGGAAACCAAGGAATGCTCTTCGAGCATGGAAAGATAGGAAGCAAGCAACAGATAAATGTTGTTGAAAAGAATTAAAAATCTGAGAGCAAAATTAAAACTGCAAGGGTCTAATCTAGGGTGTCGAGGTTACAGACGGTATGGGCACGGCCTTTGATCCCTGGCCTCATCAAGAATCATCAAAATTTCTCTAACGTAGACAAAATATTTTGAAATGGGAAACCTGGGCCCGGTGCATCCATGTGATGTGGCACGTCCGGATTCGCCTCCAGACGATTCGGACACCGCACGTAATAATCTCACGCAAGAGGTTTCATTATAAATAACATCCATTTTCACAAATATTTAATTAAAATTTATTATTTGTCTTTCTTGTAGGCCTTCTCTAACTCCCTAGACTTTATTATTGATGCTTCATCTGGCCCGCACCCATTTGAGCCTTACATGTCTCTTCTGAAGACAGAAGGCACCCTGGTGTTGGTTGGCCTTCCAGGCGAAATCCGGCTGTCTGCTGCAACCCTCGTTCTCGGTATGCCCCATTCTTTTATTAAATTTATATTTTACAGTCTTAAAATAAATCCAAATATTACAAAATTCATCTTCATCAAATTCTGATCAAAATACCCTCACATAATCTCTTTTAGTTTTTAGAATATTGAATTTTTTTGCAAAGTTGCATAACATTCTCTGTTGCATATGCTAATAGGCCCAAAGACTATTTCTGGGAGCTTAGTGGGTGGTACAAAAGAAATCAAGGAGATGTTAGAGTTCAGTGCTGCCAATAAGATATACCCAAAGATCGAATTGATTCCTATTACATATGTCAACGAAGCACTTGATAGGGTTGTTAAGAAGGATGTCCAGTACCGCTTTGTGATCGATATTGAGAATTCTCTCAAATAAATAGCACATTAGGCTTCATCTAATACGGCTTTCTTACTGCTTTTTAAAACAGTTTTCTAATATAAAATTTTAAACTTTTATGCTAAAAAACTGTTTTAAGCAGCAGTACAAAAGCCGTCCCAAACGAACCTTTAGTCTTTCAGCCATCTCAAATAGAAATTCTATATTTGTACTATTCAAACTAGTTCGTAAATCTGCTGGCTCACAATAAGACGTAAATAATTCCTGAATTTCATGAGTGTTGACTCTTCTTTGGTAGTGTTGGATTGAAAATCTTTGTGATTAGTGTAATTTACTGCACAAACAGGTATCTGTTTTATTAGCTCCTTTCACTTTGACAGTGCAATTTGAAATTATGGGATTTTTTTATTTTTATGTGAAGAACGATAGAATCCAAATTTGTTTTCTAGCAGGATCGGAAGTTACACAGTTTGGTCGGAAGCAACGGACGGAGCTCGCTCACTGTGCGGTTAAAATACAGGTTATTACAAATATGCAGTTCAATACAAACCAGTACACAGTAGTACATAATAATACACAGCAGTGTACATTAATACATAGCAATACATAATAGTACATAACAATACACAGCAGTATACAATAATATGCGTAAAAATACACAACAGTGCACAATAATACACAACAATACTAAGAGAAATACACAACAATAATCAGAGAAATACATAATAAAATATTATAATGATTTATTACAATACACAATAGAATTTTACAGAAGCTATTTTGTTACATGTGTTGAATATCAATTATTATTATAAAATAATTACACATCAACTATTTTGCTTTGAGTAAATGATATTCATCATCATCCTCATATATTCAGGTTTCAGCTGGCCGGTTGGTGCTCTAAGAATAAATTTCTTTATGAGGCATTCTAGTATATTTGAGATCTTAATCTGGCTCGATGGTGCACATTTATTATTGTAGTTCCCACTACAACAGATTCTTACTCTTATATTTTCTCTTCTTTTCTCAACGTCCCTTCAACCTTATATTAAAGATGCCTTTAGGCTTATACTTTGGAGGGTTTTTCAACTTTTTAATCTCATCATGTGTGTTGCCTACGAACTTGTGTTTCTTTCTCTTACCATCAATGATCAACTCTATATTTTCAGCCATGCCATTCATTGCAGCCAACATGTACTATTCATCCTCCTAATTTCCCTGTGTTAGTGTGCTAATTTTATATGCAAATCTACTGAGATGACTTTTTAATATCATACTAACACATGCCTCAAATGTGTTATCTTTCTTTCCCAAACCTGTGAATTTGTGGCAAGTATAAATATATTTCATAACTCTTGTTGGCCATCGCAATAGTAGGTACCTCGAAGGTATATTCATAATATTTAGCTGCCTTTTAACTCTTATGCAATGAGAATATAGTAAACCCATTGTCCTAAACTTCCTACAATAGCATTGAATGGTACCCTCTTTTGCATCAAAATGAACAGTCCAATGGATCGACTGGTCCTTATTCTCTATATTTTTGATGAAAAAGTTTGATGAATCACTTAAGACATAGTCTATATACATTCCACATACATCTTGTAAAAATTCATCTTAAAAAAAAAAGAATATAATTTTCTTGAATAAAATCGAGCATCTTGCTTTAATATTTGGCTATTTTTGTCACAAGTATTACTTTGGACTTGCCACATCTCAAATCTTCATCCTGGTCATTCTAGCGCCAAATCATCAGCATTTTCTCCGACCCTAAAAAACAATCAGTTATAGAACTTGTTGGCTTCAAAATATCATGGCATACATTATTAGTGGGTTAGCTATATTGTGTTGACAGAATGTCCATGCTAAAGTAATTCTTATTGAATGTTGTTGACCATTTATTTATTATTCTATAAAGTTCTTTCAACTAATTATGGCTTTGGAAGCCCCCTTGTGTGATCATTTCAACCCAAGTTCTCTCGAAATCCTCCTTAGAGTCACAGTTGCTCAAACACTTATAAAATAATGCTCTAACTTTATTGTTGCCATTGAAGCACCAGACTTTTGATGAAGTATTTTTAGAGATGTGCCATTGGCATAATATATGGCTTGTCTGGGGTAATCCAATTTCTATGGCCATAGTCATTATTTGGTCCTGATAAGTGAATATTATTATTAGATATTTATCACCCATTATTCGTATAAATATTCTAAACAATCTCATAAATGAATCAGATATCTCCCCTAACAGAAAGGCCACCGTAAGCAGAATATTCTGCCAATAATTATTAACTCCAATAAATAGTCCACATACTAAATTATATTTATTAAGCATGTAGTTAGTATAAAAAATTACTACTTCTCCAAAGAAATAACATATTCTTCTCATCCCATAAAAAAAAAAAATTCTACAATCTATCAAATACAACAGTTTGGATGTCCCACGCAAACATGTTGTCATCAACTTATCTATCTTTAAATAGCTGAAATAGTGAATTAGTGTCCCCATACTTAATCTTTATTCTTTTCTCTTTCTGAATGTAGTTATATACATCCCTCTTAGATAATCCAACATTTTTAAAACCTCCAACTTCATCGGCAAGATATGTAAAAAAAAAAAAAAAGAATTGATGCTTTCTCATCACTAATATTCATACAAGATTTAAGTAGATTTTAGTCTTCTGCCCTAGTCAATTCGTGATTGTGGCTTTCTATACATTTTTGCACCTTCCAAATTCCATCTTCATCCACTAGAATTCTAATTATTATGGGACATCCCGTTCTGATGTTTGATTTTTAATATTTTGATCGGGAATTTCAATCAATACCATTCTTGAAACCAGCTCTTGAACATACAAAATCCTTAGATCTTATTTTTTATGGAATTTGTCTATTAACTGTGATGTTCTTTGTGAATACTGAAACCAACAATATGGACATAACTGCAATACATATCATATACTTCCTTTTTACAATTATAAACACCATATATACAAGCAAAAACTATTCAGATCGTTGAATATAAGCTTGTACATAGAATAATTAAATAATAATACATAGTTCAATACACAGTTCAACGTACAGCTCAGTATACATTTAAATACATAGCAATGCACAACAATACACAATAATATATAGCTAAATACACAACAATACACAGCAATACACAGCTAAATATACAATAATACATAATTAAATATATAGCAGTACACAATAATATACATCTAAATATACAACAATATATAGCTCAATACAAAATAAAACACATCTTAATACACAGTTCAGTACACAATAATACACAGCTAAAATAAGAGCAGTACACAACTAAATATATAGCAATACACAACTAAATACATAGCAATATATAGCTCAGTACAAAGCAATATAAAACTCAATACACATCTCAGTACACAATAATACATAACTAAAACAAAAGTAATACTCAGCTAAATACACAGTAGTATACAACTAAATATACAGCGGTACACAAATAGTACACATCAATACATAGCAGTACATAGTAATACATTGCTATACACAGCTTAGTGCAAAATAATACAGAGCAGTACACAGCAATACACAGCTAAATAAATATCAGTACACAACAATACACAACTAAACCCTAAAAAACTATATATTTTCATTAAAATCATCATTACATAACAAAACCATGCTTCTTTGAGGCGTTTGACACATGAATAATTAATATTTACATTAAAATCATACTTACATAATAAAATCATGTTTCTTCGCGCCATTCGACTCATAAATAATTTTAGAATACACCATTAAACCCTAAAAAAACTATATAATCAATGGAAAAATAATAAAACTTGAGAGGAGTTTAGAATTTACGGATAATAGCTTTAATTTTTCTCCCATGTTTGACTACAGTTACGCTTTCTGGATATTTTGTATACCAACTTTCATCTCCTCGAAGAATACAATATCCTCCAAGTCAATTTCCATATTCTTCGCTTGTTTCTCGTTTTTCTTTTCTAGTAGGTAAAATGTGATATTTAGCCGCTCGCCAAAACCATAAATATTTGGGCTCTTTGGTGGGTTTTTTTTTTAAATGCTAAAAAAGAGTGTCTCGACTGGGTCGGGCCGTCACGTTGTAAGAAAAATAATATAAATATTAAATATACATGTGTTAGCATTTTAGTGGATCCGTTAGAATAATTTCTCTGGCTACTGAGTTTTTGTTTGGGACAGTTTTTTAATGCTTCTTAAATAAACTTTTTAGTATCAAAATTTATTTTTTTAATTAAAATTATTTTAAAAAATAATAATAAAATCATCCTAAATGAAGCCCAATGAGTAATTAGAGTTGATAGGAGTCAAGCTGATCCAAAGGTAGCCACTTGCCAGCAGGGCCACTGGCCCAGCATCACCATGCATAAGCGGATCAACAACTCTCCAGCGGACTCCCGACAAATCTTTACCAGATCCCACCGAAAAAAGGAGTTTTTATTTCGTTCGGTCGACCGTATGAGAGAAACATTCGGTCGCAGGCAAAAATCGCGCGGTACCGAGGTGTACCGAGTTTTTTGAAAAACTCGGTACACCTCGATACTCCGCGATAATATCCTGCGACCGAATGTTTCTCTGCATCAGGTCGGAGGACATAATAATTGTTCCGAAAAAAGAAGCAAGCAAGAAATAATCGACTTCGGTGGAACGCAAGGGAAGGGAAATTTCGTTGTCTATTCCTCTTTTCAGTTTCTTCTTCTTCTGGCATTCGCTAGGCGATTGATTCTCTCTGTGCTAGGGTTCGGATCCTGTCCTGGGAACAGGGCTTTCTTGATCTGGCTCGCTCGCTATGTCGCCGGCGGCGGTGAGAGCTTTTTTTATCGCCCTCTTCCTATTTTTCGCCACCTCTATTCACCACTCCAACGCTAAATTGGAGGCCACGGACAACGATCCTTGCCCCGCCTTATCCGACGGATCCCGATCCTGCCCCATCAAAAAAGGTAATTGATAAGCATATTATTATTTGTTTCTAGCATTTTTCTTGATATTTATTTGTATTCTTTAATTATAAATTATAGACTATATTATATTTATTCATAGTATTTTATGTGATCATTGTGATATGATGTGATTACTAGCTTCGTCATTTTTACTTGCATATTATTTTAATTATTGAGACATACATTTTGTTTTCATAAATCATGAAATATGTTAATTTATAATTGAGCTTGATCATGCTAGAATCTTCATTAAAATTTGTATTGTAATAACAAATGTTTATAATGGATGCTTGTATTTATGATGCATTTATTATCATTAAAATTTTCATATTTTAAAATTAATTTACAATTCTTTGATATTGTTATTGGGAAAGTGGTTGGTGTGCTTTAATCGGTGAGCATAAATAGAGTAAAATAGTTACTCAAAAAGGTTAGTTAAAATGCCCACTCAGGTCTTGAAAATACCAAACGTGCCATTGATAATTTTTTTATGTGTTATTATATCTCACAATAAATATATATATTTAGGAAATATTCTTTTAGAGGAGAGATTATTATGTGCGGAGTCTGAACGTAGATAACTGTTCGATTTTGTGATTGTGAACAGTAAAAGCGCAGCAGTGAACAAGAAAAATGTAGTTGTGAACAATAATTGTGCTTTTACTGATTACAGTCATAAAATCGAACGGTTCTTTAAGTCCGAACTCCGCTCGTATTCATATCTCCTTTTAGAGGTATTTTCTAATGTTGGGATTTTCCCTTATTTGGAAGGGTTTTTTTTTTGACATATGTCAATTAAATCAAATTGATACATACCAGGTAATCAAAGTTCTCTTGATTGATAGCTAAAACTTTCATCCAACAAATCAAAATGAGATACATAAAATGTTGCATTGAAAATACACTATTAACCGAGCGCTTCTACTATTTTTCTTACGGTGATTTTATAACATATAATATAACTTTGTGCCCTCATTTTAAAAATTTTATAATAAAAGGTATAATTTCATATTAGATATTTCTACAATTATACAAGATTAAGAAGGTGGGATAAGGCGGGATAAAATTTTTTAGAAGTTATATATATATATATATATATATATATATATATATATATATATATATATATATATATATATATAAGATGATCTTTAAATTGTTATAGCAAAAATAGTTTTTTAATGCTGTTATAAATATTATAAATATATATTTTTAGAAAATAGATAAATATATTTTAGCTGTTATTTGATTAAAAGAAAATAAAATTTCATCATAAGTTTTTTAAATAATAAAAAATAAAAAGAAATAATACTCAAACGCCACGCAAACCCAAAACAGCCCGCAGTGCCAGTGGCCGCAAATCCCTGCTGTTTTGTAGTTTGCGAATCACAGGCGCCCCATCTTTGATCACTTAAAGTCGGGCATCGGAGAACCTGAGGAAAAGTAAGTATGATTTCAGTCATATTCCTAATTTTGTGTGCTTCTATCTCCTTATCAAGTCATCATCTTCGATTTCGCAGAAGCCCTAGGTTCTATTGACCTGAGATATTCTTTTGTTTATCAAATTCTAATATCTAAATTCATCAGATCTGAAATTTAGTTTTGGCGATTGTTTATTATATACTTTTGTCTTATTGATTGTCGTTCCTGAAAAAAAAAAAATCATAAGACATGTTCTAGAAAGTAGGTTCGAGAATGACGGTTGATTTACATAATGGTAATCTGTAATAGCGAATTAATCAAATATACGAACCAAAGATTTGTTCTTTAAGCAATCTGAACAGTTAGAAAAAATAGATTACCCAAAACTTGACTGAGTATGCCATGCCAACCCAACTCAACTACATGACTAGCTTAGGTAGGGAAAATCAATCGATTCAACGGGCCATGCCAAGCTTGGGCATAGAAAATATCTATACCAATCCGATATGAATCGACCAAAACATTTTTTTGATATACTGTCATCTTTAGTTTTTGTGTAATAATACAACACTACTTGACCATTACAGGTCAGCGATATTTCTTGTATGATTATGCAAGCTGTTTATATGGTCATTATTATGTGTTTGCATATTGAACTGATTTGATAATATCAAATTTGATATGAATAGTCAACATAATTAAGGGGAAGTAGGGGCTGCTTATGTAATTGTTTTGGCATAAACTCATAGGGGCTGTTTGGTAGCAGGATTTGAGAAAGAAACATAAATCCTGCCAAATAGTAAAACTGGCGACGATAAATCCAAAATTTTAAATCTTCTTTCTCCTTCTATTGTCTTAAATCCTAGATTTAGTAAATTCAGGCATTGGGTGGAATAACTTAAATCCACAAGTCTGTAACAAACTCTTTGTTCTCCTTCACATTTCTTCACACGCCGGCCACACACCGCTGGTCGATGCTTTCTCCAACAAGACTTCCTCTCTTCTTTATCATCTTGGGTTTCCAGAAAGATGAGGACATTTCAGTATTTTTTTCATCATAAATTTTGATAATTTTTTAAATAAGGTATTAACTAAATAAGATATATCAATTAAAATAAATAATCAATGTTAATTACTTAAAAAAAAATCAATTGTAAAATCAATATTTCTTATATTTAATTATTATATATATATATATATATGTATATATATATATATGTATATATATATATATATATATACAAATTAAAATATTAAATCAACTTTAATAATTAATATTATTTAATTGAAAATATAATAGCTTAAGTATATTAATATTACTTTTGATTTAACTTGTCTTAATTGAAGCTATTGTTTTATTAGCTTAATAAGTTATTAATTAATGAGTATTTGATATATTTAATTATAATTTAATCAATATAATTAAGATTTATAATGGCCAAATAAATATAACATGATATTATAATAATTTAAATATAAAAATTATAGGATTTATTTAATCCTAATCGAATTAAATTCTACTTGCAGCCAAAAAACGCCTTATATTTCTATGCAAGCTAGCATTATGAAGGCGGTAAGGGTCTTTTTTTATTTTTAAGATTTAGATACGTACCCTAAAATTTTTATATTTTTATATATATAGAATATTTATTTTCTTATATTTGCTTAGATACATCTTAGTATTTAAATTAAGTCATAGTATATACATGAAAAATTTGTATTTCACGTTGTATAAATTTTCTTCTCTTCATATGCAATTGGAGAGCTTGTTTTCAGTTTATCAATATGTTTCCTTATTGAATCTTTTTGGAATTAGTTGTCTTAAATGCTAAAGTAGCCTAACAATTTTTTGGGACTTAACTGGATTTAACCTCTGTTATGCCAAATAATTTTTAGGATTTAACTACTTCAAGATTTAATAAATTCGTATTTACAAGATTTAATAAATTATACTTGAATTAAATACTACTAGCAGACAAACAACCCCATATTGTTGAGCTCAAATGTGAAATTTACCTCCGCCGCAAGACATTGTGAGATTAGATTTACTACATACACTTTGTGGTTACAATTTCAAGTTTATAGAGAATAGAAATTTATTGGTATATTGAATTTGTTTTACGTATTAAATAGTTTAAAACAGTGGGACATCCGGAGAACCAATACAAAATATCCTTTAGTATTTTGAGATAATTCTGATGCAACTTCACCTTACAGAGCAAAGTATTGCTACGGTTAAACAAATTTATATCAAAAAAAATATTTGAAATTTTATATATTAATTGATCAACCAAAATAAAAAATTTCAGGCATTTGTGTTTGAAAATATTAGTCTATTTAATCAAATGATAATATAACATGAATTTTTATATAAATTTTTTTAGGATATTTCATCTCTGTATAGAAGAATATGTTCACTTCCACATATCTCAACATAATGGCTGAAAAAAAAAAGATTGATTTAAAATTGAAATATCACAAGGAAAATTTGATTTTATATACCTTATAATGCACCTATTTGAACTAATATGCCCTTAATAATTTTATTTGGCTAAATATCTCCAAAGTCATTTTTGTATGAAACTATACTTGTATGGAAAAATATGAGGGATACTCCCTTTTATTTACATGAATATTTAAATGTGAATAAAACTTGAAATGATCTTCCAATTATCTTCTCCGATGTTCTCCTTGCTCAATTAATTGGATTATTGCCCTTCTCATTGTAACTTATTGCAGTTTCAAGCTATCATCAATCCTCTCATGCAATTCCTTCCAATGCCAATTTGAAATGTGAGCATTAAATATTTTTTCATTTAGTTTCTAGTATATTCACCAGTTGTCCAACTTTAGTAGTTTCACACTGCCACTCCTTATCACAAAAGAATGGAGACAAGTTCAAATGCTATGTTCAAACCAGAGCGTCGACCACTAGCTTAGAACTTCAAGTTTGAAAATAAACTTTGATCGAGCTCATACAAATATTATGAGGCTCAAAAATTAAATTTGAACTAGGTTTGAACACATAGTTCAAACTTAGCTTAAACCCATAAATTAGATTCAAATCAGGTTCGAACACCATATTATTTAATTGAACCTAGTTTAAACTTATATTTCAGACAAAGGGCTCAACTATCACCTTTGATATAAAGGTTTAAAACTTAGTTCTAATTAGGTTCAAACAAGGTTTGAATCTTGTTCGAACCTAGTTTGAACTTCTATTTTGAATCTAAAGTTCGAGCTCTAACTCAATTTGAACCTTATGCGAGCTTACTTTTGTTTTGACCCTCAAACAAAACTTCGAAACAAATATTCAAAACTCTTTTTGAACTAGGTTTGAATCTTTCTTGAATCAGGTTTGACAATTCTATTCCTTTTGATATACAATGATGAGAATCTATAATATTTATGTGGTGGACTAATATTATTTGATGGATATAATAAGAGGTAGCGGGATTAAGCTTATGTGGAGTTTAGGAGGAGTTAATTATCTTGGATTAATGTTTCTCAAAATCAATTTGAATTTATGCCAGGTATGTCTACTATGGAAGCTATATATTTATTTAAAGATTTGATGGAGAGGTATAGAGAGAACAAGGAGGATCTACATATGATATTTATTGATTTAGAGAATGCATATGATAAAGTTCCAAGAGAAATTCTCTGGAGGGTTCTAGAAAAGTAAGAAGTCAATAATTCTTACATTCAAGTCATTAAAGATATGTATGCAGAAGCTATTACTTATGTTCAAACACAAAATGGTTTGACCAAGTATTTTCCTATTTTAGTTGGATTACATCATGGATCAGCTTTAAACCCGTATATTTTTGCTTTTAGTCATGGATGTTCTTCCTAGATTTCCAAGAGGATGTTCCTTGGTGTATGCTTTTTATTGATGATATTTTTCTTGTTGATGAGACTACAGAGGGAGTTGAAGGAAAACTTGAATTATGGTGGTTAACCTTAGAGTCTAAAGGTTTTCGTTTGCATGGATCTAAAACTGAATACATGGAGTGTAATTTTAGTAGTAATAGATATAGTAGGAGATTGTGAATTTGGGCTACCAATTCATTAAAAAGAGTACACGTTCCGGATATCTTGGGTCTATTATTCAAAGTGAGTGAAATAGATGGGGATATTATTAATAGAATTCAAGTTGGATGGTTGAAGTGGAGGAATGCATCGGGCCTGTTGTGTGATGGAAAAGTTTTCCTTAAACTTAAGGGAAAATTCTATAAGATAGTGGTGAGACCTGCAATTTTTTATGGCGCAAAATTTTGACCGTTAAAAGAGAAGCATTAAATTAAGTGTTGCAGAGATGAGGATGCTCAAGTGGATGAGTGGCTTTACTCTTAGAAACAGAATGCGAATAACTCCAGTGGCCAAATTAGATTAGAGAGAGTCGCCTTAGATGGTTTACTCACATAAAACATCGGCTTTCTGATGACCCAGCTAGGAGAGTAGATGTATTAGATTTGACCTATGTTAAGAAAAGTAGAGGTAGACCAAAAATATTTGGTTAGAAAGTGTTAAAATGAGCATTTTTTTATTAGATTTAAATAAGAATTTGACTTTTGGCGGGATACAATGGAGAAAAAGGATTGATGTAGCCCTACGTAGTGGGATAAAGGGTTGATGTTATTGTTGTTGTTGTATATGGTTATGATCTTTGTCTTGGTATCTTTTGGCTAATAGGTCTGTCGGACCTCGCTCCTATAACTTACACCGCTATGTGGAGCTAGCTGTTTAAGGTGGTTGTGTAGCTTATATCGCACCGTCTACTCATCATAGCTAGTTGGGTAGGGTGGCTGTTAATCTGGGCGTATAAAATGAAGCCCTTGATAACTAATTACAGCCCAATCGGTTGCATTTACTTGTATCAATTTTGTGGAGACAACGAACTATAAAGTAACAGAAGTTCACTAACTTTAAATAAATTAGGCATTTAAAAATATATATTTAACGGAAAAACACTTTATTTTACATCAAGCTTGAACCAAACATAAAATTTCATCATTGTTTTGATAGCTTGACTAAATGTCATTGATTGGGGCGATATCTTGATATCAACTAGAGAAATTAAGATCTTAGTTATTTATTCATTCTTAAGAAAATTTAGCTAACTGATTTTGCTTATACCTTCTTATAGCATAACATTGCGTTTGTTCTGCGTTTCTTTTATTTATTTATTTGTTTTCTTTTGCAGTCTAAGCTTATACTTAATCATGGCTTCCAAAAGCGAGAGCAAAGATTGCTTCGGCTGGGCAGCAAGAGATACATCTGGAGTTCTTTCACCTTACAAATTTAATAGAAGGTTTAAAATAGATAATGTTATTCATTTTTATGCAAGTTTTTCTTTTAATGACCCTAGGAAAAAACTTTTTAAGTTTGTGGATGGACTCCTTGCACTAATATTAATGTGATGGCAAATTATTGGATGAAGCATTTAGATGGTAAATGAATGAGTTTAGTTGTAGAGAGCCAGAAAAGTGATGAGAGCCAAGAGAGTGAGACAAGAAAGGTATATCTGGAGGAGAGAGAGGGATATGAGGGTGGATGCTGTGAACAGAGATAAATAAATGCGTGTGAGAGAGAAGATATGGATTAGTGAGAGAGCAATCCAAGAAGGATCTAGAGAAGCCAAATAGAAGTCTTTATTTAATCACTCCTCTCCATCTTTTAAACTAGTTTAGGGCCTTTATTTTTATAAAATAAGATCCTTAGTGCCCAAATAGCAGAAGTAAAGGAAATATCAATACAATCCAGACTGAAAATTATAATGTTGAAGTAAGGAACAATGAAAATAAAGCACATGAGGTGAAGAATGTAATAACCAAGACAATTGATATGAACAATAACTAACTTTCATATGAAATACTAAGAGTAAGCCAAGTAGATTGGATTGAGAGTTAGATAGCAATTTTGACTGGCTTTTTTTTTGTAATTGTGTTGGGAAACTGCTACTGCCTTCAATTTTTTTTTTTTTTTTCGCCTTTTACCTTTAACCCCACACTTCTACCTGCATCACCGAAAAAACAAAAGAAAATAAACCCTCCAAAATTTTATTCTTCTTAAATAGGGATGTAATGTTTCTTGATGTTTTTATGTCTATCAATTCATATATAATTATTAGAAATTATGCTCAAATTTTGGTGTGGGATTGTCATTGTTGTTAGTTGATTTGATATTTAGAATTCTCTTTATATGTTGTGCAATATCCTCATTATTGTAAATCACATATTATTGATATTTGATTTGAGTTGTTTAAGCGAAGGGAATATCTTGATAATCATGTAATCAATTTTGAGCAAATTTTTAGATCTTTTATTTCTTATGGAGTTAATATATTTTTCAAATTTATGTAAATCTACACATATGTATATAAACCTCCATTTGGTTGTTCCCTAGTTTCCCACATGCCAAAAGGATCCATGCCAACTACTGCTCATGCCTAAAGAAAGAGATACGGTCAGATGTTGTAGCAAAGCTCAATACAGTAGTAGGTTGCATTTACTGTAGCAATCAAAGATAAATCATGTGTGCAACAATAATTTGTACCTTTCCTGATGTCATGTACAATATCTATTTGCTTTCATCTTTAAAGAAGTACGAAAGCAACCATAGATGACTACCTCTCTAAGTTTGAATGTTTCAAAGTGCATCATCAGACTGCATCTCTTAAATTTGTTTGAAGTCTAAGCTTCACATATGCCTCTCTTGAAGCTTAGTGTATTATTTGATCTCTATGCAGTCATGAGCATAGGCGGATCTTGTCAAATCGGATCTTGTCAAAGCAGGCAAATCTTCGTAAATTTTAAGTATTTGATCTCTTTCACAATTACTTTATGGTTCAAAGATTCTAGAGAGTACAATAGCCATGAACCTAGGATTAATAAGTACAAAGATAGTGTTTGCTTCACAAATAGGTAGGTAAGCTATCAAATTTCTTCTAAATGAGTTCCATTCTATCATTTGAGATTGAGAAATATTGATATAATTGTTGATGATAAATATTATTATTAGTGTTTTAAAACCAGATTGGACTGGCCGGATCGAGAATCGGTTTATTCAAAACCAAGAATTATGTTGAATTGGATTGGTCAAAACTAGATTGAACCACTGATTTGACAATCGACGAACTTGTCCTAATTTATGAAAATTGGCCTATTCATTTGAACCATTTAAATAATTTAAATTAATTTTATAACTTTACATAATATTAAATAAATTGTTAAGGTTAACAAATTAATTTTAAATTATATATATTTAATTTTTTAATAGGCATTAATTTTCTATAATAAATATTTATCAAAAAATTATTAACTAAGCATTCTCATATAATTTCACCACTACAGGTGAGTTCCTAGCATGTACAAACCTAAATAAGTTATATAAACAATATTAAGAGAAAATTTTGAAGTGATATGGGACTAAATAAGTAAGTTAAAATTATCAAGTTCACAACACATAAACTATATATTTTTAAATAAATTTTTTAGAATGTGAATAATATTAATTTTTTTAGTTAATAATATTTAATTTTATTTATTTATTTAATTATATACTATTAAAATTTAATTGTTTATTAATTATTGATAAATGATCTAACATGAATGATATATAGATTCAAGTTTATAATACGAATTTGGTATAGAATTTATTTGTGTAAATTATATCTAAACATATAATATAAATTAGTAATAATTTATGTTAAATTTATAATTTTATATGTGAACTAAATTTATATTAAATATGAATTAAATTTAAAATTGAAGGTATTTAAATTGAAATTTATAGTATAAATTATGTTTATTTTTTAGTCACAAATCTATATTATTGGATAATTATGATATCATTATTCTACTATTTATATATTATTTAAATATTTTTAATATTTATTATATCATCTAGTTAAACCTCAGTCGAACTATTGAACCTTGAATCTCTCTTGTTGAATCAATGTCCAGCCCAGTTTTCACAACCTTGGCTACTATGCTATGTGTACATGAAACATTAAGCTTAGAGGATGCAAAAAATTTCACTTCTTTTTAAGGAGTTTATTTCTATACTCAAGGAAGTGTTAAAATAATCGAAGGTTTATTGTAAGTTAGAAGGAGAGCCTATAAACATTACTTCTCTTCTTATCATACTAGGAATAAGTTGCATGACAATTTCAAAGAGATCAATTACTTTTACTCTAAGAGTGACACATAAATAAGAATAGCTTAGCCTTAAGGAGAAGAGAAAATAAGTAGATGAGAACCACAAGAAGTCAATAGGTACCTGTGTAGTTCCAAATTGGTTTGGTTTTGATAAAGTTCTTTCAGTTATCGAAAGAGAAGTGCAAAGAGAAATGGATTATGGATTATAAACTCAACTTATTCAAATCATATGTATTCTAATTCTTTTGTTTACATGTATAACCTAATTTTTAATGGTTGTGTTTACATGGGAAATTGAGTTGTAATCAATATTGGAGATTTTGGCACTATGAAATTGAGGACATATGATGTTGAGACTATTATGTTTCTTTGAGTCAAGTATATATTAAATATGAAGAAAAAAATAACATTCTTAGGTCTCTTCATATTGCAGTATATGAGTTCTCTAGTGTACTTTAGGTACATAAGTGTACTTTGATTTTTTTAAAGCAAATAGAGTTGGTGGACTCTATGTTGTGGATAGTAGTGTCAGGGGTGATGTGTTGGATTCAATAACTTGGGTAAAAAATTGCAATATGATGAAGAAAATGACAGATAGCTTCCAGTTTGTAGGGAAGATTTTTGAATTAAAGGAGGCATAAGTTCAGGGGAAGACTTTTGATGATGACCAGAGGATTATGATTATGTTGCACATTCTACCCTAGTGCTAGGTTGTATGAGCACGACATTTAGAGCAGGAATACATCCACTTTTAAGGCACTAAATTCAATGATAGTGGGGGGTTGGAGCTTAGAGAACTATTTAGTCACTTGTCCTTAAGCAAATACATTAGAAATCAATTTGGAAGGGGGAGGAGTAGGGGGCCGGGAGGGGAGAGATTGTTAGGTATATAGAGATAAATTTTCTTCTAAATTTGAGTTCTCTTAATATGCCATGCAATATCATGTTTATTGCACATACTAGATTAAGATTTGATTTGATTTGTTTATGGGAAAGAAAACATGTAATTAATTTTGAGAGATTTGAGAGTATTGTTTACTTACACATGGGATTATTGAAGTTTTTTAAATTATGTAACATCTATATATACCTCCTTTTAGCTGCTCCTTAAAGTTCCACATGCAAAAAGGAATCCGTGGAAGTAACTGCTCACGCCAAAATAGTGGGAGGGGGTCAATTGCCACTATTGCAAAGTTTAAGTATCATAACAATTGAAAAAGTTGTGGGTTTTGATTTCAAGTATTTAGAGAGAAGGAATGAGTTTGTGGCTTTCTCATGTTGTGCTAATCTGTGATTGAAAAAAGAAAATTATCTTAATGCAACAATAACATGCAATTTTCCTAAAGTTGTGGAATAAAAAGCTGATTTATTTTCCTTTATCATTGAAGAAATAGAGCAACAAGTGGGTATTATTCCTTAGCAACATCTAATTGCATCAAAGTGGCATCTCAGTCTCTATCTTTCAAATTTTTATAAAGTATAATCACCTAATGCGCATCTTTTAAAATTTAGTGAATTATTTGATCTTTATGCGGCTGTAAATAGAGTTAGTCTCACTGAACTACATAGATCTTGATTTTTTTATGACTTGATATTTTTCACAATTATTTGTGGTTCATCAAATTTGTTTGTAAGGTTGACGTATTCACAATTTAAATTAGGTATATTCTCATTTCCACCGCCCTAGCATTAACACTACCATTGTTAGGTCCCAAGTCCTGGATGTAAAAAGTGAAGGGGGTTGCGTTAGGTAATCGATAGCCAGTGTAAAACTTGTCGAATAATAATGACATGAATCCTTTAAGAAATTGTGTTAATGCTAGGGCGTCCCCTAGAAGCGACGCACTGTGTGGCTTGAATACAGTGACAAGTGTGCAAGGGCCGCTGCACCAACGCCCGGGTGCAGTGTTAAATAGGCAAGGGTTCCCACATCAAGGACGGATGTGGGCGAAAAAGCTAGTTCATGAAATTAAAATTAGGATATGAACTTGGAATATAAATTTTCTTATTGATAAGAAGTTAAATATTCTGTGCATTCGGCAAAACTAAATGGGTTGAAGAGAGGCTAAAGAGATTGATAGTTTAGGTTTTAAACTTTGGTATTTGGGTAGGAGTCATACTAGAAATGATGTAGGTTTAATTATATATAAGAGTTTGAAGGATAATATTATAAAAATTAATATAATTAGAGATAAAATTATAGCTTTAAAGATTGTTGTTGATGCTAAGATTGTTAATATTATAAGTGCTTATGCTTCCCAAATAGATTTGGATATGAGTTCAAAATTAAATTTTTGGAATGACTTAGAAGAATTAATACAAAAGATATATATTGAAAAAAGAGTTTTTATTGGAGGATATTTAAATGAACATGTTGGTAGAGAGGTAAATAATTTTAAAAACATTCATAGTGGCCATGAGTTTGGAATGACAAATGAAGGTGGCAAAACCATATTAGATTTTTGTTTAACTTATAATTTTTTAATTGCTAATACTTTATTTAAGAAAAGGAATGAGTATCTCATCACTTATAAAAATAGATATAATATAACTCAGATTGACTATTTTCTTATAAGAAAATTAGATCGTTTAGATTGCAAATATTGTAAAGTTATTCCGAGTGAAAATTTATGTACCAAATATTGTTTATTAGTTTTGGACTTTAAGATAAAGGGACAAAAAATAAAAATAAAAAGTAAAACGATATTCTAGGATTAGATGGGGGCATTTAAAAAATATTAACAAAAATATTTTTGAGAGTAAGATTTTAGATCTTAAGATTTTGCCTGTGCATGAGGATGCTAATGCTATGTGGGAAAAAGTGACTAGTGATATTAAGAATATTTCAAAAGATGTGCTTGGAGTTTCAAAGGGAAAATCTCCCAATAGTAAAAATAGTTGGTGGTGAAATCCAATTGTACAAGATAAGATTAAAAATAAGAAGATTTGTTATAAAAATTGATTTAATTGTAAAAACTCTGATAATTGGAAAGATATAAAGAGGCACATAAGGAATCTAAGAAAGTAATATGTGATGCAAAGACCTTTGCTTTTAGTGATTTATATAATAGATTAGATACTAAGGAGGGAAAAAGATATATGTATAAGTTAGCCAAACAAAGAGATAGGAGTAGTAAGGATTTAGTTCAAGTGAAGTGTATTAAGGATTAAGATAAAAAAAATATTTTTCTTAGAAAATGATATTCAACTAATGTGAATGAGATATTTTGCTAATTTTTTTAATGAAGAATGTGAAAATACGATTGGTTGTAGTGACCTTAGCACCCTAAATGAAAATAAAGATTTATGTTTTTATCGACATATTAGTAAAACCGAAGTTAAAGAGACTTTAAAGCAAATGAAGTGTGGAAAAGCTGTTGGACCTGATGATATTCCAATAGAGGTGTGGAAATGCTTAGGAGATGAAGGAATTTTTTGATTTACTAAACTTTTTAATACTATTTTGATGATTAAAAAGATGTCAGATGAGTGGAGAATGAGTGTGTTAATTCCTATTTTTAAGAATAAAGGTGATGCACAAGATTGTGTGAATTATAGATGAATTAAGTTAATGTGTCATACTTTAAAACAATGGGAGCGAGTTATGGAGCATAGGTTGCGGCGTGATACTAATGTTTCTCAAAATCAATTTGGATTCATGCCGTGTAAGTTAACTATGGAAGCCATACATTTATTAAGATGTTTGATGGGGAAATATAGAGAAAATAAAGAGGATCTATATATGATATTTATTGATTTAGAAAAAGCATATGATAAAGTTCTAAGAGAAGTGCTATGGAGAGTTCTTGAAAAGAAAGGAGTTAATAACGCTTATATTCAAATCATTAAAGATATGTATGCATGAGCTATTACTTATGTTCAAACACAAGGTGGTTTGACCGAGTATTTCCCTATTTCGGTTGGGTTACATCAAGGATCAACCTTAAGCCCATATCTTTTTGCTTTATTCATGTATGTTCTCACTAGTCATTTGCAAGAGGATGTACCTTGGTGTATGCTTTTTGCTAATGATATTCTTCTTGTTGATAAGACTAGAGAGGGAGTTGAAGGTAAACTTGAATTATGGAGGTCAACCTTAGAGTTTAAAGGTTTTCGACTGAGTAGATCTAAAACAGAATATATGGAGTGTAATTTTTAGTAGTAATAGACCTAGTGAAGGGATTGTGACTTCGGGTGATCAAGTCATTAATAAGAGTACACGTTTTAGATATATTGGATCTATTGTTCATAGTGATGGTGAAATAGATGGGGATATTATCAATAGAATTCAAGTTGGATGGTTGAAGTGGAGGAATGCATCGGGCTTGTTGTGTGATAAAAAATTAACCCTCAAAATTAAAGGAAAATTCTATAAGATGGTGGTGAGGCCTGCAATGCTTTATGGAGCCGAAGGTTGGCCATTAAAAGAGAAGCATAATACTAAGTTAAGTGTGGCAGAGATGAGGATGCTCAGTTGGATGAGTGGCTTTACCCTTAGAGATAGGATACGAAATGAGCATATACATGAAAAGGTTGGAGTAGCTCCAATAGAAGATAAGATTAGAGAGAGTCGCCTTAGATGGTTTGGTCACATAAAACAGCGTCCTTCCGATGACCCGTTAGGAAAGTAGAGGTATTAGATTTCACTTATGTTAAGAAAGGTAGAGGCAGACCTAAAAAGACTTGGTTAGAAAAGATTAGAAATGATCATTCTCTATTAGATTTAAACGAGAATTTGACTTTAATAGGACACAATGGAGAAAAAAGATTCATGTAGCCGACCCCACGTAGTGGGATAAAGGCTTGTTATTGTTGTTATTGTATATTCTCATTTCCATCACATTTCCTGTTATGCGATTTTCAGTTGCTTACATCCAAGAGCAGAATATTTTATATTTAATAGACCCAAATAGCGTGAAATCTCATGCAACAGGTGGTTGATAAATTCATAAATTAGGGGTTGATAAATTAATGGGTTAACTTGAACTAAAGTAACACCTGCTTTATTATTCGAAATGCCAATGAGCAATATTAGATTTTTAGTTCATTTCCAGAACAACGGACAAAGACAAAGCTCATGCTACTGTATTCTGTTAGGATCAGATTTTCTTGACATTATCTCTAGCCATTCTTGAGTTTTAACTAGTTTTGCTGAATATTGTCAATGATTATCATGTTTAACACATCCTAGAGTAACACCATCTCTAATTCTAGACCCCGTATTTTTATAATGGATTCTACTGATTCTTTGTAAATAATGCAGGGCTCTTCAAGATGGTGACATTTCTCTAAGGATAACCCATTGTGGAATCTGTTATGCTGATGTCGTCTCGACCAGAAATCTGCTGAACAATTCAATTTATCCTGTAGTGCCTGGGTAATTTTCTTTTTTCTTGGTTAGGCATAGTTGCAATTTATATGGAAAAAATAAAATTTGTTGTAGGGTGAAGATAATACTTCTTTTTATCTAATTCATATATTACATTGTTCAGACTGTTACTTTTACTACGAAATAAAATCATTTTAAAGATGTAAACGCAACACTTAAAGATTATTGTAATGAAGGGAAAATTTTGAAGCTCCTAATAATAAAAATAGTTGGTGGTAGAATCAAAATGTGTATGATACAATCAATTAGTTTTCTCATCTATGATTTGGGACCTGATAATAGCAGTGTTTATTGAAGGGAAAATTTTAATGAAGTATTAAATTCAGTTATGTATCAACATCTCTCACTTGGACATATGGGCAGTTAAATTCATTTTGTAACCTTACCATACCAGGTCAAAGATAACGCTACCAACAAAATAAAAAATAGAGAGGAGTGCTTATACTAATTTACTACCAAACTAGTATAACACATCAATCAAAAATATTAATTATACTTAAGTCAAGAATTTTTTATCCCTCACAAGCATACAGCTAAGAACATACTTTAGTTTTTTATTATGCACTCATGATTTTATTGAAGAACAAATATTTAAGTAATCACCTGGGCTATGAGTCAAATAATAATGTTGTGTCAATCAAGTTCTTTGGAGAAGATGTTAAAATAACAACATGATACTTGACCTTCCTTATTGCTTCAAGTTGAAAAGGTGATAAGAGGACGTGGTCGCTATGTCAGTTCTATCGCAATTCCTATGTAGTATGCTGCTCGGCCTGGTGAACGCACAAACCGCACATATATGGAATGTCAAATCTGTCGAAAACCAGGGCATACCACAGTTGGAGTCATAAGGAAAGTACCAGTTGGACAGGGAGCACCCACCGGTCAATTTCTTGATCTTTCACAGCAGGCAATGTTTTCTGCATTCAAATGCTGGCATAGAACCAATCTTCAATACCAACCCTCATCTTCTTCAACATTAATTGCCAGTTCCGTTCAAGACACAACTGATTGGGTACTTGACTTTGGCGCAACGTCGCATCTCACTCCCGACATCCGTCTCCTACAACAACCTCAGTTATATAATGGGGCTCATCAAGTCAGATTGGAAATGGAGACATTCTATCAATCTCTCACTCTGGCCAGGGACTTCTTCCAACTCCACATTGTAAGCTTCGACTCAATCCCTTATTACATGTCCCTACACTTTCTCATAATCTCATCTCTGTTCACAAATTAGTTCATGACAATCCTTGCTCCATAACTTTTGACAAATCTGAGTTTTCTATCAAGGATTCGAAGAACAATCACACTCTTCTCCGAGGTCCTTCTCATCACGGCCTCTATAAACTTCAAGCTCCATCATCAGCCACCACACCCTTCATCATTTTGCTTAGCACTCTTTGGCATCGACGCTTGGGAAATCCGTCATCCTCAATGCAAGCGAATCTCCCTCTTGTTTTTAGGACTTCTTTAAATTTTCATTATAAAGCTTGTGCTCTTTCCAAGAGTAAAAAATTATCTTTTTCTAGCTCTTCAAGTTGTAGAAAACAACCTTTAGATTTGATACATGTTGATGTATGGGATCCTCCAATTTTGTCTAATCAAGGATTTAAATATTACATACTTTTTGTTGATGATTATTCTCGTTATTCTTGGGTTTTTCCTATGAAACTTAAGTTTGAAGCTCATTCCAAATATTTACTCTTCAATGTTTAAGTGGAAAAACAATTTAATAAACCCATTAAAATCATTTGAGCTAATAACGGTGGTGAATTTATCAATTCAAATTTTCAATCTACTTTACAAAATTCAAACATCATTCACCAATTAACTCGCTCCTATACACCTGAGTAAAAGGTGTTGCTGAGAGGAAACACTGTCACATTATTGCTACTCTACACAGTTTAATGTTTGAAGCCAATGCCCCTCTAAAATTTTGGGTTGATACATTACTCTCCACCGTTTATCTTATCAATCGCTTACATATCTCTTCCAATCCAAAAATTTCACCATATCAACTTTTGTACAATAAACAACCAGATTATAATCTTTAGAAAACATTTGGTTGTTCTTGTTATTCTTCGCTACCACATCTTCCCAAACACAAATTTGATCCTTAATCCTCTCCATGTGCTTTCCTTGGGTATGCATCACATTCTAAAGGTTACAAAGGCTACAACCTTCTCACAAATAAGATCATAACCTCCAGACATGTTCAATTTTTTGAACATATCTTTCCCCTTCAATCCTCCCCAAATCTGTCATCTCATACAACTTCTCAATCATATCATCCACCCATAGCCTTACTCCCACTAACTTCTACCTCAACATCTCCACCATCTACCTAAATCGAAACCAATGCAGAAACTACCTTCCCTACTTCACCTTCTACAAACTGTTCTAAACCTTTTACTCCAAATCCACCATCTCCACAAACTACCTCTTCCTCATCAACAACATCACTAAATACCAGATACCCCTTCACCACCACATCTAACCTATCACATGCTTACCCATTTTAAAACTGGCCATCTCAAACCCAAAAATATTGTTAGCATGACTCATACCATCCATCCTTCTGATCCAACTTGCTATACTAAAGCTTCCAAACATCTTATATGGCGTAAAGCAATGCCAATCGAATTTGATGCTCTACAAGCTCAAGGTACTTAAATATTAGTACAACCCTCACCTGACCAAAATGTGCTTGGATGCAAATAGATATACAAAACCAAGTACAATGCAAATGGATCTAGTGCTAGACACAAAGCTAGGTTAATGGCTCAAGGATTTAAACAGGAATATGGGTTGGATTATTTAGAAACATTTAGTCCTATAGCCAAAATTTCCACTATACGCATTCTCCTAATTGTTGCAGTCACTCATAAATGGCAAATCTTACAATTAGATGTATCTAATACCTTCTTACATGGGGATTTTCATGACATAGTCTATATGACTCAACCCATTGGCTTTATTGATCAAATGTATCCTGATAATGTTTGCCTTCCCAAAAAGTCTATTTATGGCTTAAAACAATCCCCACAAAATTGGTTGCTAAATTTTCCTCTCATTTGATTAGATTTGGCTTTCAGACTAGCACAACTGATCCCTCTTTGTTGTTATATGAAAATGGTACTAAGCTTTTATACATATTGATTTATGTGGATGATATTCTATTGACCGGAAATGACCAACCCATCATTCATGAACTGCTTATCGATCTTCACAACCATTTTCAGTTGAAGAATCAAGGAAATGTTCATCAATTTCTCGGTATCACTGTCTCTCCAACATCAACAGGATTATTTTTAACCCAGTCTGCCTATGCGTACGCAATACTCACTTGAGAAGTTATGCAGTCATGCAGGCCACTAGCTACGCCTATGGCTTTGAATTTTCTTCCTTCAGGCGACAGTGAGCAGCGTTCCACAATCCTGAACTGTACAAACACATTGTGGGTTCTCTTCAGTATTTAACAATCACAAGACCTGATATTACATATACAGTTAACTACTTATGTCAGTTCTTGCATAACTTGTTAAATGTCCATTATGCCTTGTCAAACGACTTCTTCGCTATCTTTAAGGGACTCTATCATTTGGCATGTTGATACAACCAACTCCCTTATAGCTTTATGCTTTTTCCGATTCGGATTGGGCAGGCGACCCTGTTGACCACAAGTCGACCACCGGTTACTATGCTTGCCTTTGACACAATTTGATTTCCTGATAGGTTAAGAAGCAAAAGACTATAGCTCGTTCGTCAACCGAGGCTGAATATCGTTCTCTAGCCACAGTCGCTGCTGATTTGCTTTGGTTGCGACGTCTTTTACTTGAATTTCACATTCCCACACAAATATCCATTGATTTGTACTGTGACAATATTTCAGCTATTTCCTTAGCCAACAATCTGATCTTCCATGCTCACACAAAACACATTGAGATTAACTACCATTTCATACGGGATTGTGTGAGAATTAAAGCATTTCCATTCATCATATCGCTACAAATGATCAAATAGCTGATATCTTTACAAAACCTTTGTCAATCAAACGATTTCAGGATCTTCGATACAAGCTAACACTCACTGACATGAGTATTATCTTGAGGAGGGATGATAAGAAGAAGCGATATGTTGCTGCACTTACACTGCCACAACCGCCTACTTCAAACATTTAGCCACTAATATTATTTTTGCAGGAATACACTGTTGAAGCTTTAATCCTAACCGTTGATGTTTAACTAACTGCAATCTGACCGTACCTGATTTTACTTAGTATAATATGTTCTGTAACAGGAAACTATCGAATAGGGTTGGCGAATACACTTTTTCTGCTTCTATGTTTCTTCTTCTCCTCCTCTATAGTTTTTCATTCCTTTAGCTTAAGAATGCAGGTTCTCAAAAGGCACATAAGGAAGCATGTGTGGCTTGTCTGGGCTCACTTAGTAATGAAATTAGGGTTCGCTCGTCACTTTCTTGAATAGCACTTGCAATATGAAATGCATGCTATTCTAAGAAAAATCATATAAGCTTAATCTCACTACAACACCAGATGAATACTAATCCATATGCCACATAAGCATATGCCCTAAACATCTCAATACAATCACTCCTATTAATCCCTGTCACGTAGCCAAAATTCACATTTAGCTATCGCATGTTTTAGGAGCTAGTATATTATTGCTTGTGTTGATTCGTTTTAAACCTCGTACTCATTAGAGTAGAATGTCTTGCCAGATTTTGCTTACTACTAAAAGAATAATGCGACTGCCCAATGAGGGCTCAATCTCAAAACTTTTACGTCCTCAAACAATATATGCAAATAATTGTATTAATAGAAGTCAAAAGACTTTTATTAAAATAAGAAAGACGTTATTGTCTTTAAATAGTTATCAAGAAATCAGATCTTATGCAAATGTAGACTCCAGACATAAGCTTGGACATATACATTGCTATTGGCTTTGTAAATAAATCAATTAATGTTTTCTTTTAAGAAATTTACGTCAGAATATTCTCTTTTCGTGATGGCAGTGATACCCTAAATCTATATGCGAAGTCCTATCATGGAATTTTTTGCACTTGCAATTGCTACAGTGCTGTTACTATGTAACAATACCTCATCTTTTGTTTTGGCTAAGATATTATGGCATGTAAGAAATCTCTTAAGCCAGATAGCCTCCTGTATAGCTATTGACATGCAAGTACTTGGATTTCATTATAGGCACTTAAATACATGATTGTTTCTTGCTGAACCAATAGATAACTCCACCAATTTGAAAAATATGCCTATAAGAGAATATGTGCTCATTCTTATCTCTCATACGATTAGCATTCCAATCAGTTTCAGATTTTCATGGTGATAGCACAAAGCTAAGTCAGTAATACCCTCAAGGTATCGAAAAATTCTCATAACCATTTGCTAATGACTTGGGCATGCATTACTTTAATAGCAGTTTCCTAATCTTACATCAAATACTGTATTAAGTTGATCGCACATCACACTATATTTCAAACATCTAATTGCTTTTTTATAAGGAACCTTGCATATGCAATATTTCATTCTTAGATTTAGGACAATCATTAAGAAATTGGATGTATATTTTCCAAATACCGTGTATACACTTTTGCCTTCCTGTGTAGCTATTGCACATACTACTTAGTTTTTATTATAGACAATGAAATACATGATTATTTCTTCTTGTCCCAAGGGATAACTCCACTTCCAAATTGTTAGATGTATCTACAAGTGGATTTTTGCTCATCTTATATCCCATATAATCAGCATTGGTATAGCCGAGTTTCAGATTTTCATTATTATAGCTGAAAACTAGGTTAATAGTATGCGCTAGGTATCAAAAAAATCTCTTCATAACTTGCTAATGACTTGGGCCTATGTTACTTTGATAGTGGTTGACCAATCCTGCATCAAATGCAGTATTGGGTTGAGTGCACATTAAAACATACATCAATTTTTTTTTCTTTTATTTAGTTTTGTTTTTATTTTTATAGAGTTTAGGATTTTACTTTTATTTATATTTATCTGTTGATGGGTTATGACATATTTATGAATTATCTTTAAATGAACTATCATATAAGCTTGAGGGAACTGACTTTGAGGGAACTCGGTTAAAGGTTGAAGGTTGCAATAACAATTGAACCCCCCTAAATTTTATTAAATTGTTAGCTTGCGCCTTCATTGACCTAAACCTATTAGGAAGAGTTTGATTCCTTCTTTCTGCTACTTCATTTTATTGTGAGTATCAAGAATTGTGATCTAATGATATATCTAATTTTCTGTCCATTCAGTGTTCTATCAAACCAACTAGTTATTGGTCATGATAAAAGATTTACCAAGTCTTAAAAATGCGCTAATATAAAGTAAATATGTCTAATGATGGGTGTGTGAATCACATCTTATTGGAGCAACATCATTTTAGAGTCAAATTGAGTTGGTACGAACAATTTCCTAACACATTTTCTTCCATCTCTCCTAAGCAAGCTTTGGTAATGATTATTAGTAGATAAACACAATGTAAATAAATCAAAACAACAATGACGTGTACATCTTTGATTGGTACTTGCCTTGTGTCTAGTAGAAATTAGCTTTATAAATACCCAGTACTACTTACGTTGGATAATAAGATTAACTTTAGCTTTTCCATATTTTCCATGTCTGCTCTCTTCGTTTCTTTCCTTCGCTTCTTCCAGATCTTGTAAATCAAGATCCCTTGCTGTTCTACATGGTATCAGAGCAGGTGATCAACTTTCGTGCAAATGACGAACACAACAACTTCACAAATCGACGAACACGAGGGATCAACGACTCAAGAAACGCTGGTTCTATCCTCCACTCTGAAATTTGTAGTCTCTAACCTCAAATCCATTGTCCAGATCCAACTTACTTCTGAAAATTACTCCATATGGAGATCCCAAATTACCAAAGTTCTTCGTGCCAACGGATTTGACTCTTTTCTTGACCTAAAAATCGCAAAACCATCCAGATTTCTTGTTCAATCGGACGGAACCTCCATACTTAATCCTGATTTCTCGCAATGGCTTCTTGCGGACCAGAATATTTCCGCAGCCATCTGCTCTACTATCTCCTCCTCAATCCTTCCCTACATAATCCATCTTGAATCTGCTGCCGATATATGGAGTACCCTTGCATCTCGATTTCAATCTAATAATCATTCTAAAGTTATACAACTAAAGAACGAATTGCACAATATTTCTCTCAAGAACTCCATAATGACTCAATACCTAGCTGATATTAAAACTTTAGTCGATAGCATTGCGTCGGCTGGATCAAACGTGGATACCGAAGACATAATCCTGTATATCTTTAACGGTCTACCACCGTCTTACCAATCCTTCAAGACAGCCATTAGAACCATGCTAACACCTATTAGCTTGGACAATCTCTATGCTCTTCTTCTTAGCAAAGAAGTTAATCTTGCTTCCAATTAGTCTCGCCTGTCGTCCACGCACGATCCGAATGTTGCCCTGGTCTCGAGTCGCGGACGAGGTCGTCGTAACCGTGGCCATGGTTCGCAATATAACAATTCCTCAAATCATCAGACAACGAACTCTACTATCATTTGTCAGATTTGTTACAAGAAGGGTCATGCGGCTCCGAACTGTTGGCATCGACTCAATCCTCAGTACATTCCCAAGAACTCTACCAACCCCAACACGACACTAGCTGCAGGCCATACGACACCCACCACGGACTGGCTTCTTGATTCCGGAGCAACCTCGCATCTCACCAATTCTCTTGAGAATTTATCTGTTTCCTCACCTTACCACGGTTCAGACGGTATAAACATCGGAGACGAAACTTCAGTGAGTATAGCCAATTCCGGCTCAGGTTTGCTTCCTACGCCTACTCGTAAGCTCATGCTCTCTCAACTCTTTCATACTCCTAAGCTTAAATACAACTTACTGTCCATATCACAACTTACAAAAGACAACAATATTTCTATTACTTTTGCTCCTAACGGTTTTCTTTTGAAGGATTTGAAGACCCAAGAGGTGCTTCTTCAAGGACCATGTAACAATGGCCTTTATCCAGTTAGAAATTTTTCCGAAAATCTGAAACAGGCACACTCGGCTGCTACTTCCTCAGGCTTCTCATGGCATAACCGTTTGGGACATCCAAACAAGTTCATTTTACATACTATTGCTGCTCCCAATCCTAGTACATATAGATTTTAAAAATACTACTTGCAATTCTTGTAATCTTTCCAAAGGACACAAAATTCCTTTTGAACGCTCTATTTCAAGAAAAGAATCTTTGTTAGAACTTATACATTCTGATATTTGGGGTCCTGCGCCCGTTGTGTCGACATGTGGATTTCAGTATTACGTCATTTTTGTTGATGATTTTTCTAGATTTACGTGGATTTATCCTATGCGTTTTAAATCTGAAGTTTTCGATATCTTTATTAATTTCAAATCGCAAATTGAGATTTATACTTTCAAACAAATCATGCTTGCGTACTGACGGTGGTGGGGAATATTTGAGTCACAAATTCACTCACTACCTTCAAATGCATGGTATCTCTCGTCAATTATCTTGTCCGTACACATCCCAAGAAAATGGCATTGCCGAGCGAAAGCATAGGCATATAATCGAAACTACCCGCTCTCTTTTATGCACTGCCCAAGTTCCTTACATCTACTGGCCTGATGCCGTTCTCATGGCTGTCTATCTTATAAATCGCATGTCGTTGACAAACACTCACCATATATCTCCGTTTGAACATCTCCATCACATCAAACCAAATTATATGCACTTACGCACTTTCAGCTGTGCCTGCTTCCCTCTTACACCTCCGCATGCTCGCCATAAGTTACAATCGAAATCTACAATCTGTATTTTTCTCGGCTATTCTGACACTCACAAAGGCTACAAATGCCTAGGTCTTTCCTCAAAGAAAGTTCTTATTTCTAGACATCTCACTTTTGACGAGCATCAATTTTTGTTCTCTACACCCTCTGTGGAAAAAACCACTCAATCTACCACAACAATTCCGTTCCTCCTGACACCGATATCCGCCCAGCTTCCACACAATACTCAAGCCCAAACTCACCATGACCCTCAAGAGGATCTGCCACATGATTCTATTCACACCAATCCGCCTCAGTCTCCGCTGCCAACTCCCAGTTCTGCTGACATTTCTATGCATATTCTCCCACTGCACCCAGTAGGCATCCTATGATTCCTAGATTCCAAACAGGCTCCTTAAAACCTGCCAGCCGCCTCAATCTTCTACATCAGCACACCTCTCATCCCACTCCGTCTGATCCTACAACCTACTCCGAAGCCGTTAAACAACTTGCCTGGCGCAAAGCTATTGTCTGAAGAATTCCTTGCTTTACAATAGTTGGGAACTTGGAGTCTTGTTCCTCCACCCGACTCCTCCGTCCTTGGTTGTAAATGGACGCACCGCACTAAACTGCATGCAAACGGATCGATTGCAAAATATAAAGCTCGCTTAGTGGCACAGGGAAATAACCAAGAATTTGGACTGGATTACAATTAAACATTTAGCCCGGTGGCTAAATTATCCACCATCCGCATCTTGCTTACAATTGCTCTATATAATGATTGGCAGGTTCAACAGCTTGATGTCGCCAATGCATTTCTTCACGGTCGACTTAACGAAACTGTCTACCTGAAGCAACCGAAAGGCTTTGAGGATTCTACACATCCGAACTATGTCTGTCGCCTACACAAACCCTTATATGGTCTTAAACAGGCTCCCCGAGAATGGTATAACACGTTCACAACTTATCTCATATCTCTTGGTTTTCAAAACAGCTCTTCCGACCCCTCGCTTTTTATTTTCAATAAATCGAATGTGCATTTGTTTTTACTCATCTACGTTGATGATATTTTATTTACTGGCAACAACAAACAAATGCTTTCTGAGATTCTTACACAGCTTAGCTCTAAGTTCGCTATGAAGGATCTTGGCCCAGCTCATAACTTCTTGGGAATTCAAATTAACCGAACTGACAAGCAATATTTCTTATCTCAGTCAAATTATGCCCTCTCTTTGCTCGATCTGGCTACACTTTCACATTGCAATCCCATACATAATCCTACCTGTACAAAATTTCCTAAAGAGTTTCAGCCGGACAATCTCCTTTCCGATCCTCAACTATACAGGCGTCTCACGGGCTCCATACAATACCTAACACTTATGAGGCTGGACATCGCTTATAGTGTTAATCTTTTGTCTCAAAACATGCATAATCCTCTGCCTCAACACGTCTCCTTCTAAAACGTCTGCTTCGGTATATCAAAGGTACGTTGCATTTCGGTATACCCATCACACGGTCTAATTTATCTTTTACTTCCTTTTCAGATGCGGACTGGGCTGGTGACCCAACAACTCAGAAGTCGACATCCGGGTACTGCACATTTTTAGGAGACACTCTCATCTCCTGGACGGTAAAGAAGCAACATACAGTGGCCCGATCCTCTACTGAATCCGAATATAGGGCCCTAGCTGCTCTTACTGCTGACGTCATCTTGCTACGAAAGCTGCTCACGGAATTTCAAATTACTCAATCTCAACCTACTGACATCTATTGTGACAACACCTCTGCCATTGCCTTAGCAAATAACCCGGTGTTCCACGCTCGTACAAAACACATCGAAATCGATCAACGGTTTGTTCGAGATCATATTCAACACAAGAATATTCACATTTTACCAATCAACACACTGGATCAAGTAGCCGATATATTTACAAAATCATTATCTACTCCAAGGTTTCAGACACTCAGACTCAAACTGACTGTTTCGCCAAACCCATCAGTTTGCGGGGTCTATTAGTAGATAAACACAATGTAAAAAAATAAAAACAATAATGATGTGTACATCTCTAGTAGAAATTAGCTTTATATATACTCTATACTACTTATGTTGGATAATAAGATTAACTTTAGATTTTCCATATTTTCCATGTCTGCTCTCTCCGTTTCTTTCCTTCGCTTCTTCCAGATCTTGTAAATCAAGATCCCTTGCTGTTCTACAACGATAATCTATGAACTATCCTTTGGTCTTAGTCACATGGTTCCTTTTCTGAACCCTTTTGTTGTCTTCGTGCATTTATCGCATTGCTTAGACGTCTTTCTATTTGCATTATTAATTGTTGAACACTAATCTTTTGTCTTCTACTTATCCTATGATTCCTTATCATGACTATGCTAGGCAATTTGTCCTTCTTTGGGCTCAATCATGGCACGAGCAAGTTCTTTAAAAGCCTGAGCTCTTTAAGAAGATGTTGAATCTTCCTATATCTCATAGTTATGGCCATCAAGCTTTTTTTTCCTTGATTAGTCTAACTCGCTCTCTTGGTTCTCATTATCATCACTGTAGAATTGCATAACAAATAATTATTTACATAAATATACATACTTTATTTCTTAATTTTATCAAAGATCTATCATTCCATGTGCATCACAATAAAAATTCCTTTATGCTCATAATTTTTACCTGATGCCATTATAAAAAAAAGGATTTTAAACCAAATTAGGAAAGAGTCAAAATACTTAATGTTGAATCCACTAATTGCACCATAAACAATTTATGCGCTGAATAAAACAAATAAAAAAAAATTAAATAAAATGTAAGAAATGAATTCTAGACACTTGTGGTGTTGTGCGATCTGCATCACTATTATGCCCCACCGCCTGCACCATGATGCATACGTTGTAACGCCACTTATGTGAGCCTACAATTACATCACTTGGTGCATGTGGAGAGTTGGAAAGGGTGAAAATAAATTGAGCCATTGATAAAATGCTAGCCCGCCTTTGATAACATCGAAATGAAAATTTTATTTGAACATTTTTAAAATGTAAATTACTTTGATCCGAGAAGATTGTCAATCCTCACTTACAAACCTAGTCTTCTTTGAGCACATATCTTCAATTTTTTTTGGGTAGCAGGTGCTACTTGAGTCACCTCACAAATTTACCTTTTTAACTTTTTGGCTTCTTAGATGATGTAACCCAAGAGAGGAGAATAAAATTTCTTTCCTTTTTTTTAATATTTTTCACCAAGGAGTAGGAACCCTTATTGTAAATGAAAGGTCAAAATATTAAATCAGTCTACGAGATATTAGCCTAAATAATTAGTCATTTTCTATGTGGGCTAACCACAAATTCAAATTTACATTCATAAAAGTTAAAGTACTATTTATGCATGTGTGAACCATAAAATTTAAATTTCTAAATTCAGATATATATATCCAATAGAAAATATCATAAAAAATTCATACTAGAATCACGAATCTCAAAGTTTAGTTTATGGAACTGAAATATAAGAAATCTGTAATTTTTTTTTACTCAAGCAAGGAACTTGGTATTCAAATTCTTAATTATTCTAATATAAACTATGTACCTTGTATGTATAAGTAATTTTAAACGTCTTGATTTTTAGTAAACTTGCATGAAATCCTCAGAACATGAATATAAATCAATTAGACAATATGTGGTTTTATATTTAGAGAAACTTCATCCTAAAGGAATATTTCATGATTATGTTCCTTCAAACAATCACATAAAATTGGCAATAGACTAATTTAATGTAAATCTTTTGCTTATGGGGATGAACGACAATTAATTTGATAATTTTCTTGGTGCAAATGAGATGGGGTCATAAAGCAATTCATCGAATATAGTTTATTGAAGATACTAAATTATTGCATCGCTTGCAACATTTCTTTTTTAGGTTTGTGACAATTATTTGTGTTTATTATAACCATGAATTTTATATAAGATTTAAGTGAATCAATGTTTATAATTGCACAATTGGGTATTGAGGCGTTTTTTGTTCATGAGGCGAGGGGTAAGCCTCAAGGCGTTTTGAGGCGTGAGCCTCAAAATTAAAAAATTGCGTAAAGTATAAATAAAAATTAAAAGTAATTTATTATATAATACATAAATAATATGTTAAAAGATGACATATTATCTTTTTATTGAACTATCAAATTGCAAAAATATATATATATACACACACACACACAAATACACGTAAAGTGGAAAGTGATAAATTGCATGAAATATAGTTGAAATACAAATATTACATGAGAAAAAATATTAAATATAGAAATTATATAAAAATATCATATAACATTAAGTTCAACTACAAATTATTTCTTTCTCAGTTCCAAACTCACCATATTTAATTTCTAAAAAAGCCTGAAATAGTTGGCAACAACTAGATGATTGCTTTTATCTTTTTATTTAACATTTCTAAAAAAGCCTGAAATATAACATTATATTTAATTTCTCAGTTCCAAATTCATAGTTTTTTTTCATGTGATTGCTTTTATCTTTCTATTTAACATTTAATAATAAAATAATATTTAAAATTTCAAATAGGTAAATTATTAGTTGTAAATTTGTGGCATATATGAAAATTTTACACAAAAATTTTCATATACTTTAGTAGGATTTAATAATAAATTAACTAAAAAATAACGGGCATTGAAATTTTGAATGACTTTACTAGTTTAATAAGTAGTCCAAAAATAATAAAAAGTTATCTCTTATTGGAGATAATTGTATCCCAAAAAAAAAAATCACATATATTTCTCCTTAAAAATTAATGAAAAAACTATAATCTATTGAGTATATGATCCTTTTTTGTTTCATACATCAAATATGCATTTAACCTATTTATAAATAAAAAAATTGTAAATGAAATGAAACTAAATTAATAAAACAGCAAAATTGTCAAAACTATCAAACCCAAAATTTTCATGAGACTGAAGTTTAAAACAAATACCAAAGTCTTTATTTTTATCGTTCTAACAAGCTTTGAACAGTTATTTCAATTATGAAAGCTAAGTATATGAATCTAACTTGTGGAGAGTCTATCATCCAGTTCTTGATGTTTTCAAGTTTTTTAAGCTTGCAAATTAATCCCATAAGATTTGTTGAAGAGCCTTCTATTGTAAATATATACAATGAAAATATTTAGTTTTTATAAATTAAATAACTATCATTACCATGGAGGATCATAGGCTAGTGGGGGCACGTGCCCCCATACTAGCTCCGCCACTGATAGCGGCTGTGATGGTGGTGGCTGTGGCGAAGCCGGTGGGGTGGAGGTTAAGGGAGTTGAGAGGAAGTTGCTGCGACTCGGAGGTGCATGAATGTGTGATTTGTTTGGGGCTTTACTTTAGGAATTAGATAAGTTTTAAATTTTATATATATATATTGGGTGAGGCGTAAGCCTCACGCTAGCGAGGCGAGGCGGGCCTCAGCCAAGTGAGGCTCAAGCCTCATTAAAAAAACTCGAGGCGTAAGCCTCAAGGCATTTTTCACTTGCGTTGAGGCGGCGTCAAGGCGAGCCTCATATTGCACAATTTCAAACAATGAAGTGAATAACTACTTTGATAAAATATAACTATAGAAACAACTATAGAGCTTGCTCAAGATAAAAGATGAAAATGTAACTATAGATTCATCTTCTAGATTGATACTGAGCTAACAAGAAGATAAACTCTGAGACATGAAATAATGCTATTTGTTTTTAGAGGAATGTACACCTAATGTTGTTTGAGTCAGGTTAATCAAGTCATATCGCTATTATGAATCAAATTCATTAAGTTATCAACTACATGAGCCAACCTGCCAAAAGCTCTATGTCGTGAAGGAAGCATTCAACTAAAATTACCCAGATCTAATTCGCCACAAAGCTCAAGTAGCATGAAGGGAAAATCTACTCGACAATTGAATTTGTCAAGTTACCTGAGGCTACTCGCCTACCAAAATGAACTCATCAGAGAACTCATGATTGATTTTGTCAAGGGATCTCACTATTGAACTTGCTAGAAAGCTTCTCCAGCGAAGCTCTTCCTCAAATAATTTTGTCCCCAACAAAGCTCTTCCTCAAATAATTTTGTCCTCAACATTACCAAGTATTTGGATATCAATTATTTAGAAACACTTAAACATTATTACAACAACTATTGATAAGCCCTGCGATGTAATTTTAATTATATTATTAAAATGTAGCTATTTTTGTAACATTAAATCTCATTTTAAATCTATAAATACGATGTAAAATAGCGAGCCCAACACATTCCGATTGACTTGGGTCACATTATCTTTTACTCGTTGGAATTGATATATTCAAAATCTAAGATCTTCATTATCTAGTGAAAATATAAGGTTCGTTCTATTCTTGTAAGTAAGGTTGTTCTCGGATAATTTTGGATCCAACAAAAACATTATCCTCCTTTTAACTGGAAAACCTGTCCTTACTCCTGCAATCAGATTGACAAAAATGTTTGGATTGTAGGATTGTATAGAGCGAGAAATGCTTATTGTATAATGACAATATATTGTAACAAGCATTTGAAAAGTTCTATAATTTCTCAGTTTGAGAAACCAAATAATCATAAACTTTATAAGAACATAAATTTGGCAAAAGATCCATACATTGTTACGGGTAAGAAAATCCAAGGTGTAATCATTATCATCTTTCTTATCCCAACTATTTGGGCTGCTTGATGAATGTGTAAAATCTAAATATATTAGGAAAATGAAAAATCTTAAGTATCTGTACCATGTATCTGGCCCAGTAATTGCACTTTAATAAGTGATAAACTTTGGTGGTGCAGTTTCTCGTTTATCTTATTTGAAGAATCACTGAAACCCAATTTCACAACTGTGTAAAAGTATGTTGTTGGTTCGTGGTGATTTGTCTCAGGCATGAGATTGTTGGAGTTGTCACTGCAATTAGCACTGGTGTTGCACACTTCAAGGTCGGTGACATTGTTGGTGTTGGAACATATATTAATTCATGCAGAACTTGCGAGTACTGCAATTCTGACAAGGAAAACATATGTGCAAAAGGAGCAACTTACATATTCAATGGCATTGACATAGATGGCACAATCACTAAAGGGGGATATTCCAGTTATATAGTAGTCCATCAAAGGCACGTTACCCTTCTGTCTCCTCATTTAATTTTTCTTTGTGTAGATAGTAGTTTTAAATTCTGTTTTTCTTCTTTCTATTTAATATGATTTTCTTACTTGAAAATATCCACTTGAAATCATGACTCGAGGATGAAACTGAGGGTACTTCAGACAGATTTCAGTCTTCATAGTTGTGAATCAGATTTTATACTCTAAGAAGCAAAAATATGAATTTGAGAAGATACCTAGCACTGTTGGTTGAAAGCATCTTTAGAAGATATGTAGAATTATGCCATGCCTGTGCCTTTCTTCACATTCAAAACTCATCCAATGGAAGATCACAACATAAAGTTTCATAGAACTGGTCATGGTTTGAGTTATGAGTTGTTGGTTGGCACTGAGGGAGGAATATCCATGATACCACGATCGACTAAAAGGTTTGGATGACAACCAATATTACTAACGGTAGTTAGCAATATGGATAGTACCATTCTGGCCATGGTTGTCAGAACCCTTTTATATAGTGATTAATGCTTTGCTACGATTAATCCGAGTTCCTAATAAGCTTCAGAATTAATGATATAAACTTTAGTTAGCAAAAATTATTTTCTGATCTACAGATACTGCTTCAAGATACCCGACGGTTACCCTCCAGAATTGGCAGCACCTTTGCTGTGTGCAGGGATCACTGTTTATGCTCCAATGATACACCATAACATGAACCAACCCGGCAAATCTCTAGGAGTCATTGGCCTCGGTGGCCTTGGGCATATGGCAGTGAAGTATGGAAAAGCTTTTGGTTTGAAGGTGGTTGTTTTTAGTACTAGTATATATAAGATGGAAGAAGCCTTGGAAATCCTTGGTGCAGATGAGTTTGTGCTATCTTCAGACGAGCAACAAATGCAGGTATATGTTGCAACCCTCTTTCTTTGCTTGTGCTCAACTGTCGTTTGTTGAACTATTTGATTGAATCGCATAATGACTTCCTTGAGCATTCATTTCCTCCTCTAAAAGCATGGTAACTGTTGCTTCATACCTTCTTATGACCAATAGTTTCACTAGTTTAATAATGTGTTGATGTTCCAAGTTCTCATTATGCTTGAAAGGTTGAACAAAGTTGCTATTTGGAACACTTTTTATAGAAATCTCCATAGAGAATGTTCCTGTAGTTATCACGACATTTTTTTGGATAAATAACTTTGATTTGAGAAAACCTTGTTCATTCACAAGTTTGTTGGCAGATGGTTGTTCAAAATCATGCAGATCGCATCTAGTGGAAGATTCCATATTTTTAACATGCAAGATTAGCTCGTCTTTCCTATGATTAGTAGGGTAGATCCTCCGTTGATATGTATTTTTTAGATACTATATGGATACTTATCAGAGCACCTAAGTGATATAATTAATTGTCTTGTTGGGTCGGTCTATTGCTTTTCTAGCAAAGTTTTATTAAGGACCCCTTTGTTTCATCCTTTTCGTCAACCTTTAAATCTTTGATGTAAATAGTAGTTTGTTGATGGAATGCACTTAGTGACCTATGAGAGATAAGAACGTCGCCTTTAGAGTGGATGAAGAGGGTGAGCCTTAAGCTCGCTGGAGGAAGTTGATGCATAGAGAAAGAATTGGTGAAAGGTTCCAAAGATTGAAACGTAGTTAAACTAGAATGCTTGATGCCCTTGGTGATGGAAGATGAGGAAGAAGTCATCCAAGATGTAAAGATTTTACATGTTAAGACTTTAGAGCCTACCTCCATTGTGTAGTGAGGGAGATAAACTTACTAAGAAAGGGGGGAATAATATATTTTTTAAGGAAAGTTTATCTCTTCTCGATCAGAGTGTAGCAGATGAGAGAGATGGAAGAAAAGGGGATAGGTGGTCTCTTCCTTTCCTAGAGTCTAATCTTAATGGTTGCCTAATAATCCTTTATAAAGTCATGGGCTATACATAAGGAGCCATTATAACCTCCTAAAAGAGATGCGTTGTCTTTTTCATCTTTTAACAATGGATGATTGTGTACTAAGGACAAGTGTCATCATCCTCGGGTTGATGCCAGAAAGACGTGCTCTAGAGCATCATCACATTGATGTGAAAAAGGGCTAACATTGATGACCCAGCTAGTCGTCACAAGATGGCTAATGTTCAGCTTGTTAGAGCATGTTTTTATTAGCGCTAACCAATGAGTGACATGTGTCCTCTAATTGCCCATTGCTAAAAGATGAAAGACACCCATGCCTTTTTTGGAGGTTACAATGCCTCCATGCAACAATCTATACGGGTCTTCTATTCCTTCTATATATATATATAGTGTAGTTCTTGATAGAGGATTCTCATGCACTTGTTGAATTTGGACTAATAATCCTATAGTCTTTGCCCTCTTCTTCCCTTTGATAAGCATTTCTTACACGATTCTTTGTATCTCTCAGTGGCCTCTTCCTCTCCCTCTCCCTCTCTCTCTCTCAATCTTAGCCTCTCTCTTAAAAGCATATATACATCTCTCTCTCTCTCTATCATCTCTCTTTTAAAAGTCTCACTCTCACTTACCAGCGTTTCTCTCTCCCTCTCTCTCTCTCTCACACACACACACACACTTTTATAAGATTCTTTCTTAGTATATGCTTCTTTCTCTTGGAAGCTACTCTTCTTTACAAGCCTCTCTCTTTATGTTAGATAACTCTCTCAATCTTTCTCTTGTAGAAGTCTCTTATAAGCCTATCTATACCTTAAGAGCCTCTCTTTTCCTCTTAGAAGTTTTTATCACTCTATAGATTCCCCCTCTCTATTTCTCTTAGATGTTACTCCGTTTCTAATAGTAACCTTTATCCTTCTCTCACTCTTATATTATTTCTCTCTTCGAAGTCTCTTTCTCTCTCTTATAAGTTTCTTTCTCCCTCTCACTTTAAAGCTTCTCTCCTAGAAGTCTCTCTCTTACTCATAAAAGCCTCCTGTCTCTCATAAAAGTCTCTCTCTCTCTCTCTCTCTCTCTCTCTCTCTCTCTCTCTCTCTCTCTCTCTCTCTCTCACATACACACATATAACCTCCCTATTCCACCCTTAGCCTCTCTATGTCTTAGAGGCATTTATGTCTCTCTTAGAAGACTCGGTCCCACATTGAAACATCTCTATTTTGCTTAAAATATTTTCTCTCGCTCCTTCACCTAGAATCCTCCCTCTCTTAGAAGTTCCTATCTCTCTATCTTAGAAACCTCTCATTTATAAACCTCCTTCTCTAACAAGGCTCTTTACATATCTTAGAAGTGTTTCTTTCTCTTAAAAGCCTCTTCCTCTCTCTCTCTCTCTCTCTCTCTCTCTCTCTCTCTCTCTCTCTCCCTCCCTCCCTCTCCCTCTCTTAAAAGCCTCTTTTTTTTTCTAGATGGCCCTCCCTTTATCTAACACTCCTAGGAGCCTCTCTTTATCTCTCATTCATATGCCATTCCCACTCTCATTGTAGCCTCACTTTCTCTTTCTATCTTAGAAGCCTCAAACTCCTGGAAGCTACTCTATTTCTCACTTAGAAGTCTCATTTTCTCTATCTTACAAGCATTTCTCACTTAGGAGCCTCTCTCTCGGATGAGGACATCGGAAGATCAATGGCTACGATCTAGAGTTTATTTTATTTTTGATGTGTCTTATGTACCAGTTTATTTTTATTTTTCTATTTTCCCATTTTACCCCTAGGGGTGATCATGTGGTGTTGTAGCCCTAAGGACATTTTAGTCTTTGTTCTTTTCTTTTCATGAGGCCTATTTATAGGCTAGCTCTCTTGTAATTTGGGATGATGATTGATTAATGAAAATTTCAGATTTTGCTCATGATCTCTTTGTGAGTTTTAGAGAGCGTGGTGGTGAAGCCTAGGAGAGGCTAACGGAGTACCCAACAGCTAACCGGTGGGTGAGCTCTTGGTTTTTCTATTTTTCTTATCCCTTTTCTCCACCACCATCACCCTATTTAACTCCTGCCGCCGGCCAGCCCACCTAGCCGATTCCCCTCTTTACCTCCCTAAGCCGCCGGACGCCTAGCACCCACCCGCCGCCGGCCGTCCCCCAAACCCTCACCACTGACCCCTTCTAGCTCTTATTAGCCACCAACCCTCCTCCCCACAACAAATGAATTTTGAATTTTAAAATTCAAATCAACCCTTCATTACTTTCCTAAAATAATCCTCCCTTTTAGGAAAGCTTATTTATTTGAATTCAATTCAATATTTGAATTCAAATAATTCCCTCCCATGTTTGAAGTTTGAATGTCAAAATTCAAATTAGCCCTTCATTCAACAACAACAACATCAAGCTTTTATCCCACTACGTGGGGTCGGCTACATGAATCCTTTTTCTCCATTGTGTCCTATTAAAGGTCAAATTCTCGTTTAAATCTAATAAAGAAAGGTCATTCTTAATATTTTCTAACCAAGTCTTTTTAGGTTTGCCTCTACCTTTCTTAATATAAGTCAAATCTAATGCCTCTACTCTCCTAATCGGGTCATTGGAAGGCCTCCGTTTTATGTGACCAAACCATCTAAGGCGACTCTCTCTAATCTTATCTTCTACTGGAGCTACTCCAACCTTTTCGCGTATATGCTCATTTCGTATCCTATCTCTAAGAGTAAAGCCACTCATCCACCTAAGCATCCTCATCTCTGCCACACTTAACTTAGTATTATGCTTCTCTTTTAATGACCAACATTCAGCACCATAAAGCATTGCAGGCCTCACTACCATCTTATAGAATTTTCCCTTAAGTTTGAGGGGTACTTTTCTATCACACAACAAGCCCGATGCATTCCTCCACTTCAACCATCCAACTTGAATTCTGCTGAGAATATCCCTATCTATTTCACCATCACTCTGAACAATAGATCCAAGATATCTAAAACGTGTACTCTTATTAACAACTTGATCGCCCAAAGTTACAAACCCCACACTAGGTCTATTACTACTAAAATTACACTCCATATATTCCGTTTTAGATCTACTCAAGCGAAAACCTTTAGTCTCTAATGTTCACCTCCATAATTTAAGTTTACTTTCAACTCCCTCTCTAGTTTTATCAACAAGAAGAATATCATCAGCAAAAAGCATACACCAAGGTACATCCTCTTGCAAATGTCTAGTGAGAGCATCCATGACTAAAGCAAAAAGATATGGGCTTAAGGCTGATCCTTGATGTAACCCAACCGAAATAGGAAAATACTTGGTCAAACCACCTTGTGTTTGAACACAAGTAATAGCTCCTGCATACATATCTTTAATGATTTGAATATAAGCATTATTAACTCATTTCTTTTCAAGAACCCTCCATAGCACTTCTCTTGGAACTTTATCATATGCTTTTTCTAAATCAATAAATATCATATGTAGATCCTCCTTATTTTCTCTATATTTCTCCATCAAACCTCTTAATAAATGTATGGCTTCCATAGTCGACCTACCCGGCATGAATCCAAATTGATTTTGAGAAACATTAGTATCACGCCGCAACCTATGCTCCATAACTCGCTCCCATAGTTTTAAAGTATGACACATTAACTTAATTCCTCTATAATTCGCACAATCTTGTGCATCACCTTTATTCTTAAAAATAGAAATTAACACACTCATTCTCCACTCATCTGACATCTTTTTAGTCTTCAAAATAGTATTAAAAAGTTTAGTAAGCCAAGAAATTCTTTCATCTCCTAAGCATTTCCACACTTCTATTGGAATATCATCAGGTCCAACAGCTTTTCCACCCTTCATTTTCTTTAAAGCCTCTCTAACTTCGGTTTTACTAATACGCCGATAAAAACTGAAATCTTTATTTTCATTTAGGGTGCTAAGGTCACTATAGTCAATCTTATTATCACAATTTTCATTAAAAAGTTTAGCAAAATATCTCATCCATCTTTGTTGAATATCATCTTCTAAGAAAAGTATTTTTTGATCTTCATCCTTAATACACTTCACTTGAACTAAATCCTTACTACTCCTATCTCTTTGTTTGGCTAACTTATACATATATCTTTCTCCCTCCTTAGTATCTAATCTATTATATAAATCACTAAAAGCTAAGGTTTTTGCATCGCATATTGCTTTCTTCGATTTCTTACGAGCCTCTTTATATCTATCCCAATTATCAGAATTTTTAAAATTAAACCAATTTTTATAACAAATCTTCTTATTCTTAATCTTTTCTTACACATTTGGATTCCACCACCAACTTTTTTTACTATTTGGAGCTTTTCCCTTTGATACTTCAAGCACATCTTTTGCAATATTCTTAATATCACTAGCCACTTTTTCCCACATAACATTAGCATCCTCATGCATAGATAAAATCTTAAGCTCTAAAATCTTACTCTAAAAAATATTTCTGTTAATATTCTTTAAATGCCCCCATCTGATCTTAGAATATCGTTTTACTTATTTTTTATTAATTACCATTTTATCTTAAGGTCCAAAACTAATAATCGATGTTGGGTACATAAATTTTCACTCGGAATAACTTTACAATCTTTGCAATCTAAACGATCTATTTTTCTTATAAGAAAATTGTCAATATGGGTTGTACTATATCCATTTGTATAAGTGATGAGATGCTCATTCCTTTTCTTAAATAAGGCATTAGCAATTGAAAAATCATAAGCTAAACAAAAATCTAATATAGTCTTGCCACCTTTATTTGTCATTCCAAAATCATGGCTACCATGAATGCTTTTAAAATCATCTACCTCTCTACCAACATGTCCATTTAAATCACATCCAATAAAAACTCTTTTTCAATAGGTATCTTTTGTAATAATTCTTCTAAGTCATTCCAAAAATTTAATTTAGAACTCATATCCAAACCTACTTGAGGAGCATAAGCACTTATAATATTAACAATCTTATTATCAACCACAATCTTTAAAGCTATAATTCTATCTCCAATCCTATCAATTTTTATAACATTATCATTCAAACTCTTATCTATAATAACACCTACACCATTTCTAGTACGACTCTTGCCCGAATACCAAAGTTTAAAATCTAAACTATCAATTTCCTTAGCTTTCTCTCCAACCCATTTAGTTTCTTGAATGCACAAAATATTTATCTTCCTATGAATCATAATATTTATTAATTCCATTAATTTACCAGTAAGGGAACCTATATTCCAAGTTCCTATCCTAATTTTAATTTCATGGACTAGCTTCTTTGCCCACATCCGTCCTTGATGTGGGAACCCTTGCCTATTTAACACTGCACCCGGGCGCCGGTGCAGCGGCCCTTGTACACTTGTCACTGTATTCAGGCCATACAGCGCCTCGCTTCCAGGGGACGCCCTAGCATTAACACAATTTCTTAAAGGATTCATGTCATTATTATTCGACAAATTTTACGCTGGCTGTCGACTACCTAACGCAACCCTCCACTTTTCTCATCCAGGACTTAGGACCTGGCCTCAAATCAACCATTCATTACTTTCCTAAAATAATCCTCCCATTTAGGAAAGCTTATTTATTTGAATTCAATTTAATATTTGAATTCAAATAATTCCCTCTCATGTTTGACTTTTGAATTTCAAAATTCAAACCACTCATTAACTCTTTCCTAAAATATCTCACCACAAATAGGAAAGGGATTTAATTGCTATTCAATCAATTTTGAAATTCAAAACTCTTTCTCTATTATGCAAATTCAATTAGGAAACTCTTCCAATAAATCAAAATCTGAATTAATTTCAAATTTGATTTAAATCAAGAGTTAATCCTATGGGGCCCACAATTAATTAGCAAATCCCTCATTCCCCCTATGTTTGGCCGGCCCCTCTCTCCTCTCTTTCTCTCTCCACTTCCCACATAAGCATCAATTAATCCCTGCCTCTTGCCTTGGACTCGCCGCCCCCCTATCTCTTCCCTTCCTCCACGGAACACCCATTTGTCAAAAGGTTCAGTTTTCCTCTGCTGTCCCAGAATTCCAGCCAAGGGAAATATTGGATTCTGATGGAACTTGAGTTGCACAAAATTCGGAATCCAGGAAAACAGCCCAAAAACAGTGGAAAAATGGAGGATTTCTTGGATGGAAACACTCACAAATACTTCGATTACTTAAATATCAAAAGACTTATAAGTTTCCACGGATACAATGCTCTCAATTCGAGAAGAGAAGCTTTCTCCCGAGCCCTAAATTAGAAGAAAGATAAAACAGCCACCAAAACAAGATCCCTCCAAAATAAACCCTAACTCCCCTTTAACCCTCACATGATCCCCCCAAAATACCCTAATTACCCTTATGGCAAACAAAACAAACTCCCTCTTACATTTGGTGGGCCCCTTGGGCCCACCTGCCTCCTCCCTCTCCTTCGGCCGAACGCCCAGGCGGGCGTTTTCTCCGCCTGCAATAGGCGAGAACCGGCCCCTTGTGGGCCGGTGCAGATGCGGGATGGACCGGGCGGTCCGATCCATCATCACTCCCCGCCCAAAGATTAACCTTGTCCTCAAGGTTGAAAGCGGGAAACTGGGCTTGTATGCTCTCATAGGCCTCCCAAGTAGCGTCATGTGCCGGTAGATCTTTCCACTCAATCAAAACTTCTTTCCCTTCTTCCTCAGTGGGTCTAACCCCTTTCACTGAAGAAGGCTCTAATAGGCTTGTACCCTCTTCAGACAAGGTTGGTGGTAAAGTATCGACTGATACAGAATCTCCCTTGAACTTCTTTAACTGTGACACATGAAAGACTGGATGAATCGTAGTAGTGGGTGGTAACTTCAGGCGATATGCTACATTCCCAATCTTATGCTCTACCTCATAGGGGCCATAATACCTTGGGGCCAACATAACACTTAGCCTCCTTGCTAAAGTATTCTGCCTGTAAGGCCTCAACTTCAAGTATACAAATTCCCCAATCTCAAAATGAACATCCTTCCTATGATGATCTGCTGCCTGCTTCATGATGTTCTGGGCTCGTAAAAAGTGTTTCTTCAGCTCCCCCAAGATCTCATCCCTTTCTGACAACTGTTGCTCCACCAAGGACACTGATGTAGAATGAGGCTTGTACTGTATCAGGGTTGGAGGATCCCTTCCATAAAGCACCTTGAAAGGTGTGACCTGCGCCGCCTTGTGAAATGAAGTGTTATACCAATATTCAGCCCAAGGTAGCCACCTTACCCAATGCTTGGGCTTCTCCCCTGCAAAACATCTAAGGTAAGTCTTGACACTTCTATTAACTACCTCAGATTGCCCATCTGTCTGTGGATGGTAAGCGGAACTGCGCTTCAAATGTGTCCCTTGTAACTTGAACATCTCCTTCCAAAAGTGACTCAGGAACACTTTATCTCTGTCAGATACTATCGACTCAGGAAAGCCATGAAGCCTCATAACCTCTCGGATGAAAACTGCTGCAACGGTAGTGGCATTAAAAGGATGTCTCAAGGGTATGAAATGAGCATACTTACTAAGCCGGTCAACTACAACTAGAATGACAGTGTAGCCTTCCGACTTGGGTAAGCCTTCGATGAAGTCCATAGTCACCTTTGACCAAACCTGATCAGGTAGCTCCAGTGGCTGCAACAGTCCCCCAGGGGCACAAGCTTGATACTTGTTCCTCTGACAAGTATCATATTGGGCCACCATTTCCTCCACATCCTTCCTCATCCCCTTCCAGTATATCTCTCTAGCCAATCTCTGATAAGTCTTCTGCCCTCCTGAATGTCCTCCAATAGCACTGGCATGAAACTCCTGAAGTATCAGTGGAATATGGGAAGAGGTCCTAGGTAACACTAACCTTCCTCTGTGTAGCAACAACTGATCCTCCACTGTATATCCTGAGGGTATTTCCTCCCCCTTCCTTATGGCCTCTCTGATGCTCCCCAATTCTTCACTAGTCATATTTTGTGTCCTCAAGTTCCCCCAATCTACTAACTGAGGCACAGATGTAGCAATAAGTTGAGAGCATTCCACCTTCCTGGATAAGGCATCAGCAGCTTTATTTTCCAATCCTGGCTTGTACTGAATCTCGAAATCATAGCCCAATAATTTGGAGAGCCATCTCTAATGTTCTTCTGTCACCATGCGTTGCTCCAACAGATATTTTAGACTCCTTTGATCAGTCCTCACAAGGAATCTTCTACCCAACAAGTACGGCCGCCACTTCTGAATGGCCTTAACAATGGCCATCAGTTCTCTTTCATAGACAGATTTGAGCTTTGCCCTCCCTGATAACACCTGACTGTAGAATGCTATGGGTCGCCCTTGCTGCATGAGAACCGCTCCTAACCCCAAACCAGATGCATCAGTTTCCACCACAAGCTGCTGCCCGAAATCCGGTAATGCTAACACCGGGGCACTAACCATAGCACTTTTCAAAGCCTCCATAGCGTTATCTGCCTCCGGTCCCCAATTGAAGCTGTCTTTCTTCAGCTGCTCAGTGAGTGGAGCTGCAATAGATCCATACCCTTTTATGAATTTCCGGTAGTAACCGGTGAGTCCCAAGAAGCCCCGGAGAGCCCGAAGGTTCTTAAGAGTTGGCCAGCTCGTCATGGCCTCCACCTTGGAAGGGTCAGCTGCTACTCCTTCTGCTGAGATAATGTGCCCCAAATATTCCACACTCCCTTGAGCAAAAGAACACTTTTTCTGATTGACAGACAACTGATGATGTTGTAAAGTGCTCAACACCTCCCTCAAGTGCTCCAAGTGTTCCTGTAGGGTCCTGCTATAGATCAAAATATCATCAAAAAATACTAGAACAAACCTCCTCAACATGGGTCGAAACACTTGGTTCATCAAAGCCTGAAATGTAGAGGGAGCATTGGTGAGTCCAAACGGCATCACCAAGAACTCGTAGTGTCCCTCGTGAGTCCTGAAAGCAGTCTTGGGAATGTCCTCCCTTTTCATCCGGATCTGGTGATACCCTGACTTCAAATCCAGCTTGGAGAACATTGTAGCACCCCCCAACTCATCAAGAAGCTCATCAATAACGAGGATTGGAAATTTGTCTAGAACAGTCTCCTTGTTGAGAGCCCGATAATCAACACAAAATCGCCAGCTACCGTCCTTCTTCTTTACCAATAGTACTGGGCTCGAAAAAGGGCTCACGCTAGGTTGGATGATCCCCGCCTCCATCATCTCCCTGACTAGCTTCTCAATCTCCTCCTTCTGAGCATGGGGATATCGATATGGCCGCACACTAACTGGATCTGCTCCCCCCTTCAGTACAATGGCGTGCTCCTTGCTTCTCTGTGGTGGCAACCCTGCTGGCAGCTGAAAAACTGGGGCGAAACGCTCCAACAACTCTCCCACCTCTGCTGGGATATTACTCTGCTCAACTGGCTCACTTCCCTCCAATCGCCATAACTCTACCAGAAATCCTTCCCCCTCACTCCTAAGAGACTTGAGAATAGTCTTCAAAGCCACCTTAGACCGGCATAATTTGGGATCCCCATGCAAATTAACTCGATGCTCTCCTTCTCCATACTCCAACATCAGGGTCTTCCAGTTGACCTTCATCTCCCCCAAAGTTTGTAACCACTGAATACCTATAATAACATCAGTATTACCCAGCTCGAGCACCAAAAAATCCTGGGTAATATCTTCCCCCTGTATGGAGAGAGTAACCCCGCTGCATCTTCCCGCACACTGCTCCCTCTGACCGGTCCCCAAGGAGACTCCCACTCCTCTCCCTTGGATCATGGGAATGCCCAACTCTTCCACTAATCTGCAAGCTATAAAGTTGTGGGTGGCCCCACTATCTATCAGCACTGTGACTGTATAGCTCCCAATCCTCCCTTCCATCTTCATGGTAGAATGTGCCGTCAACCCTGCCACTGAATTGAGGGAAACCTCAATCTTGTCAAGATGTAGATGATCTACACCTTCTTCTCCTCTTCCTAATTCTTCCTCAACTTCCTCCTCCTCGGGGTCTTCTACCAATAGGACTTGGAGTGATTTGTCTTTGCACCTATGCCCTGGCCCAAACTTCTCATCACACCTGTAACAGAGCCCCTTGGCTCCTTTATCCTTCAGCTCTGCCTCAGTGAGCCGCCTGAACTCCCCCTTGGCCGGTGCACTCCGATCCCTCTCCTTCTGTCCTTCTCCTCCTGCCCCCAAGTAAGTACCCTTGGCTCCTCCCGTAGGATTTGCCACCTTCTGTCCTCCTCCAAAAAAAGTAGGCCTGCGGTATTGATCAGAAGACAATCTATCCTCTATCAGCTCAGCCATCTCCAAAGTCTCCCTCAGGCTCCTTGGTTTGGCCGCTCTAACTGCTGATCGAATGTGGGGCTTCAAACCCTTCATGAAGTTACCCTCGAGCACCTCATCCGTCATCCCCCGAAGTCTACTGGACAACAACTCGAACCTGTCCCTATAAGCAAATACTGTACCAGTTTGAGTCAGTGCGAAGAACTGCTCATGATGAGTTCCCTCCTTTGGCGGTCTGAAGCGGTCTAGGCGTATCTCTCTTGTCTTTGGGTAAACTTGACACCCAACTCTCTATTTTCATAGTTGCATCCTTGATTGTGGTTCTATTACATTCATGAATATCATGTTAATGCTCTTCCACTAAAGCCTAGTAAATTATAGAGTTTTGTGAGGGATCATTCATCGTACTAATCTCATTGTTAGTATAGAGATTTCTTATTGAAACTTTCCTTGTATGCAATGTTAGATTAATTGAATGTTTTATGGTCTTAAATCCTATAAATGTGATTTAGCCTAAACTTGTCTTACCGCTCATTGTATTTTCTTTTGTCGTTCAAAATCAATACAAAGATATAATTATTGTGGTTTCTAAAATTAAGCGTGCAAACTCCCTAAGCTAATCATCCTTGCATGTATGTATTACATCACTCTCTCTCTTTTTCTTTCTCGATTAGAATTTAAAAGTTTCTCTCTCACTATCTATCTTTAAGAAGCTCCTCTTTCTCTCTCTTTCTTAGAAACTTATCTCTTCTCTCTATTTCTCTTAGAAGCCTTACATTCTCCTTTTTGAGGTCTCTCTCACTAAAAGCCTCTCACCCCCTTCTCTCTCTTAGAACACTCTCTTTCCCTTTTCTATCTTAGAAGCCCCACACTTTCTCACACTTTGATGTGCCTCTCTCTCTCTTAGAAGCCTATTCAATGGTGAGACCAATTTTTTTTTATTCGCATTTTAAGTTCTCTTGTTGAGAAATATTTGGGTCCGAAGGAAAAATTGGTTCAAGAGAACCTGTTATGTTCAAATGTTTTTGTGCATGCTTGATTTGAAGAAGGTTGCATTGCATTCACTAGGAGAAATGATATAATTGGTTACATACGTGCTCCCCATGAGCCTAATTGTCTGGATCAAAAATTGACAATTTCTTCAGTTTGGGTTATGCTTTGAAATAATTAGAATAATTATGACTAAAAATTTTGTAAGAGGTACAACTTGACAAAATACCTTCATTTCCAAACTTATGCCAGTATCCACAAGAGGAGGGCTCAATCCAAACCTCCTTGTCTAGAGGTAAAGTAACATCCATCTCAATTAGAGCCCTATCTACAGAAGGTCTAGAAAGTCAAGCAGTGGTAGCTTCTACTTCAAGTTGCCAAAGATGGATATTAGAGAATATCAGGTAGACTGATTAAAGTAGTGTAGCTAAAGCCGATGATAATGAATTCACATTGGAGTGATAGGAGGTTCCATGGATGAGTCGAAGTGGGGGGATCACTATAATGTACTCATTAGAAAATGCCTCACATAGTAGATTTGTTGTTTAAAAAAAAATAGAGTAATCTATTTCAATTGATAATGTAATAATAATATGATGAGAATTAAGAAGACCGATAGAATATTCTATAGTCAAATATAAATCTGACATAAATATCCATAAAATCTCAAGGCTAGAATACTCCATCAATAATACTATAGAGAGTACCTAGCTCAAAAATCTCATATTAAGTGAAAATAAGAACTGATTTACCCTTGAACATGCAGGTTTATTTATGCTGAAGGAGAACTTGGTTCTTGTTGCTTTAGTCTTACAGACAGGATATAAAATGAACATATAATATGTTAGAAAGTTGGAGTAGCTCCAGTGAAAGATAAGATTATAGAGAGTTGTCTTGGATGATTTGGTCACATTAAATGGCAGCCTTCCGATGACCCAATTAGGAGAGTAGATGTATTAGATTTGACTTATATTAAAAAGCCAGAGGCAAACATAAAAAGATTTGGTCAAAATAATAGAAATGATCTTTCTTTGTTAGATTTAAATGAGAATTTGACTCTTAATAAGATACAAAAGAGAAAAATGATTCATGTAGTTGATCTCATGTAGTGGGATTAAGGCTTGTTGTTGTTGTAGAGTCTGAATCTTGATGAGAAGCTTCTGGGAACTAGATGGATGATGCCTAATGAGATCTAGAAACCCTCAATCCCCTAACAATGTCAGCAAAGAACCTAGGAGCACTACCAGTAGGAAAGACATGGCCATAAGTGCGTGAACGCATGAGATACAATTGTATGGGAAACACCTGGCACTAAAACCGATGGTAGTGATGGAATAATCTCGTTTGAAAAAACAACCTGAGAAGCATGTGGATGTGATGATGGCATGGAAACCAAGGAATGCTCTTCGAGCATGGAAAGATAGGAAGCAAGCAACAGATAAATGTTGTTGAAAAGAATTAAAAATCTGAGAGCAAAATTAAAACTGCAAGGGTCTAATCTTGGGTGTCGAGGTTACAGACGGTATGGGCACGGCCTTTGATCCCTGGCCTCATCAACTCAGCCTGTTTTAGTATTATTAGAATCATCAATATTTCTCTAACGTAGACAAAATATTTTGAAATGGGAAACCTGGGCCCGGTGCATCCATGTGATGTGGCACGTCCAGATTCGCCTCCAGACGATTCGGACACCGGACGTAATAATCTCACGCAAGAGGTTTCATTATAAATAACATCCATTTTCACAAATATTTAATTAAAATTTATTATTTGTCTTTCTTGTAGGCCTTCTCTAACTCCCTAGACTTTATTATTGATGCTTCATCTGGCCCGCACCCATTTGAGCCTTACATGTCTCTTCTGAAGACAGAAGGCACCCTGGTGTTGGTTGGCCTTCCAGGCGAAATCCGGCTGTCTGCTGCAACCCTCGTTCTCGGTATGCCCCATTCTTTTATTAAATTTATATTTTACAGTCTTAAAATAAATCCAAATATTACAAAATTCATCTTCATCAAATTCTGATCAAAATACCCTCACATAATCTCTTTTAGTTTTTAGAATATTGAATTTTTTTGCAAAGTTGCATAACATTCTCTGTTGCATATGCTAATAGGCCCAAAGACTATTTCTGGGAGCTTAGTGGGTGGTACAAAAGAAATCAAGGAGATGTTAGAGTTCAGTGCTGCCAATAAGATATACCCAAAGATCGAATTGATTCCTATTACATATGTCAACGAAGCACTTGATAGGGTTGTTAAGAAGGATGTCCAGTACCGCTTTGTGATCGATATTGAGAATTCTCTCAAATAAATAGCACATTAGGCTTCATCTAATACGGCTTTCTTACTGCTTTTTAAAACAGTTTTCTAATATAAAATTTTAAACTTTTATGCTAAAAAACTGTTTTAAGCAGCAGTACAAAAGCCGTCCCAAACGAACCTTTAGTCTTTCAGCCATCTCAAATAGAAATTCTATATTTGTACTATTCAAACTAGTTCGTAAATCTGCTGGCTCACAATAAGACGTAAATAATTCCTGAATTTCATGAGTGTTGACTCTTCTTTGGTAGTGTTGGATTGAAAATCTTTGTGATTAGTGTAATTTACTGCACAAACAGGTATCTGTTTTATTAGCTCCTTTCACTTTGACAGTGCAATTTGAAATTATGGGATTTTTTTATTTTTATGTGAAGAACGATAGAATCCAAATTTGTTTTCTTTAAAGTGAAAAGAAGGCTTGGAACATGACTTATCTTTTCTTAAGGATTTTAAATAGATTTTTTTTTATTATGTATCTAGAGATTGTAATAAAGTGGCAGACTTTTGCGCCTCTTATGTTGTATTAGGAGATTTTCTTTAGGATTTTGTAGATGATATAAACCTTCCTTCATTATTAATATCAATGGTAAGGAATAAATATGATAGAATAGCTATTACTTTGTATATTGTATTTTTTTCTTTATTAATGCAAATTGCATTTCTTAAAAAAAAAACTCATAAATAATAATAGGGGTTTTTACATAAATAACACCCAAAAGTAGTTTATTTACTTATCTAACCTCTAAACTTTAGTATTTACATGCCTACCACCTTAATGATCTGATCCTCATCAAAATTAACACGCCATTCGACTCCCGTGAAAACCACGGCGCGAATACATCCTCTCGTGCGCGGGAAACAGAATAGCTCTCTCATGTTGCCAGCAGCTCTCTCATCTCGCATTGCCTGCAACTATCTCATCTAGAGTTGCATTCATCTACCATCAGCTCACCTTCCCTCCTTCCCATTGGACCGACGTCGGTGCAGACCTCCCACCAGTCGCGTTGCCTGCAGCTATCTCATATAGAGATGCCTTCATCTACCATCTTGTTGACCTGTACAAAGAAAACAAAAAAAAAAGAAAATCATACCTGCCCTGCAATCCCACGTCGCTCCCCTGCCGCAGCACGTCGCACGCACGTCGCTAGCACGTCGACGTCGCCTCACACACGATCGCCAGCACGACTCGTTTGAGTCGTTAAAAGGCTCGAGGAAATGAGGCCTTCGGTCCCCTCTGGCTGCCTCTCAAGCTCCCGATCCCTGCTTCCTCTTCTCCGGCTCTCTCGCATCCGCTCTTCTCCTCCGCCACTTCTCCTCCTTCGTTGCTGTTTTGCTTCGTAACTTCGCAGAAGGTGTAGAGATTGCAAACGTCGCTGCTTCGGCTCCTTTGCTGGTTCGACTTTCCCTTCTAGCAGGATCGGAAGTTACACAGTTTGGTCGGAAGCAACGGACGGAGCTCGCTCACTGTGCGGTTAAAATACAGGTTATTACAAATATGCAGTTCAATACAAACCAGTACACAGTAGTACACAATAATACACATCAGTGTACATTAATACATAGCAATACATAATAGTACATAACAATACACAGCAGTATACAATAATATGCGTAAAAATACACAACAGTGCACAATAATACACAACAATACTAAGAGAAATACACAACAATAATCAGAGAAATACATAATAAAATATTATAATGATTTATTACAATACACAATATAATTTTACAGAAGCTATTTTGTTACATGTGTTGAATATCAATTATTATTATAAAATAATTACACATCAACTATTTTGCTTTGAGTAAATGATATTCATCATCATCCTCATATATTCAGGTTTCAGCTAGCCGGTTGGTGCTCTGAGAATAAATTTCTTTATGAGGCATTCTAGTATATTTGAGATCTTAATCTGGCTCGATGGTGCACATTTATTATTGTAGTTCCCACTACAACAGATTCTTACTCTTATATTTTCTCTTCTTTTCTCAACGTCCCTTCAACCTTATATTAGAGATGCCTTTAGGCTTATACTTTGGAGGGTTTTTCAACTTTTTAATCTCATCATGTGTGTTGCCTACAAACTTGTGTTTCTTTCTCTTACCATCAATGATCAACTCTATATTTTCAGCCATGCCATTCATTGCAGCCAACATGTACTATTCATCCTCCTAATTTTCCTGTGTTAGTGTGCTAATTTTATATGCAAATCTACTGAGATGACTTTTTAATATCATACTAACACATGCCTCAAATGTGTTATCTTTCTTTCCCAAACCTGTGAATTTGTGGCAAGTATAAATATATTTCATAACTCTTGTTGGCCATCGCAGTAGTAGGTACCTCGAAGGTATATTCATAATATTTAGCTGCCTTTTAACTCTTATGCAATGAGAATATAGTAAACCCATTGTCCTAAACTTCCTACAATAGCATTGAATGGTACCCTCTTTTGCATCAAAATGAACAGTCCAATGGATCGACTGGTCCTTATTCTCTATATTTTTGACGAAAAAGTTTGATGAATCACTTAAGACATAGTCTATATACATTCCACATACATCTTGTAAAAATTCATCTTAAAAAAAAAAGAATATAATTTTCTTGAATAAAATCGAGCATCTTGCTTTAATATTTGGCTATTTTTGTCACAAGTATTACTTTGGACTTGCCACATCTCAAATCTTCATCCTGGTCATTCTAGCGCCAAATCATCAGCATTTTCTCCGACCCTAAAAAACAATCAGTTATAGAACTTGTTGGCTTCAAAATATCATGGCATACATTATTAGTGGGTTAGCTATATTGTGTTGACAGAATGTCCATGCTAAAGTAATTCTTATTGAATGTTGTTGACCATTTATTTATTATTCTATAAAGTTCTTTCAACTAATTATGGCTTTGGAAGCCCCCTTGTGTGATCATTTCAACCCAAGTTCTCTCGAAATCCTCCTTAGAGTCACAGTTGCTCAAACACTTATAAAATAATGCTCTAACTTTATTGTTGCCATTGAAGCACCAGACTTTTGATGAAGTATTTTTAGAGATGTGCCATTGGCATAATATATGGCTTGTCTGGGGTAATCCAATTTCTATGGCCATAGTCATTATTTGGTCCTGATAAGTGAATATTATTATTAGATATTTATCACCCATTATTCGTATAAATATTCTAAACAATCTCATAAATGAATCAGATATATCCCCTAACAGAAAGGCCACCGTAAGCAGAATATTCTGGCAATAATTATTAACTCCAATAAATAGTCCACATACTAAATTATATTTATTAAGCATGTAGTTAGTATAAAAAATTACTACTTCTCCAAAGAAATAACATATTCTTCTCATCCCATCAAAAAAAAAAAAATCTACAATCTATCAAATACAACAGTTTGGATGTCCCACGCAAACATGTTGTCATCAACTTATCTATCTTTAAATAGTTGAAATAGTGAATTAGTGTCCCCATACTTAATCTTTATTCTCTTCTCTTTCTGAATGTAGTTATATACATCCCTCTTAGATAATCCAACATTTTTAAAACCTCCAACTTCATCGGCAAGATATGTAAAAAAAAAAAAAAACAATTGATGCTTTCTCATCACTAATATTCATACAGGATTTAAGTAGATTTTAGTCTTCTGCCCTAGTCAATTCGTGATTGTGGCTTTCTATACATTTTTGCACCTTCCAAATTCCATCTTCATCCACTAGAATTCTAATTATTATGGGACATCCCGTTCTGATGTTTGATTTTTAATATTTTGATCGGGAATTTCAATCAATACCATTCTTGAAACCAGCTCTTGAACATACAAAATCCTTAGATCTTGTTTTTTATGGAATTTGTCTATTAACTGTGATGTTCTTTGTGAATACTGAAACCAACAATATGGACATAACTGCAATACATATCATATACTTCCTTTTTACAATTATAAACACCATATATACAAGCAAAAACTATTCAGATCGTTGAATATAAGCTTGTACATAGAATAATTAAATAATAATACATAGTTCAATACACAGTTCAACGTACAGCTCAGTATACATTTAAATACACAACAATGCACAACAATACACAATAATATATAGCTAAATACACAACAATACACAGCAATACACAGCTAAATATACAATAATACATAATTAAATATATAGCAGTACACAATAATATACATCTAAATATACAACAATATATAGCTCAATACAAAATAAAACACATCTTAATACACAGTTCAGTACACAATAATACACAGCTAAAATAAGAGCAGTACACAACTAAATATATAGCAATACACAACTAAATACATAGCAATATATAGCTCAGTACAAAGCAATATAAAACTCAATACACATCTCATTACACAATAATACATAACTAAAACAAAAGTAATACTCAGCTAAATACACAGTAGTATACAACTAAATATACAGCGGTACACAAATAGTACACATCAATACATAGCAGTACATAGTAATACATTGCTATACACAGCTTAGTGCAAAATAATACAGAGCAGTACACAGCAATACACAACTAAATAAATATCAGTACACAACAATACACAACTAAACCCTAAAAAACTATATATTTTCATTAAAATCATCATTACATAACAAAACCATGCTTCTTTGAGGCGTTTGACACATAAATAATTAATATTTACATTAAAATCATACTTACATAATAAAATCATGTTTCTTCGCGCCATTCGACTCATAAATAATTTTAGAATACACCATTAAACCCTAAAAAAACTATATAATCACTGGAAAAGTAATAAAACTTGAGAGGAGTTTAGAATTTACAGATAATAGCTTTAATTTTTCTCCCATGTTTGACTACAGTAACGCTTTCTGGATATTTTGCATACCAACTTTCATCTCCTCGAAGAATACAATATCCTCCAAGTCAATTTCCATATTCTTCGCTTGTTTCTCGTTTTTCTTTTCTAGTAGGTAAGATGTGATATTTAGCCGCTCGCCAAAACCATAAATATTTGGGCTCTTTGGTGGGTTTTTTTTAAAATGCTAAAAAAGAGTGTCTCGACTGGGTTGGGCCGTCACGTTGTAAGAAAAATAATATAAATATTAAATATACATGTGTTAGCATTTTAGTGGATCCGTTAGAATAATTTCTCTGGCTACTGAGTTTTTGTTTGGGTCAGTTTTTTAATGCTTCTTAAATAAACTTTTTAGTATCAAAATTTATTTTTTTAATTAAAATTATTTTAAAAAATAATAATAAAATCATCCTAAATGAAGCCCAATGAGTAATTAGAGTTGATAGGGGTCAAGCTGATCCAAAGGTAGCCACTTGCTAGCAGGCCCACTAGCCCAGCATCACCATGCATAAGCGGATCAACAACTCTCCAGCGGACTCCCGACAAATCTTTATCAGATCCCACCGAAAAAAGGAGTTTTTATTTCGTTCGGTCGACCGAATGAGAGAAACATTCGGTCGCAGTCAAATATCGCGCGGTATCGAGGTGTACCGAGTTTTTAGGCAAAAATCGCGCGGTACCGAGGTGTACCGAGTTTTTTGAAAAACTCGGTACACCTCGATACCGCGCGATATTTGACTGCGACCGAATGTTTCTCTGCATCCGATCGGAGAGGACGTAATAATTGTTCCGAAAAAAGAAGCAAGCAAGAAATAATTGACTTCGGTGGAAAGCAAGGGAAGGGAAAATTCGTTGTCTATTCCTCTTTTCAGTTTCTTCTTCTTCTGGCATTCGCTAGGCGATTGATTCTCTCTGTGCTAGGGTTTCGGATCCTGTCCTGGGAACAGGGCTTGCTTGATCTGGCTCGCTCGCTATGTCGCCGGCGGCGGTGAGAGCTTTTTTTCTCGCCCTCTTCCTATTTTTCGCCACCTCTATTCACCACTCCAACGCTAAATTGGAGGCCACGGACAACGATCCTTGCCCCGCCTTATCCGACGGATCCCGATCCTGCCCCATCAATTGCTTCCGACCGGACCCTGTTTGCGGCGAGAACGGCGTGACGTACTGGTGTGGATGCCCGGAGGCCGCGTGCGCCGGCGTCCGCGTGGCGAAGAGTGGGTACTGCGAGGTTGGAAACAGCGGGAACGGCCTCCTCTCAGGGCAGGCCTTCCTCCTCATACACATTGTGTGGCTCATCATTCTTGGCTTCTCTGTTCTTTGCGGCCTTCTTTGAGCTCGATGCCCTCTTTTTCTTATGGGTACATCTGTAATTCGTTGATCTATTTTTAATTCTTTTTCTTGAATGTATCATTCATGAAGTTAATTGATTGGAGTTGATGATGCCTTAATTAGTCTATGAAATAGGGTTTGTGGTATAAATTTCTGGCTCTGACCTGAAAATTTGAGGAACTGTTGAAGAAAGAAAGAGATTTAATTTCTGTTCTTGTTTCATCATATTCGACTGTGTTGGTTTTTTTTAATTGTTATTTAGAAAATATTGTATCAGCTCTGGAGCGATTTTTGTGGCGTTGGGTCATGGAGTATTATTTATTTGTTTTATCTTAATGTGCATAGAATATTTATACGTAACAATATCTAGCTAATACAGAGTGCTGCATAATTCTTCAAATGTTTCTGTAAGTGTGTTTAACTCTACGCGCATTGTTATGTGAACTTTTTTTTAATGGGTAGTGCTACAGAGTTCGATGGTTAGAATATGGATTGTTTATTATTTCTCTCTTATTTTTTTTGCCAGGTTAAAGCTGATTGAAATCCTAAGGGAAATTTGAACTGAAATATTTTCGTCAATAAACTTTCTTGCTGGATAAAAAAGTTTTTGTGCGGTGAGGCCAGTTCAATGTGTTCAATAAATTTTGGTCTAAGGTTTTCCCTGGTATTTTTGGTTAAAAATTATGTCAAGATGGAGCTATTTTTGTTACATGTATCCTCGATTTCATGGAATCACACACTCAATATAAGTGAACTATTAGACAATACAACTAAACTATTAAACAAATACCACTAAATTATTGGACATACACAATTAAACGTTTATCTAATATTGATTTTGTTGATACTCTTTCTAGTACTTATAAGCAACTTCTTTAAATGCCTATATTTGATCTTGATATCAAAATGGTTTTTTTTTCCCCAGGCAATGATAAATCACTTGTCCTGGCAGTTTCAATGCTAAATTTTTTCAAGGATTCTTTGTAGTTGGTTTGCCCTCGGTTTATTAAAGCTGTGTTGCATTTCTTCAAAATTTCAAATTTTCAAAAAAAAAAATTAACCACATTGCCATTACTATGATCCAAAAGAAACTAAATGCTTATCAAAGTTCAAATTTTAGACCCATTTCATTCTGCAATACTTTGTATAAGATCATATCTAGGCTCCTGCTGACAAAATCAAACCTTTACTTGCTAAAATAATCCAAAAGAAATTAAATGCTTATCAAAGTTCAAATTTTAGACATATTTCATTATGGAATACTTTTTATAAGATCATATCCAGGCTCCTTGCTGAAAAAATCAAACCTTTCCTTGCTAAAATAATCAACCTGACTCAAGCAGCTTTGTTGAGGTGTGGGGCATCGCTGTCAACGTCATATTAACCTCTAACATTCTTCATAGTTTCAGAAAAAAGGTGTAGCCATTAGTTATTCTGTGTTAAGGCTGTTTCCTTATGATTGATTTTATCTTAAAGGTTTGCCTTCTCGTTTGATACACTGCAGTTTTTCTCCTATTTTTGTTAACTGGAATTCTGTATGTATTTCTTATGTCTCTTTATGCTATTATTAAAGAGAGTTATGTTGCTATTTCAATTCAAATTTTTGTTTGGGATAAGGTTGTCTTTTCTCACACCATTTTTTAATATCATTATGGAGGAGTTATGTTGTATTATTGCAGAGAATTATTCTAATGATTGTTTCAAACTCATTAGAACGGTGCATCAATCAACCATCTGATTTTTGCAGATAACTTGTTTCTTTGGCTAAGCTGATCTTGACTCTTTCTAGAATGCTCTTTTCTCTTCAAAAATTCAAGGACAATTTGGAAAAAGTCTGATATTATTTTTTCCCAAGATCTTGGTTAATTTGGTTGTCTATCTTTCAAATACTTGGTTATTTCAATTTTAAATGAGAAGTTTAAGATGTGCGTCTGTCAACCACTATTTAATAAGCTTAATTCATGGATTACGGAAACAAAAATTATCTTTTTTGCTGGCAGTTTGCAAGTTGTTAAATACTCTTTAAATATTTATCTCTCTCTTATCCTGAGAAACCTGCATTTCTGAAGCGGTAATTGAAATGATCAATTGTTTGTTTAATATATTCATTTTTTAAAAATAAGGCTACTAAATAACTAAAATTTTACTTGGGAGTCTTTCTGCTAAACTAAGGTAGAATGGTAGTGTCTATATTATTTCCCATTCCCATATTGATTTGACTTGTAATTTAAAAAGGATTTGAAATTTTCTAACCGATAATTCCCTTCTTAACCATTGGTTGCTTAATACTATCTTCTCTATCTAGGAATTCTTCTAACACCTCTTATTATTTTTTGGAAGTTATTAAAATCTATTGTTACATCTGTCAGAAATCATCCTAGTTACAAAACTTGTGATACTACAACAACAGCAACATCAAGTCTTTATTCCACTACGTCGGGTCGGCTACATGACTTTTTTACTCCATTGTGTTATGTTAAGAGTCAAATTTTCATTTAAATCTAATAAAAACGTGTAATGATGATAAAATTTCTTTATTTTTTGATATTTGGATTGATGGGTTCTATTTTGGAGATGTTGATAGATTTTGCTTTCTCTGTATTTGGTGGCCCTCTTAATGCTCTTCTTCATTATATCATTACTTATGGTAAGTTGCAGCTACTTTTGGCCAAATGCAATTTCTCAGTCTGTTATAGCCTTATTAGCAAGATTTCAATTTGAGTAGGCAAAGATAAGTTATGTTTGACTGGGGAGTAACCAAAGTATTTGGCAAAGTAATAACAAGAATCACAACTCTACTTCTTTAAGTCCTAAAACTCTGAAAATTCTCATTAAGTGGTTTGTTAGGCTTAAGGTGAGTAATTAGTAAGCCTCCAACTTTTGGGATGATGAGATTGGAGCTTTTTTTTTTGTTAATTGTTTGGCTCATTGATTATGTTATTGTTGTTGGCCCCCTTTTCTGTATCTCTTCTCCTTCTCAGTTGTTTGTTTGCTTCTTGGTTCGGAATTTATGTTATTCAGCTTGTATACTCTGGTTTTATTTATTCTATTAATTCCTCTTTATACAATACTATTGCTCCTAGTAAACTTTCTAGGCTTGCTGGATTCACTGGAAGAAGGAAAATCTGTGGACTGTATTAATTCCTCTTTATATATATATAAATATATATATATATATATATATAATTTCATAATTGATGTAGTTGTTCTTGCACTTTTAATAAAACTGGGCTATACAGATTTCCAGTTATTCCTGCACTTCTACTAAAACTGGGCTATACATGTTTCCAGTTGCTTATTATATGTGCGTGCCAAAAAGGTAGACTCTACTTAACGGCAAATGGCACATAAAGTTCATGCAGTGTAAGCTGCGATAACAAATGGCACTTGCCGCAGAAACTTGTCTCAGGAGATAATTATTCTTAGTACTATGGCAAGTCTTCTTTGTTTTTTAATCAAAGTTCAGCTGAATTGGTTCTTCTGCTGGGGGGATGGGATTATTAAGTGTAGAGTCCGAATGGGAGAACCGTCCGGATTTTGTGAGGGTACATAATAAATATACAATTTTATTTTTTGGTGTGTATTTGTTGTGTACATTCACAAAATCCGGACTCTTCTCCCATCCGGACTCCGTACGTAATATTCAGCAAATATACAAAAACTTGTCTCAGCAAATAATTATTCTTAGTACTATTGCAAGCCTTCTTTATTTTTTAATCAAAGTTACATTAAATTAGTTCTTCTGCTGAACAAATTATTATGTGCAGTCCGGATGAGAGAATCGTCTGAATTCTGTGAGGGTACAAAAAAAAATAATAATAATAAATATATATATATATACTGATTGATATCAAATAATTGATGATAACCTCATGTAATATTCTCAAGATACATGTGGTTCACTAATAGGAGTTTGTGGATGGGAGTCATAAGAAATTAGGGATTGATTGAGTTATAAGAAGTTGGAGCGACTAATTCACGTGATTCAATGAGAATTATAAAAAGTTAATTGAGTGAGAGTCATAAGGAACGATTGGTTGAGAGTCATAAGAGCAGGAACAAGATCAAGATCAAGATACCATCATCTGAACATCTGATAGAGTATTGATTACTGACTATTAATACAACTTATAACAATATACCGTCTCAGAGCAATTTATATCACATTTTTTGGACTCTAACAAAAGTTTAAAGGATTCTTGTCCCTTATGAATCTTAAACTCTTAACTATCGAGGTATTGTTTGTTTTGGCCTAAGAGCCTCACGATTTTGTCCTGTTGGTGTAACTTCTCGGTACGTCTTTCATCTCAGAATTGCTCCGGGATGAGCACGCTTAAATGCAGAGTTTATTAATAAAATTCTAAACATTAAATCAAAAGGCGTCTTGATGTTTAAGAGTTTAGCTTATTTATACTTAAGGAGTTTCACAATCTGAACCCGACAGGTCCGGCAAACAGGTGGACCCGAAGACAGATTTTTTTTTACCGAGTTTGGGTCGGGTCAAATATTGACACCCCTAGCATTGGGAAATTGATGGTTCCAAGTCCTTGTTCAAAAAAAGTCATTGTTCTCTCGCTCTCCCTCTAGAACTAATCAATAAAGTTTTTTAGGAAATCACTTGGCTCCTATCTTATCCATAAGAAATCCTATGCATTCTTTTTAGGCTTCTAAGTGACTCACAAATTATGTAATATCCTTTTGAACTCGATAAAGGATGTAAGGACTTCTAGTGGTAGGTGTGAGAACCATCAGAGAACAAACTCCTTGAAAGTGGTGAATAATAACTGACACTTTGATGCTTCATCAATATCCATCAATGAGGTTGTATCAAAGTATTTCATGTAGTCGACGTGATCTGATATTCCTTAGTATGACTCTACATGGGCCATCTTAAACCTTACCAGGATCTCATTTCAGCTATCTCCCTAGAGAACACATTGGTTAGTTGCAGTTCCCTCCTTACCGACTTCGGTGGGGGAGTGGACTCTTCATTGTTAGTGTGGTAGTGGATCTCATTTGCAATATGTGTCAAAGTCAGTTCCCTAGTGCTAGATCACCCTCTTCTGATCATCAATTCCAAGGATCCTTCTAGTTTGTTTTCTCTTGGAGCCTCCCTATGGAGCCACTTTAATGATTCAAAGACCATTCTTATGAATCTTTACTCCATCTCCATCAAATTATGGTAGACAGTAAAGTATTGGTTCTCCATATTTATCATAGGCCTCCTGATCCAATTGCCCTGCTTCATATAATGACTGATTTTAGTCACTAGAATCAATCCACACTTGCCACATCTTAAAGTATGTTTGACACAAATTTCTTTTTAGGCAGATATGGAAAGTAAAGGAGGATGAATGAACAAATAAGGAGAAGAGCTCTCGAATCAACTACTATCTATGAGTATTGCTAGGCAAACATGGTAAATAATTCGCAATCATTCAGTGTTAATTATGAAGTATAAACTAGAGTGAACTCTTGATTTAAGAAGTTGCTTGATTGGTTTATTTGATTTTTTAATGCATTGATCTGCAATGCCTTGAATGCATGATTTGTTTAGGTTCTTTTAAATCTAGGGTTTGCGGAGCACCATATTTTAGAGTGAGAAGGATCAGCACATGATTGAAAAACTCAGTTGCTTGGGATCTGTTTGATAGGCAACTCTTTATTAAGTAATTGATAAGCACCCACCGATGTTTAGTTTGGTTGGTGGGCGTGCTCGGTTGGGAACCCCCCATCCCGAGTTCGATTCCCTCAGGCGGCAGTTGCCTGTCTAGGGGGGACCCAATTTCCATATTCTTCGCTTGTTTCTCGTTTTTCTTTTCTAGTAGGTAAAATGTGATATTTAGCCGCTCGCCAAAACCATAAATATTTGGGCTCTTTGGTGGGTTTTTTTTTTAAATGCTAAAAAAGAGTGTCTCGACTGGGTCGGGCCGTCACGTTGTAAGAAAAATAATATAAATATTAAATATACATGTGTTAGCATTTTAGTGGATCCGTTAGAATAATTTCTCTGGCTACTGAGTTTTTGTTTGGGACAGTTTTTTAATGCTTCTTAAATAAACTTTTTAGTATCAAAATTTATTTTTTTAATTAAAATTATTTTAAAAAATAATAATAAAATCATCCTAAATGAAGCCCAATGAGTAATTAGAGTTGATAGGAGTCAAGCTGATCCAAAGGTAGCCACTTGCCAGCAGGGCCACTGGCCCAGCATCACCATGCATAAGCGGATCAACAACTCTCCAGCGGACTCCCGACAAATCTTTACCAGATCCCACCGAAAAAAGGAGTTTTTATTTCGTTCGGTCGACCGTATGAGAGAAACATTCGGTCGCAGGCAAAAATCGCGCGGTACCGAGGTGTACCGAGTTTTTTGAAAAACTCGGTACACCTCGATACTCCGCGATAATATCCTGCGACCGAATGTTTCTCTGCATCAGGTCGGAGGACATAATAATTGTTCCGAAAAAAGAAGCAAGCAAGAAATAATCGACTTCGGTGGAACGCAAGGGAAGGGAAATTTCGTTGTCTATTCCTCTTTTCAGTTTCTTCTTCTTCTGGCATTCGCTAGGCGATTGATTCTCTCTGTGCTAGGGTTTCGGATCCTGTCCTGGGAACAGGGCTTTCTTGATCTGGCTCGCTCGCTATGTCGCCGGCGGCGGTGAGAGCTTTTTTTATCGCCCTCTTCCTATTTTTCGCCACCTCTATTCACCACTCCAACGCTAAATTGGAGGCCACGGACAACGATCCTTGCCCCGCCTTATCCGACGGATCCCGATCCTGCCCCATCAAAAAAGGTAATTGATAAGCATATTATTATTTGTTTCTAGCATTTTTCTTGATATTTATTTGTATTCTTTAATTATAAATTATAGACTATATTATATTTATTCATAGTATTTTATGTGATCATTGTGATATGATGTGATTACTAGCTTCGTCATTTTTACTTGCATATTATTTTAATTATTGAGACATACATTTTGTTTTCATAAATCATGAAATATGTTAATTTATAATTGAGCTTGATCATGCTAGAATCTTCATTAAAATTTGTATTGTAATAACAAATGTTTATAATGGATGCTTGTATTTATGATGCATTTATTATCATTAAAATTTTCATATTTTAAAATTAATTTACAATTCTTTGATATTGTTATTGGGAAAGTGGTTGGTGTGCTTTAATCGGTGAGCATAAATAGAGTAAAATAGTTACTCAAAAAGGTTAGTTAAAATGCCCACTCAGGTCTTGAAAATACCAAACGTGCCATTGATAATTTTTTTATGTGTTATTATATCTCACAATAAATATATATATTTAGGAAATATTCTTTTAGAGGAGAGATTATTATGTGCGGAGTCTGAACGTAGATAACTGTTCGATTTTGTGATTGTGAACAGTAAAAGCGCAGCAGTGAACAAGAAAAATGTAGTTGTGAACAATAATTGTGCTTTTACTGATTACAGTCATAAAATCGAACGGTTCTTTAAGTCCGAACTCCGCTCGTATTCATATCTCCTTTTAGAGGTATTTTCTAATGTTGGGATTTTCCCTTATTTGGAAGGGTTTTTTTTTTGACATATGTCAATTAAATCAAATTGATACATACCAGGTAATCAAAGTTCTCTTGATTGATAGCTAAAACTTTCATCCAACAAATCAAAATGAGATACATAAAATGTTGCATTGAAAATACACTATTAACCGAGCGCTTCTACTATTTTTCTTACGGTGATTTTATAACATATAATATAACTTTGTGCCCTCATTTTAAAAATTTTATAATAAAAGGTATAATTTCATATTAGATATTTCTACAATTATACAAGATTAAGAAGGCGGGATAAAATTTTTTAGAAGTTATATATATATATATATATATATATATATATATATATAAAGATGATCTTTAAATTGTTATAGCAAAAATAGTTTTTTAATGCTGTTATAAATATTATAAATATATATTTTTAGAAAATAGATAAATATATTTTAGCTGTTATTTGATTAAAAGAAAATAAAATTTCATCATAAGTTTTTTAAATAATAAAAAATAAAAAGAAATAATACTCAAACGCCACGCAAACCCAAAACAGCCCGCAGTGCCAGTGGCCGCAAATCCCTGCTGTTTTGTAGTTTGCGAATCACAGGCGCCCCATCTTTGATCACTTAAAGTCGGGCATCGGAGAACCTGAGGAAAAGTAAGTATGATTTCAGTCATATTCCTAATTTTGTGTGCTTCTATCTCCTTATCAAGTCATCATCTTCGATTTCGCAGAAGCCCTAGGTTCTATTGACCTGAGATATTCTTTTGTTTATCAAATTCTAATATCTAAATTCATCAGATCTGAAATTTAGTTTTGGCGATTGTTTATTATATACTTTTGTCTTATTGATTGTCGTTCCTGAAAAAAAAAAAATCATAAGACATGTTCTAGAAAGTAGGTTCGAGAATGACGGTTGATTTACATAATGGTAATCTGTAATAGCGAATTAATCAAATATACGAACCAAAGATTTGTTCTTTAAGCAATCTGAACAGTTAGAAAAAATAGATTACCCAAAACTTGACTGAGTATGCCATGCCAACCCAACTCAACTACATGACTAGCTTAGGTAGGGAAAATCAATCGATTCAACGGGCCATGCCAAGCTTGGGCATAGAAAATATCTATACCAATCCGATATGAATCGACCAAAACATTTTTTTGATATACTGTCATCTTTAGTTTTTGTGTAATAATACAACACTACTTGACCATTACAGGTCAGCGATATTTCTTGTATGATTATGCAAGCTGTTTATATGGTCATTATTATGTGTTTGCATATTGAACTGATTTGATAATATCAAATTTGATATGAATAGTCAACATAATTAAGGGGAAGTAGGGGCTGCTTATGTAATTGTTTTGGCATAAACTCATAGGGGCTGTTTGGTAGCAGGATTTGAGAAAGAAACATAAATCCTGCCAAATAGTAAAACTGGCGACGATAAATCCAAAATTTTAAATCTTCTTTCTCCTTCTATTGTCTTAAATCCTAGATTTAGTAAATTCAGGCATTGGGTGGAATAACTTAAATCCACAAGTCTGTAACAAACTCTTTGTTCTCCTTCACATTTCTTCACACGCCGGCCACACACCGCTGGTCGATGCTTTCTCCAACAAGACTTCCTCTCTTCTTTATCATCTTGGGTTTCCAGAAAGATGAGGACATTTCAGTATTTTTTTCATCATAAATTTTGATAATTTTTTAAATAAGGTATTAACTAAATAAGATATATCAATTAAAATAAATAATCAATGTTAATTACTTAAAAAAAAATCAATTGTAAAATCAATATTTCTTATATTTAATTATTATATATATATATATATATATATATATATATATATATATATATATATATATATATATATATATATATACAAATTAAAATATTAAATCAACTTTAATAATTAATATTATTTAATTGAAAATATAATAGCTTAAGTATATTAATATTACTTTTGATTTAACTTGTCTTAATTGAAGCTATTGTTTTATTAGCTTAATAAGTTATTAATTAATGAGTATTTGATATATATTAATTATAATTTAATCAATATAATTAAGATTTATAATGGCCAAATAAATATAACATGATATTATAATAATTTAAATATAAAAATTATAGGATTTTTTTAATCCTAATCGAATTAAATTCTACTTGCAGCCAAAAAACGCCTTATATTTCTATGCAAGCTAGCATTATGAAGGCGGTAAGGGTCTTTTTTTATTTTTAAGATTTAGATACGTACCCTAAAATTTTTATATTTTTATATATATAGAATATTTATTTTCTTATATTTGCTTAGATACATCTTAGTATTTAAATTAAGTCATAGTATATACATGAAAAATTTGTATTTCACGTTGTATAAATTTTCTTCTCTTCATATGCAATTGGAGAGCTTGTTTTCAGTTTATCAATATGTTTCCTTATTGAATCTTTTTGGAATTAGTTGTCTTAAATGCTAAAGTAGCCTAACAATTTTTTGGGACTTAACTGGATTTAACCTCTGTTATGCCAAATAATTTTTAGGATTTAACTACTTCAAGATTTAATAAATTCGTATTTACAAGATTTAATAAATTCTACTTGAATTAAATACTACTAGCAGACAAACAACCCCATATTGTTGAGCTCAAATGTGAAATTTACCTCCGCCGCAAGACATTGTGAGATTAGATTTACTACATACACTTTGTGGTTACAATTTCAAGTTTATAGAGAATAGAAATTTATTGGTATATTGAATTTGTTTTACGTATTAAATAGTTTAAAACAGTGGGACATCCGGAGAACCAATACAAAATATCCTTTAGTATTTTGAGATAATTCTGATGCAACTTCACCTTACAGAGCAAAGTATTGCTACGGTTAAACAAATTTATATCAAAAAAAATATTTGAAATTTTATATATTAATTGATCAACCAAAATAAAAAATTTCAGGCATTTGTATTTGAAAATATTAGTCTATTTAATCAAATGATAATATAACATGAATTTTTATATAAATTTTTTTAGGATATTTCATCTCTGTATAGAAGAATATGTTCACTTCCACATATCTCAACATAATGGCTGAAAAAAAAAAAATGACTGATTTAAAATTGAAATGTCACAAGGAAAATTTGATTTTATATACCTTATAATGCACCTATTTGAACTAATATGCCCTTAATAATTTTATTTGGCTAAATATCTCCAAAGTCATTTTTGCATGAAACTATACTTGTATGGAAAAATATGAGGGATACTCCCTTTTATTTACATGAATATTTAAATGTGAATAAAACTTGAAATGATCTTCCAATTATCTTCTCCGATGTTCTCCTTGCTCAATTAATTGGATTATTGCCCTTCTCATTGTAACTTATTGCAGTTTCAAGCTATCATCAATCCTCTCATGCAATTCCTTCCAATGCCAATTTGAAATGTGAGCATTAAATATTTTTTCATTTAGTTTCTAGTATATTCACCAGTTGTCCTACATTAGTAGTTTCACACTGCCACTCCTTATCACAAAAGAATGGAGACAAGTTCAAATGCTATGTTCAAACCAGAGCGTCGACCACTAGCTTAGAACTTCAAGTTTGAAAATAAACTTTGATCGAGCTCATACAAATATTATGAGGCTCAAAAATTAAATTTGAACTAGGTTTGAACACATAGTTCAAACTTAGCTTAAACCCATAAATTAGATTCAAATCAGGTTCGAACACCATATTATTTAATTGAACCTAGTTTAAACTTATATTTCAGACAAAGGGCTCAACTATCACCTTTGATATAAAGGTTTAAAACTTAGTTCTAATTAGGTTCAAACAAGGTTTGAATCTTGTTCGAACCTAGTTTGAACTTCTATTTTGAATCTAAAGTTCGAGCTCTAACTCAATTTGAACCTTATGCGAGCTTACTTTTGTTTTGACCCTCAAACAAAACTTCGAAACAAATATTCAAAACTCTTTTTGAACTAGGTTTGAATCTTTCTTGAATCAGGTTTGACAATTCTATTCCTTTTGATATACAATGATGAGAATCTATAATATTTATGTGGTGGACTAATATTATTTGATGGATATAATAAGAGGTAGCGGGATTAAGCTTATGTGGAGTTTAGGAGGAGTTAATTATCTTGGATTAATGTTTCTCAAAATCAATTTGAATTTATGCCAGGTATGTCTACTATGGAAGCTATATATTTATTTAAAGATTTGATGGAGAGGTATAGAGAGAACAAGGAGGATCTACATATGATATTTATTGATTTAGAGAATGCATATGATAAAGTTCCAAGAGAAATTCTCTGGAGGGTTCTAGAAAAGTAAGAAGTCAATAATTCTTACATTCAAGTCATTAAAGATATGTATGCAGAAGCTATTACTTATGTTCAAACACAAAATGGTTTGACCAAGTATTTTCCTATTTTAGTTGGATTACATCATGGATCAGCTTTAAACCCGTATATTTTTGCTTTTAGTCATGGATGTTCTTCCTAGATTTCCAAGAGGATGTTCCTTGGTGTATGCTTTTTATTGATGATATTCTTCTTGTTGATGAGACTAGAGAGGGAGTTGAAGGAAAACTTGAATTATGGTGGTTAACCTTAGAGTCTAAAGGTTTTCGTTTGCATGGATCTAAAACTGAATACATGGAGTGTAATTTTAGTAGTAATAGATATAGTAGGAGATTGTGAATTTGGGCTACCAATTCATTAAAAAGAGTACACGTTCCGGATATCTTGGGTCTATTATTCAAAGTGAGTGAAATAGATGGGGATATTATTAGTAGAATTCAAGTTGGATGGTTGAAGTGGAGGAATGCATCGGGCCTGTTGTGTGATGGAAAAGTTTTCCTTAAACTTAAGGGAAAATTCTATAAGATAGTGGTGAGACCTGCAATTCTTTATGGCGCAAAATTTTGACCGTTAAAAGAGAAGCATTAAATTAAGTGTTGCAGAGATGAGGATGCTCAAGTGGATGAGTGGCTTTACTCTTAGAAACAGAATGCGAATAACTCCAGTGGCCAGTTAGATTAGAGAGAGTCGCCTTAGATGGTTTACTCACATAAAACATCGGCTTTCTGATGACCCAGCTAGGAGAGTAGATGTATTAGATTTGACCTATGTTAAGAAAAGTAGAGGTAGACCAAAAATATTTGGTTAGAAAGTGTTAAAATGAGCATTTTTTTATTAGATTTAAATAAGAATTTGACTTTTGGCGGGATACAATGGAGAAAAAGGATTGATGTAGCCCTACGTAGTGGGATAAAGGGTTGATGTTATTGTTGTTGTTGTATATGGTTATGATCTTTGTCTTGGTATCTTTTGGCTAATAGGTCTGTCGGACCTCGCTCCTATAACTTACACCGCTATGTGGAGCTAGCTGTTTAAGGTGGTTGTGTAGCTTATATCGCACCGTCTACTCATCATAGCTAGTTGGGTAGGGTGGCTGTTAATCTGGGCGTATAAAATGAAGCCCTTGATAACTAATTACAGCCCAATCGGTTGCATTTACTTGTATCAATTTTGTGGAGACAACGAACTATAAAGTAACAGAAGTTCACTAACTTTAAATAAATTAGACATTTAAAAATATATATTTAACGGAAAAACACTTTATTTTACATCAAGCTTGAACCAAACATAAAATTTCATCATTGTTTTGATAGCTTGACTAAATGTCATTGATTGGGGCGATATCTTGATATCAACTAGAGAAATTAAGATCTTAGTTATTTATTCATTCTTAAGAAAATTTAGCAAACTGATTTTGCTTATACCTGCTTATAGCATAACATTGCGTTTGTTCTGCGTTTCTTTTATTTATTTATTTGTTTTCTTTTGCAGTCTAAGCTTATACTTAATCATGGCTTCCAAAAGCGAGAGCAAAGATTGCTTCGGCTGGGCAGCAAGAGATACATCTGGAGTTCTTTCACCTTACAAATTTAATAGAAGGTTTAAAATAGATAATGTTATTCATTTTTATGCAAGTTTTTCTTTTAATGACCCTAGGAAAAAACTTTTTAAGTTTGTGGATGGACTCCTTGCACTAATATTAATGTGATGCCAAATTATTGGATGAAGCATTTAGATGGTAAATGAATGAGTTTAGTTGTAGAGAGCCAGAAAAGTGATGAGAGCCAAGAGAGTGAGACAAGAAAGGTATATCTGGAGGAGAGAGAGGGATATGAGGGTGGATGCTGTGAACAGAGATAAATAAATGCGTGTGAGAGAGAAGATATGGATTAGCGAGAGAGCAATCCAAGAAGGATCTAGAGAAGCCAAATAGAAGTCTTTATTTAATCACTCCTCTCCATCTTTTAAACTAGTTTAGGGCCTTTATTTTTATAAAATAAGATCCTTAGTGCCCAAATAGCAGAAGTAAAGGAAATATCAATACAATCCAGACTGAAAATTATAATGTTGAAGTAAGGAACAATGAAAATAAAGCACATGAGGTGAAGAATGTAATAACCAAGACAATTGATATGAACAATAACTAACTTTCATATGAAATACTAAGAGTAAGCCAAGTAGATTGGATTGAGAGTTAGATAGCAATTTTGACTGGCTTTTTTTTTGTAATTGTGTTGGGAAACTGCTACTGCCTTCAATTTTTTTTTGTTTTCGCCTTTTACCTTTAACCCCACACTTCTACCTGCATCACCGAAAAAACAAAAGAAAATAAACCCTCCAAAATTTTATTCTTCTTAAATAGGGATGTAATGTTTCTTGATGTTTTTATGTCTATCAATTCATATATAATTATTAGAAATTATGCTCAAATTTTGGTGTGGGATTGTCATTGTTGTTAGTTGATTTGATATTTAGAATTCTCTTTATATGTTGTGCAATATCCTCATTATTGTAAATCACATATTATTGATATTTGATTTGAGTTGTTTAAGCGAAGGGAATATCTTGATAATCATGTAATCAATTTTGAGCAAATTTTTAGATCTTTTATTTCTTATGGAGTTAATATATTTTTCAAATTTATGTAAATCTACACATATGTATATAAACCTCCATTTGGTTGTTCCCTAGTTTCCCACATGCCAAAAGGATCCATGCCAACTACTGCTCATGCCTAAAGAAAGAGATACGGTCAGATGTTGTAGCAAAGCTCAATACAGTAGTAGGTTGCATTTACTGTAGCAATCAAAGATAAATCATGTGTGCAACAATAATTTGTACCTTTCCTGATGTCATGTACAATATCTATTTGCTTTCATCTTTAAAGAAGTACGAAAGCAACCATAGATGACTACCTCTCTAAGTTTGAATGTTTCAAAGTGCATCATCAGACTGCATCTCTTAAATTTGTTTGAAGTCTAAGCTTCACATATGCCTCTCTTGAAGCTTAGTGTATTATTTGATCTCTATGCAGTCATGAGCATAGGCGGATCTTGTCAAATCGGATCTTGTCAAAGCAGGCAAATTTTCGTAAATTTTAAGTATTTGATCTCTTTCACAATTACTTTATGGTTCAAAGATTCTAGAGAGTACAATAGCCATGAACCTAGGATTAATAAGTACAAAGATAGTGTTTGCTTCACAAATAGGTAGGTAAGCTATCAAATTTCTTCTAAATGAGTTCCATTCTATCATTTGAGATTGAGAAATATTGATATAATTGTTGATGATAAATATTATTATTAGTGTTTTAAAACCAGATTGGACTGGCCGGATCGAGAATCGGTTTATTCAAAACCAAGAATTATGTTGAATTGGATTGGTCAAAACTAGATTGAACCACTGATTTGACAATCGACGAACTTGTCCTAATTTATGAAAATTGGCCTATTCATTTGAACCATTTAAATAATTTAAATTAATTTTATAAATTTACATAATATTAAATAAATTGTTAAGGTTAACAAATTAATTTTAAATTATATATATTTAATTTTTTAATAGGCATTAACTTTCTATAATAAATATTTATCAAAAAATTATTAACTAAGCATTCTCATATAATTTCACCACTACAGGTGAGTTCCTAGCATGTACAAACCTAAATAAGTTATATAAACAATATTAAGAGAAAATTTTGAAGTGATATGGGACTAAATAAGTAAGTTAAAATTATCAAGTTCACAACACATAAACTATATATTTTTAAATAAATTTTTTAGAATGTGAATAATATTTATTTTTTTAGTTAATAATATTTAATTTTATTTATTTATTTAATTATATACTATTAAAATTTAATTGTTTATTAATTATTGATAAATGATCTAACATGAATGATATATAGATTCAAGTTTATAATACGAATTTGGTATAGAATTTATTTGTGTAAATTATATCTAAACATATAATATAAATTAGTAATAATTTATGTTAAATTTATAATTTTAT